>JAEOAD010002004.1:0-54596 GCA_036365145.1 Orientallactaga sibirica
ACTCAGATGCATATTCCCCCTTGTGTCAAGTTTATGGGTCCCCTGGAAATTGAACCGGGATCGCTACTGGCCTTGCAGGCAAATGCTTTAACTGCCAAGAGAGCCATCTCTCCAGCCCCTTATTTTTAAATGCAATAATATTCCATCAATATGCACACCACACTTTCTTTATTGATTCATCTGTCCATGACCATAGGTGGTTTCACATGCTATTGTGAACAATACCTCTTTGAGCATGGGAGTGTATCACTTCAAAATACAGTTTACCTTTCATTTAGATTCACAATGGTGAAATTAGTGTGTATGATAATTTATTTTTAATTTTTCAAAGCATCCCCACATCATTTCTCATAATAGCTATGCCATTTTACACAGCCATCAATAATGTACAAGGAGTACAATTTCTACATCTGGCCAACATTTTAAATCTTTTTGTTTAAACTTTCTCATCCTATAGTTTCACTTGCATTTTGACTCATCTAACTTGAACCTAGCATTGAAATTGGGGTAGTATTATGATATTTTCAATTTGAAGAAAGTTGCAAGTTGGTGGCATAGTGTCGCTAGCCTCCAGGCATGACAGCAAGACATATTGTGACCCTCATCCTCATGATCTCTCCTCATCATATATGTGATGGGGTCTTTTGTACCTGGCCTAAATTCTGTACTTTGTGCTGAAGGAGTTTTGCATCATAATCATCACCATATACAAGTTGACATTCATTCTCCTCATCATCAACTACAAACAGCTAGTGTACTTGAATGAGGCCTGAAAATGAAAGTGTGCAGCTCAAACAGAATTGATGGCTCCAAGGATTCTTGACTGACAGTCCAAACCCTTTCCCAGCTGTTACTTTGTATTTAAAATTTTATTATTTTATTTATTAGAGAGAGAAAGGAACAGAAAAAGAGGCAGAGAGAGAAAGAAAGAGAGAGAATGTACAACCAGGACTTCAACCACCACCACAATAACCCCCAGATGCATGTACAACCTTGTGCATCTGGCTTATGTGGGTCCTGGGAAATTAAACCTGAGTCCTTTGTCTTGCAGACCACTTGTCTTACCGCTAAGTCATCGTTTTTCAGCTCTATTTTGCATTTTAAAAAATTCACAACATTTAGAAAGGGCATGGTGGCACATGCCTTTAATCCCAGCCCTTGGGAGGCAGTGGTAGGAGGATCGCCGAGAGTTTGAGTCCATCCTGAGACTACACAGTGAATTCCAAGTCAGTCTGGGCTAGAGCAAGATGCTACCTCAAAAAAAAAAAAATTCACAACACTCCTTTCTAAGTGATCTTACACTGATTTTTCTAAATACTACTAGAAAGGGTCTTTTAGCTATTTTTCTGTGTCAATCTTAATTTTAGATTGGCTACAAAAAAAAAAAACAACCCAATAAGAGATACATGGAGCCAATCAAAAATAAGGTTTAACTTAACTTTGAAGATGTAGTTCTAGCCCTATTCTCAATCCTAAAGTGAGCAGCGTGATTCTCAATGTATATTTAAGTTTCAGGTGCATAAATAAATTGATCATTATAAGGAAAAATTTGAAGGTGAGTTTAAAAGAAGAGACTGATAGGAATCTTCAACAGCAAAGAGATAAACTCTTTAGAGTGGAGGGCCTGAGAGGCTTAAAACCTTAGCTTTCAAAAATTTTTTGTTAGGCCTTGGGGTTGAAGATGGGAAGTTCTGCTAAAAATGAGGAAAGGAAGGAGGACATAGGAACTGCAAGCTGTCTGAACTGGTAGATGCAACAAGAATCTACTCCCGTGAGAATTGTTAATAAAGGTAGGGATCCACTCCTGCAGAACTGACTTACAGTTTAGTTGAAGAGTAGCGATGAAGAATTGTCAGCACCAATTGACTGATGAAGTAGCGGTCTAGTAAACCCATAAAAAGCATCTTGGGAAACTTACTGACAGCCAGACAATAGGGGTGGCTTGGTTCCTCTGCTCATCTCCTGCTCTGAAAGGGAAGAAATGGAATGAATATTCACATTTCTTGTTCAGTCTTAAAAACTGATTGATCTGGCTTGGTTGAATCTTCAAGCCAGCATAAAAGCCATGGGACCAGACCTTAATCCCAAGGCCTTTCAGGACACTCATTAGTTGGAAATGGAAGTATGTCTTTGGAGAAAAACTGGAAATACCTAATAAGACATTTTGCTGTAAAATTTCTTTTTAACAACAGTTGAATTTTTCAGTACAGATATTTGTCCCTTTCTTGTGCCAATCAGCCAAACAGTATTACATCTGGGAAGCAAGTCTGAACCATACAAACAAACTCTCAGATGCATGCACTGCCTTCTGCATCTGGTTTTTTACATGGGTACTGGGGATTTGGACTCAGCCTCTCAAGGTGTTCTTGCTTCTTACTGTGTCACCTCTAGCCTACTTTTCTGCCATTTTAAAGGGAGGAGCAGGCTCTGCAAACCAAATGTGTGGTCAGTATTGTTCTCAGTAGTTTACAACAGTTTAACAAAATATAGTGAATTCTGGGCCCAGGCATATGTAAAAATCTGAGTTGTAGCGACCTTTTAATAAGTTTAGCCAGTTTCCTGAAAGAACAGAGCTTTAAGGTTTTCCCCATGAATGTGAATATTCAGTGCCTGTCTTTTTGATGCATGTGTTGTATAGTTCTCGTATTCTGAACTTAAAGTATTTTAGAAATGATTGAACGGTGTTTAGGAGAAACAAATTTCCTCATATTGAGAGCTGTATAGTAGGTCTCATAGCTGTGTGTCCAGTTCTGCACCAAGTGTAGTGGAAGTGGCTTGTTGGCACAGACATCTGGAGTTGTGTGACACATGTGTATCAAAGGTTGTGCTAACAAGTCCTTCAGATCCCAGTTCCAAGTGGTCTTTCATATTATTTGTGTCACTTAGCAGAATAGAGTTAAAACTCTTGTCCAGATGTAAATGTCTTCAACCCTTACATGAGAAAATGTAAACTGAACTTCTAAAAGAGTTCCCTGGCTTTCCTAAGCCTTAGGGGAAACCACTGCTTCAGTTTTATAAATTTTTTTTTTTTTGCCACATTCTGTGTGACCCAAAGTAAAATGAATCCCTTTCCTTGAGAGGTGATCTGTTGCGGCCTCTGAAATAACAGCATTTGTTACCTCCTGGTCTCACTTGCCTGGGAGCTCAGTACTCAGGAGGTGGAGGCAGGGAAGATCAGGAAGGAGTTTATAGCCAACCTGGGCTCCATGAGACCCTGTCTCAAAACAAACAAACAACAAAACAAAACAAAACAAAACAAAACATAAAAATTAAAGAGAAAACAGCATTTGCTGAAATGCCAGTGTGTCAGTAAAAAAAGAAAGAAAAAAAGAAAAAAAAAAAGAAAAAAGAAAAAGAAAGAAAGAAAAAGAAAAAAAAAGAAAAGAAAAGAAAAAAAGAAAAAAAAGAGAAAATCTTGCAAGCTAAAGTTCCCCAAGGACTTGAAAGTAAAGGCCTTTCTTGGCCTAATTTATATGCAGAACTGGAGAGTTTCCAACCTGGATACTGCTTTTTCCAGTGTATTTATGCCATACTTCAAACACTTGTTAACACTGGTCACATCAGAAAACAAATTATATTTAGCTTTTTGATTTAATCTAGCCTTTACAGCAAACATTATCATACAGGCTGACCTTATTTAAAAGAAGATTCAATAGGGTAGTATGTTACAAACTGTCTGATTTTTCTATTTTCATTTTTCATTAATCCTGCAAGAATAATTTTAAGTTTTAGAATTATAGATTTCTATAAGTCATATTAATTTTAAAGCTAGCCTAGCATCTCTTTTATAAATTGTCAAAACTGTTGTAGCTTTTTTTGTCTTCCAACTAATCCGGAGAATTTTGTACACTTTTTAGAAGAGTCTACCCATAAAACAATGACCTCTAACCTCTAACAAATTTTTCAGACTCAATTTTATGAAGTGTGGTGTTTATGAAGCACTTAACTTGGCACTAATATTTTTTGTTTTTTAGATTTTCATATTTCCATTATTTTTGTAAAAGTGTAAGAAAACTCAGACACTAACAATCATAATGTAAAGTGTAGTGCAATTTGTATACAAATAAATCAAAACAAGTTTATGCAAATATAATCAACATTCTAATGTTACAGTTATTTTCAATGTTATAAAGTACATTTGAATTTATTTGTACTTATATTTCTATTCAAGTAAAATGTCTTAATTCATAAAACTTATTAGTTTTCTTATAAAATCAAATTCATATCCTTCTGGCATGAAATTATACGAGGTCTCTGGAATCAGACAGAACCTCGGTTTACATTCCAACATTACTATTTTCCCAGTATTTGACTTGAGTGAAGAAGTGAGTGCTATGATTTATTAAAAGTGTAGTGCTTCCAAAGTGCTTAACACAGAAGTTGCATATGGTATCTGCTAATTAGTTGACTTTAAACTTTTTCAGTTTATAGCTAAAATTGTAAGGAAAAAAGCAGAGAAACTTGAGATGAAGATGAACAAAGAACTAGGGAATTAAAAAAGAAAGGGGGAAAAGCAGGAAGGGAAGAAAGGGACAAAAAAAGAAGGGAAGGGTAAAGATAGATATAAGGGGGAAATCACATTCAAACTAGTATTTAAGAAGAAATCTTGGGCTGGAGGAATGGCTTGGTGATTGGAGTGTTTGCCATAGCAAGGCTAAGGACCCAGGTTTGATTCCCCAGGGCCAGCGTGGCAAGCTAGATGCACAAGGTGGTCAGTATTTTATTAGTTATAGTTTGCATCTGCAATCACCTTGCTAGAGGCAATGTCACTGGGGGCTGGTCTTAAGGTGTGGTGATGGTTTGAGATTCCATTGTAAAGATATGCAAATGTGCCTAGCAGGGAGTTCCTGAAGTGTGCTGTGTGACCTTTGGCTGTGTAGTTTTGCTCTGTGTGCTGTGGTGGCTGGTTGGCTTTTCTCTCTGCTTGGCCCTGTGGAGGCAAGGCTGCTTCTCTTGCCATTATGGAACTTCCCTGGAGTTCATCTCAGCTAACCTGAAGCTGTCTGCAACAGTAAAGTGGTACCAGGAGGGGTGAGATGAACCTGACCGTGTGGATATTCGTCTTTTGGAACCTTTGTTTTGGAGGAATGGGCATGGACTTGGTGCTTGCAACTGAAGATGCCTTCTGGAGTGGTAAGCCAAGTTTTATGGACTATTCTGATGAGAGTTTGAGAATGCTAAGTGCAGACTGTATTGAACTTCGAGGTTTGGCTTATGAGCTTTCTAAGGGGAAGGAAAGACTGCAGAGGACTTTGTTGAACTGGGCTACTGGCATAAGGGATGGCTACGTTCTGCTATCCAGGCCAGAAAGTTTGATCAAGGTTAAATTTGTAATGGACTGATGTGCTTGGCTAAAGATATCGGACTGAGATTTTAAGATTTTAAGTTGGAAAACCTCAAGCAAGTTAAAAATTAGAGGCATTGAGACTGGTTTTAGTTACTGAGCTGCTATTGTCAACACATTAGCAATCTTAAGGAAGGTGGAAGGAAGGTGGTCTGACTTGATTTACATTAAAACAATGGAGAGGATGCCTGAGGAAAGACTGTTAAAAATGCAAATTCTTGGAAAGAGCTGACTGGAGAAGGAACCTGCTTTTCAAGGCTATGGTTTATTTTTCCCTGGATTAAGAATATGGCTGTGTCCTGCACACCTGGTATTAGTTTTGGAAATATGAAAATGCATGGAGTGGTCATGAGTTGCACACGGTTCCAGGAGCCGCTGCTGAGATGCAGCATGAGGCAGGGCATGAAGTCCCTGAGGAATAGGCTGGAAGAGCCTTTTGAAGATGGACCGTGGTTTGCATGGAGACCTGAAGATGTTTTGGATATACCAGGACTGTGCAAAAGGGCTACCATGGAGTGCAGTGTTGGCATGGGATGAAAGTTTTCCCTGGCGACTGCCCAGCTGGAGGGGCGGAATTGAAAAACGGGAGACTGTCAGTCTCTGGTTATATTGAACTTGAACTGCAGAAGTTTGATGACTGTTGATGGTGGTTGAGTTTGCATTGTTTTAGTTTCTCCTTGCTATGCCTTATATCAGTTAAAAATGTTTACTCTGTGCCTTTACATGTTGAAAGTATTTAACTTGTTTGATTTTACAGGACTCACTATCTTAAGTTGATCAAGACTGTGAGAACCTTTGAAATTGGACTGAGTACAATTTACAATGTGTGATAGTTATAAATCTATTAAATAGGAGCTAAATATATTGGGGGCCAGGGGGAATGTGGTAGTTTGAATATATGTCCCCAATATATTCAGTGTTTTATTAGTTATAGTTTGCATCTGCAATCACCTTGCTAGAGGCAATGTCACTGGGGCTGGTCTTAAGGTGTTAATGGTGGGTTTGATATTCCATTGTAAAGATATGCAAATGTGCCTAGCAGGAGTTCCTGAAGTGTGCTGTGTGACCTTTTGGCTGTATAGTTTTGCTCTGTGTGCTGTGGTGGCTGGTTGGCTTTTGCTCTCTCTGGTGGCCCTGTGGAGAGCAGGCTGCTTCTCTTGCCATTATGGAACTTCCCTGATCTGTAAGCTTCAATAAATAATATCCCTTCCTCCATAACTGTGCCTGGTCTGGAAGTTCATCTCAGCGAACCTGAAGCTGTCTGCTACAGTAAAGTGGTACCGAGGAGTGTGGGGTGAGATGAACCTGACCGTGTGGATATTGGTCTTTTGGAACATTTGTTTTGGAGGAATGGGCATGGACTTGGTGCTTGCAACTGAAGGTGCCTTCTGGAGGGGTAAGCCAAGTTTTATGGACTATTCTGATGAGAGTTTGAGAATGCTAAGTGCAGACTGTATTGAACTTCGAGGCTTGGCTTATGAGCTTTCTATGGGGAAGGAAAGACTGCAGAGGACTTTGTTGGAACTGGGCTACTGGCATAAGGGATGGCTACGTTCTGCTATCCAGGCCCAGAAAGTTTGATCAAGGTTAAATTTGTAATGGACTGATGTGCTTGGCTAAAGATATCGGACTGAGATTTTAAGATTTTTAAGTTGGAAAACCTCAAGCAAGTTAAAAGCAGAGGCACTGAGACTGGTTTTAGGTTACTGGAGCTGCTATTGTCAACACATTAGCAATCTTAAGGAAGGTGGAAGGAAGGTGGCCTGACTTGATTTACATTAAAACAATGGAGAGGATGCCTGAGGAAAGACTGTTAAAAATGCAAATTCTTGGAAAGAGCTGACTGGAGAAGGAACCTGCTTTTCAAGGCCATGATTTATTTTGTCCCTGGATTAAGAATATGGCTGTGTCCTGAACACCTGGTATTAGTTTTGGAAATATGAAAAATGCATGGAGTGGTCATGAATTGCACACGGTTCCAGGAGCCGCTGCTGAGATGCAGCATGAGGCAGGGCATGAAGTCCCTGAGGAATAGGCTGGAAGAGCCTTTGGAAGATGGACCGTGGTTTGCATGGAGACCTGAAGATGTTTTGGATATACCAGGACTGTGCAAAAGGGCTACCATGGAGTGCAGTGTTGGCATGGGATGAAAGTTTTCCCTGGCGACTCTGCCCAGCTGGAGGGGCGGAATTGGAAAACCTGGAGACTGTTAGTCTCTGGTTATATTGAACTTGAACTGCAGAAGTTTGATGACTGTTGATGGTGGTTGAGTTTGCATTGTTTTAGTTTCTCCTTGCTATACCTTATATCAGTTAAAAAATGTTTTACTCTGTGCCTTTACATGCTGAAAGTATTTAACTTGTTTGATCTTACAGGACTCACTATCTTAAGTTGGTCAAGACTGTGAGAACCTTTGAAATTGGACTGAGTACAATTTACAATGTGTGATAGTTATAAATCTATTGGGGGCCAGGAGCTAAATATATTGGGGGCCGGGGTGGAATGTGATAGTTTGAATATATGTCCCCCAATATATTCAGTATTTTATCAGTTATAGTTTGCATCTGCAATCACCTTGCTAG
Organism: Orientallactaga sibirica; assembly: GCA_036365145.1. NCBI lineage: Eukaryota > Metazoa > Chordata > Mammalia > Rodentia > Dipodidae > Orientallactaga > Orientallactaga sibirica. The sequence continues at coordinate 7,927 of JAEOAD010002004.1, forward strand.
AGGCAATGTCACTGGGGGCTGGTCTTGAGGTGTTAATGGTGGGTTTGATATTCCATTGTAAAGATATGCAAATGTGCCTAGCAGGAGTTCCTGAAGTGTGCTGTGTGACCTTTTGGCTGTAGTTTTGCTTTGTGTGCTGTGGTGGCTGGTTGGTTTTTGCTCTCTCTGGTGGCCCTGTGGAGAGGAGGCTGCTTCTCTTGCCATTATGGAACTTCCCCTGGATCTGTAAGCTTCAATAAATAATATCCCTTCCTCCATAACTGTGCCTGGTCTGGAAGTTCATCTCAGTGAACCTGAAGCTGTCTGCTACAGCAAGTAAAAAAATGAAAGCAAATATGCTAAATATTGATATAAATGTGCCTTTAGCACCTGGGTTGTCCTTGGGAAAAAAAATCAACATCCTATGAAGTCAGTTGATGAACAGTTTTTCTTTTAGTCTCCAATAAGACTTTGACTTAAACTGGGAGTGGTGGCACATGCCTTTAATCCCAGCACTTGGGAGGCAGAGATAGGAGGGTCACCATGAGTTCAAGGCCACCCTGAGACTACCGAGTGAATTCCCAGTCAGCCTGGGTTAGAGCAAGACACTATACTAAATCTTCCCTTCAAAAAGACTTTGACTCTCAATTCAGTCTGTTTATACAGAATCACTTAGTAAGAGGTTTGTGCCCAAGAAACATGTATTTGCTTATAAAATAGATGATTAGACTATTATGCCAAGTTCATTCTGGAAAAATGAAAAGGATTTAAATATATTTTCACAACTATGCACCAAAGAAAATAGATACAAGACTTATAAAAGTTTAATGGAGGGCTGGAGAGATGGCTTAGCGGTTAAATGCTTGCCTGTGAGATCGAAGGACCCCGGTTCGAGGCTCGATTCTCCAGGACCCACATAAGCCAGATGCACAACGGGGTGCATGCATCTGGAGTTCGTTTGCAGTGGCTGGAGGCCCTGGCGCACCCATTCTCTCCCTCCCTCTCTCTCTCTCTCTCTCTCTCTCCCTGCCTATTTGTGTATCTTCTCTCTCTCAAATAAATAAATAAATAATAAAATATTTAAAAAAAAGTTTAATGGAGAACTTCACAAATGACAGTGTAATCAAAATACTCACTTTGACACTTGTATGTATTGTACCTTAGATATGTCAAGCCGTTGTCCCATTTGATACACTTAAGAATCCTTACTGCTTAGACACAAAATCGAGATGCAAGAATCACTATTGTTTTTAACTTGGGGTTTAATATGATACTAAAATTTCAATTTAGGTTTTACTCTTCACTTGAATCTGAATCTTGTTTCTATTCCAGGAGTTCTCTCTTTACAACTCAGTACATAGTGTACTGAATGGAAGAAACCAACCAGTCTGTGGTGTCTGAGTTTATTTTTCAGGGACTTTGTGCCTCAAAGGAAATCCAGGTCTTCCTCTTGTTGCCCTTTTCCATACTATACCTGATGACTGTTGTGGGCAACCTCTCTGTGGCCCTATTAATCATCACTGACCACCACCTCCACTCCCCCATGTACTTTCTCTTAGCTAATCTCTCATTTATTGACTTCTGCCTTACTTCAGTAACCACCCCCAAACTGACCACAGACCTCCTGCAGGATCATAAAACCATTTCCTTTGGGGGCTGCATGGCCCAGATCCTCTGTGTGCATTTCTTTGGAGGGGGTGAGATGGTGCTTCTTGTGACAATGGCCTATGACCGGTATGTGGCCATCTGTAAGCCTCTACATTACTCTAGCATCATGGACAGACAGAAGTGCATCTGGCTAGTTTTGATTTCATGGATCATTGGCTTTGTGCATGGCATGAGTCAACTGCTTATAATTTTGGAGCTGCCCTTCTGTGGACCTCGAGAAGTAGACAGCTTTTTCTGTGATATTCCTTTGGTGCTGAAATTGGCCTGCATAAATACTGATACTCTGGGAACGGTGATAAATGCTGACAGTGGAGTTCTAGCAACTACTTGTTTCATTCTCTTGCTTGTCTCCTACACTTATATTCTATTAACTGTTCACCTTCATTCTAAGGATGGTTCATCAAAGGCACTCTCTACCTGCACATCCCACATCATAGTGGTCTTACTGTTCTTTGGACCCTGCATTTTCATCTACCTGTGGCCAGTCAGCATTACATGGGTGGACAAGTTTCTTGCTGTTTTTTATACAATAATCACACCTCTCCTTAATCCAGTTATTTATACACTGAGAAATAAAGATATTAAACATGCCATAAAGAAACAGATAAATCACCTATGAATTCAAGGGATAATTGTTATGTATCTTATGTAGAAAATTTATTGTGTCTGCCCAATTTAGCCATCTGTAAATTGAATAGTGTCTGTTACTCATTCATTTTTGGAAGCTGTGAATGGTCACAGGTGTATGGTTTTTATCTTTTCTATTATGAAAATACATTTAAAAATCCCATACTTATATTCTTACTACTTAGGCTAATAACTGTCCATCAATATGTGTGTTTAAATATTAGATAATAATAATTACATCATATAATAATGCTATAACATCTGTGTCTCCAGCAATCTGCAAGTTACTAACTATATTATAATTGATTTACTTTGATTTACTTACTATCATTTCAATTTCTAAAAATGTATTATGAGACCACCACAATTCAAACCTAGCTCTAGATGCTGAAGATACTTGGGTGGCCTTCATTCACTTGGAAAACAGAATTATAAATGAACCAAATCAAGTGCTATTGCCCTTGTCCTTGGTGACATAATCTCTGTAAGTTTTCAAGCCTTACTTATTCATATAAATCATGTATTTCCCTTGAATTTTCTTTAAAACATATGCTTTCAATATATTGAAGCCAGTTTCTCAGTTAATGAATAATATTGATGATTACATGTTTACCTTACATAAGGAAATAATGTAAGACAGCTATCAGTGTAAATAAGGAGAGGGATGAATAATATCAAAGCCAAAGACATTTAATTGGAGAAGAAATCCAAGGAGAAACCATCGATATCAAGACTGTATAATTCATGGAGCTGGAAAGATGGCTTAGCGGTTAAGGCACTTGCTTGCAAAGCCAAAGGACCTTGGTTCGATTCCCCAAGACCCACGTAAGCCAGATACACAAAGTTGCACATGCATCTGGATTTTGTTTGCAGTGGTTGGAAGTCCTGGCATGCCTATTCTCTCTCTTTCTCTCTGCCTCATTCCCTCTCTTAAAGTAAATAAATAAAAAATAAAATTTAAAAAAGATTGTATAATTCTTGGCAAGGTACAATAGTTATGAATTTATGGTTTATTTACCTGAAAAATTATGATTTCTCAAAAGCACTCACTTGCAAACAGCTTCCAAATACACACACACACGCACACACACACATGCATACACACATGCACGCACACACACAGTCAAATAATATTTGTGTGACTGTGTGTTGGGAAATATGTAGAAAATGTATATTTTTACTTTTATTGTTATACTAAGGGTGAGAATTTGCAAGGCTAGTTAGGTTAACAGTATATGGTCAGTTAAAATATAGTGCTTTATAATGTTTCATATTCCATACTATTTGATTATATATTATGTCATTAAATTACATGTATATATCATTATAATGTTTTAATTTTTAGTTTATTAACATATACAGATGAAAGTTATAATTTCTTGGATTGTATAGCTACTTTAATAACTTTTTTTTTTTTTCTAGGCAGGGTTTCACTGTAGCCCAGGCTGACCTGGAATTCACTATGTAGTCTCAGGGTGGCCTCGAACTCATGACAATCCTCCTACCTCTGCCTCTCGAGTGCTGGGATTAAAGGCATGCGCTACCACACCCAGCTACTGTAATATTTTATAAGGCAATAATTAAATCAGTCTATATTCCCTATTCCAATAAATGAAATAGCTTGTGATAACTATATAAATGATCTAATAATAAACAATAAATAATTATAGCCAAGGTTTTCCCCCAAACCATATATTTACAGAAGTATTACCCATACCTGTATACAGAACTTTATGGGAAAATATGGTAACTTTTTAGTATATTTAAGTGAATTTATCTCAACTGTGCTTATTGATAGAATATTCCACTATTAGAAGTCACTATTTGTTTTTACAATTTATTTTTGGTAATTAAAATTTTTTTTGAGCCGGGCATGGAGATGCACACCTTTAATCCCAGCACTCGGGAGGCAGAGTGCTGGGCTTTTTTCCCTCCACCACCGGCAGGTAGAGCGGAAGAGAGAGAGAATCTGGCCAGCCGCTTCTCTTGAGGCTGAGTGAGAAGGCGGGTGTCAGCGACTCAAACCCTTCCCCCCCCAAAACACCGGGGAGAAAAACCAAATTGGGTCGCGGAGACAGTCTAAGGCGGGAATCTCTCCGTTTATTGTCACGGGAGGTATTTATATATTTTGAGGAAGGGGGCTGGAAGAGGGGATGAGAAAAAGGTATAAGGGCCAATAGTATTTCATTACGTCAGCAGCAGCTGGGTAGAGGCAGTTTCAGCTTAGGTGCTGAGTCACTTCAAGGACAGGTCATGAAACTCTACTCAGGCTCTGGAAGCTTGACTAGGCCTCACCGGGAGTAGGCCAAGACTGGCTGGGCTAACCACTAGGCTTCACACCGGGCAGGGCTCAACATCTCCCCCTTTTGTTTTTGTAAGAACGGTGGATGGCTATGGCCTCTGTCCTAGGTTGTCCCCGTCTCGGAATCTTACCCGTCACTGAGCACAATGCCTCTAGCCCGTTGACCACTCCATGCTCTGTCTTAGGTTGTCTCAGCCTGTCTGAGATCTTACCCGTCGTTGGTTCGATGGAGGGTGGGGGAGGGATGTTAGGTGGGTAGCCAGTAAGCGGAAAAGCCGTTGCCTTTGAGTTGCGAACCTGTGGTGCCTTGACCTGATGAAGTTTAATTGGCTCAAGCTGTTGGTGAATGAATTGTGTAATCTTATTAATTACACAGGGCCCGAGAGTGAGGATAAGAAGAAGGAGGGGTTCAGGGGGAGGGAGAAGGTAGGGTAAAGAGCAAGAAGAAGGAGGGGTTCAAGGGGAGGGAGAAGGTGGGATAAAAAGCCATGTAACCTCGTCTACAGCAGGTTGTCTTAGATGTCCTGACTCCTCTTCTGTAAATATTTCTGGAGCTTTTCTGGCTTCATTCGGGTCTAGTAGCATCCACACTTTCAGTTGTTCCTGGGGAAGAAACAGAGGCATAGTTCTCAGGGGTGTGACACTCCCTGGAGAATTGATTATTATCATCCCCTTGTTGGGGTAAATATTTTAAGTCTCTTGCGGGTACCCAAATAGGTCTTTTTTCCTCTTGAGGAAAGAAACATCCAAATACTCTCCCTGCTGTGAGGAGGGGGTCTGGTCCCTTCCTGGCCCCAGTTAATGGGTCCCTCCATTTGACCCAGATGGAGCTGTAGGTGACAGCTGAGGTCCAATGTTTTTGAAAAGGGGACAAGTGTCTATCTTCTTTAGAAAAATTTAAAATATTTAGGGTTAATAATGCCTTTTTTAGTTGGTCATGTGGGGGTAGGGATTCCCCCTTTTGTTTTTGTAATTGAGACTTGAGAGTTTGATGATATCGTTCCAAGATGGCCTGGCCCTGTGGGTTATATGGGATGCCTGTGGAAAGTGAGATTTTTCCAGGTTTGGAGGAAATCTATAAAAGTCCTGCTTATGAAGCAGGGACCATTATCGGTTTTGATTTGATCTGGCAATCCAAGGGTGGCAAAGCATTGAAGCATATGGCTAATAGCATGTTTAGTTTTTTCCCCAGCATGTGTTGATGCCCAGCAAGCATGGGAGAAAGTATCAACTGAGAGAAAAATATATTTAGGTTTTCCAAATGGAGAATAGTGAGTAACGTCAATCTGCCAAAGGTGATTAGTGCGTAGTCCTCGAGGATTGGCTCCTATAGTTTGAAGAGGAGGTACCTGGAGGAAAGGCTGACAGGATTTGCAAGTTCGGACAATTTTTTTAAGGTCCTTGACTGGCACATGGGGATATTTATGTTTAAGGCCCCTCCAATTTACATGAGTTAATAAGTGGAAGTGTGTAGCTTCTGAGACGGTATTACATTGAGGCTGAGAGGCCAGTTTGTCAGCCAAATCGTTTCCTTTAGAGAGGAATCCTGGTAAATTTTGATGGCCTCTGAGATGTTGAAGGAAAATGGGGTTAATTCTTTGTTTAAGTAGGGAGCGGGCTTGAATCATCAATGGGGTTATAATATTGGAGTCCAGTCTTATACGGGCCTCAATTACGTTGGGTAACAGGTTAAAAACATAAAGGCTGTCAGAAAATAAGTTAAATGGCTCCTGAATAGTGTCCAAAGCCAAAACGACAGCAAATAGTTCTTTGAATTGTGCTGATCCTGTGACCTCATGGGAGATTGACTTTATGGGCATAGGCTTTTCTCCCCTCCTTAGGGGAGGGTAAACAACTAGGGAAGCTCCCAAGCGCCCCCCATCAGTGAATACGGTAAGAAAATCAGGGTTGGGTTTAGATGAAAAAGTCTGGGGGGTCTCCATTCCAACCTAGAGAAGGAGCTCATCCATTTATAAGGACCATAGTGACAATTAATTATACCCAGAAACCCCTCGAGGGCCATAGCCACCCTGTTGTTATTTCTCTGAAGCCAAGTGAAGTCTGTTACCTTAAAGGGGGTGACAATGACATGAGGCTCCGTGCCAAACAATCAGACAGAGGTGTCCCTGCCTTTCATAATGCAGTCTGCAATCTGGTTAGTTATAGAGTAAACTCTGGGGATTCCACCAAGGGAGAGGTGAATCCATTGGATGGGTTCTCCTTCCTGGGCTAACAGCACAGTCCATGTTTCCCCAGAGAAAATACAGAGGGAGATAGGTAAGTTAGGATCAATCCTCTTTAGGACAGCAGCATCAATAGCCCGTTGTACCTTATGTAGAATTTGTTCATGACGAGGGGGCAAGGTTATCTGAGAGGAGAGAGTAAGACCCTTTAAGAGGTCAAATAAAGGGGACAGTTCCTCAGTAGTTATGGGTATCCAGGGCCTCATCCACTTAATTTCCCCTAGCACCTTTTGGAGTTGAGGCAAAGTATAGAATTTTTGAATATGGAGTTGGGGTTTGACAGGAGAAACAGTATCAAGGAATAACCTGGAGCCCAAAATCTTGAAGGGAGAGGCAGTCTGTACCTTTTCTGGAGCCACTTTAAAGTCATTGGCCTGTAAAATGGCAAGGCATTTAGCAGTAAGGTCTTGGAGATCAGATGGGTTGGAATGACCTAAAATAATATCATCCATATAAATGTAGAATAAAACGTTAGGATGATTAATCAAGGAAGAAAAGATATGAGACATGTAATATTGACAAATGGGGGGGGGGTGTCTGTTAGCCATGCCTTGAGGTAAGACAGTCCATTCAAACCTTAGGTCTGGTCCATGAAAGTTTGTTGAGGGTATGGAGAATGCAAATTTTTCTACATCATCTGGATGTAATGGAATAGAGAAAAAACAATCTTTAATATAAATAATGGTTAAGTAATGGGTGTTGGGAATGGCTGGAATCCAAGGGAGCCCTCTCTGGGGGGTCCCAAAAGGCATCATTCTCTCATTTATTTTTCTCAAATCATGTAAAAGTCTCCAAGAGCCATTAGGCTTCTTTATAATCAAAACTGGAGAGTTCCAAGAACTTGTTGAAGGTCGCACATGTCCTGAAGCCAATTGTTGTTTAACGAGTATATGAAGTTGTTTTAGTTTAGGGGTAGGTATAGGCCACTGCTCGACCCATACAGGGTCCCCAGGCACCCATTGAATCTTAGGTACTGGGGGGTGAGCAGTGGCCCTTAGGTTTGGGGGTGAACCTGAGAATGTTTTTGTTTAATTTTTTTAAAATGAGGATCATCTCTATAGTTAGGATGGCAGGTCCTTCTTTCCTCAAACTGTTTATTTTCTTTTTGGTCAAGTCTATCTTCACAGAAAGCCCTATGATTAGTAGTAATATAAGCCTCAGCTTCCCCAAGTATATCCTGGCCTAGGAGGTTGGCTGTTAGGCCCAACACCACTAGAGGGCGCACCTCCCCACTATTATTGTCAGGGTCAATCCAGGTCTGCCAGTTAGCAGTTTCCCATGACGTAGATTGTCTGCCCACACCCAGTAAGGGCGGACCCGGGACCAACTGCCAGGAGGGAGGGACCTCCTCTTTTCTTATCACAGTACGGTCAGCCCCAGTGTCGATGAGAAATTTGAAAGTTTTTCCACTGACTATTAGGTTCATTTTTGGTCTAAGTCCGGGTGTCAAAGGCACAGTCCAGTGTGTTTTGATTACCTTCTTCCCCTTATTTTAATGGGGCTGGGGATAGCCACTGGGGAAGTTTAAAGGTTCACCCTGAAGGCTAAACTTGGATTTGCAATCTCTGGCCCAGTGAAATACCTTTTTGCATCGAGGACATGGCGTGCGGGGCAAGTTAGGGGTTGAGGGAGTTATTTTGGAGCTTTTCCTATTGGGGCATTCCTTTTTAAAATGACCCTCTTTGCCGCACCCAAAGCAAGATTGTCCCCTTCCCCCTGAGACCTGTTGGAGGGCACATTCTTGTTCAGCCATGTCCTCATGGCGAGAAGCCTGTAAGGCTGATGTCATAACTTTATTCTGATGAGAGGGGGACCCTACATCTTGGGTGGCTACAACCCATCTACTCATAGAGTGGTCCTTGAGTCCAGCGCAGGCCAACTTATGATCGCCTGTCATGCCTTCCCAGACCAGCATTTTTGCAAATTGGTCTCGCAGGGGGCCAGGGGGGAACTTTCTTTGTAGGCTTTTTTCGACCCTCTCTATGAAAGTGGCCAAATCCTCACCGATCTTTTGGGTGACTCCTGTAATGGGGGGTTCAGAGGGGCCCTCCTCTAACTTTTTCCATGCAGCCATTCCCAAAGCCCGTACTTGATCTCGATATGGATCAGGAATGGCGGCCTGCTGGAGACCGGTGAGAACTGGTCAGCAGTGCCTGAGAGCATTCCAAAGGTGATTGGTACTGGGGGCTGAGTGGCTTGGTTTCGCTCAGCTTGAAGGTGACACATCCTGAAAAACAGCACACCATTTTATGTACAGAGAGCCAGAGAGAACAGCTTTAGCAAGGTTTTTCCAATCTTGAGTGGTACAATGATAATGAACCAAACCCTGAAGGATGGTCTCTGCCCAGGGGGAGTTAGGCCCATCCTCTGATATAGCCTTTTTATATTGTGAGCTTCCCAAGGATACCAGGCTGCAGGGCGGTTACCGCCGGGATTAACATTAACAGGGAAGAGATCGATTATTTTTCCCCCAGGGATGTCATCCCCATGGTAGGGCGGAGGGGCAGAGGCACTCAGAAAAGGATTAGTAGGGAGGTCTGGGGGCGATGGACCTTTAGAGGGCCAAGGGGCACTCTCAAAAGGATTTAGGGGTGAATCTGAGGACTCAGGCTGGCCCGAGGGGCTGAGATTCCTCTCTGTCCCTTCCTGGGTCAGGGTATCGCCTTTCGACCTCGGAGGTTGAGGTGGAAAACAGCCCTTTAAGGCCAACACAGTCGGGAGGGCCTCCAAAGGGTGGATCTCCCCTTTTTCTATCTGAGCTTTTTTTTATCAGATTTTCAATTTTATCCCAGGTGTCCCAGTCAAAAAGATTACTCTTGGGTAACCAGGGAGCAATCTTGAGTAAACAGCCCCATATCTGGAGGGCCTGGTTATCAGATAGATTAAGGCCTTTACTTTTGAGCAGAATCTGTAGTGACCCTAAGGCAGGATTTGGCTTAGATAAGGATTGTCCCATGTTATAAAGTTGAGGGAAGAGTATCCTTAAAATCAGGGTAACAGTAATACATAAGAATACAACACAAGCACAAGGTCCCAAAAAATAGCTAAACATGTTGTAGAATTTTTCTAAGATGGTGCCCCCACTCAAATGAGGGGGCAGGACACTTTGAGAGTTCTCCAGGTTTGCCCACGTGGTGGGCCTCATCTAGGTTTGCCCACGTGGTGGGTTTCCTTTTCAGGTCTACCCACGTGGTGAGTTTCTTTTTAGGGTTGTCCACGTGGTGAGTCTCTACCCACATGGTGAGTTTCGTTTTTAGGTCTGCCCACGTGGTGTGTCCGCCATGAAATGGTGCTTCTAAGATGGCGCCCCACTCAAATGGGGGGCAGGACAAAAATGGCGGCACTGCAGAAGCGGTCTGTCGGAAACCCGGAAATGAGAGGAAAGAGAAAAGAACAAGAGATGTTGAAGTTTGGGACGGAGTTTTTATTTAAATGAGGAGGCAAAACGTTTAAAGTCTCTCTAGGTCTATCCACGTGGTGTGTCCGCCATGAACTGGCATTTAGAAATGGTGGCAAACCGGAAATGAAAGGAAAGAGAAAGGAAGTTGAAGCAAGCACAGATTATAGAAGTAAAGGTTAGAATATTAAATATGAAGATTACCTCATAACTTATGAGGATACACCTGTCAGCAGTACGATTAGCCCATCAGCTTAATTTTGAATTTTTTCTTCATCACGTCGGCAGTCCGTAGTCCGTCTTGAATCCTCACACGTCCTCACATGGGGCAGCAATTGTAGCGCCCCAAGTTTGGGCGCCAGTTGCTGGGTTTTTATCCCTCCACCACCGGCAGGTAGAGTGGAAGAGAGAGAGAACCGGGCCAGCCGCTTCTCTTGAGGCCGAGTGAGAAGGTGGGTGTCGGCGACTCAAACCCCTCCCCCCCCAAAAACACCGGGGAGAAAAACCACATTGAGTCGCGGAGACCGTCTAAGGCGGGAATCTCTCCATTTATTGTCACGGGAGGTATTTATATCCATGCCCGGCTTAATTTTTTTGAAATTTTAAATTTCTATTTATTAGAGACAGACAGAGAGAGAAAGAAAATGGGTGCACCAGGGCCTCTAGCCACTGGAAATGAACTCCAGATGCACGTGCCACTTTTGTGTATCTGGACCTGGAGAATTGAACCTGGGTCCTTAGGCTTTGCAGGCAAGTGCCTTAACCACTAAGCCATCTCTCCAGCCCCTAACTTTTTCAAATAAAAATATTTTTATTTATTTATTTATTTACAAGCAGGAAGAGATAGAAGAGAGATGGAATGGGCGTGCCAGGGCCTCCATCCACTGCAAATGAACTCCAGGTGCATGTGCCACCTTGTGTATCTGGCTTTACATGGGTACTGAGGAATCAAACTCAGGTTGTTAGCCTTTGTAGGCAAGTGCCTTAACCAACAAACCATCTCTCCAGCCCTGGTAATTTTATTTATTTATTTATTTATTTATTTATTTATTTATTTATTTATTTATTTATTTAATAGAGAGGGAGAGAGAGTGAGAGAATGGGTGCGCCAGGGCCTCCAGCCACTGCAAATGAACTCCAGACGCTTGTGCCCCCTTGTGCATCTGGCTCACATGGGTCCTGGGGAATTGAACCTGGGCCCTTTGGCTTTGCAGACAAATGCCTTAACCACTAAGCCATCCCTGCAGCCCCCTGGTAATTTTTATATATGTATATATTTTGGTCATAATCCCCTACCCTTACCTTGTCTTTAGCCCTCTCCCTGTCCTCTTCTTCTGAACCCCTTCTTCTGCCCAACAAATCCCTCTTACTTTCACTTCATTTTGTGTCTGTGATGTGGAGGATGGCCACTGAGTATGACTAGTGTTGCCTTCATGGGACAAGTGGGGAATATTTACTAGAGTACATGGATCCAACCAGTGGCTTTAGCAGTACAAAAAATGTCTCCTTCTCTCTCATTGACATTTAACTGCCAATAACTCCACATCAATGAACTGGGGGCAGGGGACATGCTGTCCTCCATCATCCATGACTGAATGTTGATGGGCCCAGCATTGTGCGTCTTGTGGATGTTATGACAGTCACTGCAAGGTCATGAATGCAGTGGCCATGCCATGCCTGAATCACAGCATTCCATAGGACTCCGCCCCATCTTCTGGCTCTTACATTTTATTTGCCTCCTCTTCCGTATTTTTTCCTGAACCTTGAAGGGGGTGATAGATGTCTTATTTAGCACTGAGCATTCCAGAACCACTTTTTCTCAGCATTTTGAATTCTAAATTTCCTCAGTAGTCACCACCACTGAAAAAAGACACTATTCTAACAAAAGATGAGAATATCACTAATCTATGGACATAAAATACATATCTAAAGGACAATTTGATAGGCACAACATATCCATTTAGTCAAACAACAGTAGTAGCTGTTATGGTCTGTGGCCTTCCCAGCCATAGGATTTTCACTTGTTTTTTTTTTTTTTTTTTCAGTAACAAGCATGAGTTCCCTCCCATGGATGGTCCTCAAACCTAATCAGAGAGCATTTGGTTACTCCCATAACAGTCATGCCACTATTGAATCAGTAGGCACACCCTCACAGGTGGATCACCTATATAGCTCTAGGGTCTGCTTCAGTATAAGACTTTTTAAAAATGATTTCTCCCCTGCAGCAGGCTGTATAACACCTTCCAGCAAGATGAGAGTTAGCTAGCAGCGAGGAAGCTTACAATTCAGTCCTAACTTGAATTTTCAATGTCCTACCACCAAACATGTGCTGTCTTCACCAAATCATCTTACTATCTAGTTCTGGAAGGTAAGCAAGAACTTTGGAAATAGCCTTCTTAGCTTTATTGTTTGGGGAGCCTCATTGGCTGTCCCGACTAACCGCATACTGGGAGGTAGCCCACTCCCAACACTGAAATTTTTCTGTAATAGACTTTGGCTTGTGAGAGCCACATTCTCCACTCAAGTAGATTACTTCTGTTCACACCCTTTTTGAAAAACTATTTATTTAAGTAGCTATCAAAGAAATAAGTTTTAATATGGCTTTTCATATTTTTTAGTTTTAGTTAACCTTCCCCGATCCCTACCCTTACTCCCACTTAAACCTTTCCACCCCAGGGCTCCATTCATTTACTTTCATATCAGATATGTTCTACTTGTAAGGAAAGTGTAAGAGAAAAGGAAGAAAGAAAACCAGACTTGATCTCTACAGACAGACTGTTTATTGAGAGGTACAGCAAGGGGCAGCAGCCTTTCTGAGGGATGAAGGCTGAAGCACTGAGTCAGGAAATTGGGTCTATATTCTAATGACCTCCAAGTCTAATATTAGTGGAGAGTGACCCCAAGTTTTTGGAAAATGGATGGCAGGTTCATGCTTACTTTTCTATTTTTATTTATTGTATTTATTAGAGACAGAGAGAGGGAGAGAGAGAGACAGAGAGACAGAGGGAGAATGGGTGTGCTAGGGCCTCTAGCCACTTCAAACGAACTCCAGATGCATGTGCTCCCCTGTGCATCTGGCTTATGTGGGACCTGGAGAATCAAACCTGGGTCCTTAGGATTTGTAAGCATGAGCCTTAACTACTAAGCCATCTCTCCAGCCCTCAAGCCTTACTTTTCAAGCTGAAGTGGGATGATAAAAGGCATCAGAACGCTTAATGACCATAAGCATTGGAACAATAAAAAATGAGGTACTTGGACTTTATGTATCCTTTTAGGCCAAGAGTTTTAATATTGGTCAGGAGATAACCCAGCAGGAAGATTGGTGGAGTTTTGTAAATTTGGGAACCCACAGAGGAGTAAGAAGCACCAGGGCATCTGTCTGAGGGTCAAGGAGTTCCTGATCCTCAGACAGAGGTCAGAGAAGGACAGGGAGTCCAGAAGGCAAGCAGGCATTCTGACTGGAGGCTCCCAGGGCAGTCCTCCCAGGACAAGACAAGGGAGCTGGGTCGGTCTTTCTAGGTACCTTAGGAAGACAGATGAACAGAGGCTTATTTATCCCCTCTTAGGGCTAAAGATGAAGTGGATATGGCCAGATTAGAGGCAGGGCAGGTGAATTATTCTATCTGGCTGTTGGAGATTTGTTCCAACAATCTGGGAGTTTTGAGAGCCAAGGGGAGTTGGAATTTTCTTTTCTTTTTCTTTTTTTCTTTTTTTTTTTTTTGGGGGGGGGTTGAGGTAGGGTCTCACTGTAGCCCAAGCTGACCTGGAATTCACTCTGTAGTCTCAGGGTGGCCTTGAACTCACAGCGATCCTCCTACCTCTGCCTCCCAAGTGCTGGGATTAAAGGCGTGAGCCACCATGGCCAGCTAGGAGTTGGCATTTTCAAGCAATTTATCATGGTGTAAGGAGAGAGAGATAGGGTGGATACCAGAAACTGTATGGGATTTTGGTTTGGGCCTGGGACAGGCAGCCACCATAACAACAGGGCAATAGCTGCCCTTAGTTTGAATTTTAAAACTGAATTTTTCTTCTTCTCTCTCTCTTTTTTTTTCTTCCTTCCTTCCTTCCTTCCTTCCTTCCTTCCTTCCTTCCTTCCTCTCTTTCTTCTTTCTTTTCTTCTTTCTTTCTTTCTTTCTTTCTTTCTTTCTTTCTTTCTTTCTTTCTTTCTTTCTTTCTTTCTTTGCCATTAGCCATAGGCAAGGACCTCCCTAGGTACCTGTGTTTATTTATTTTATCTAGCTGTGAGGCAGTTGCTGGTTTACTGTGATTGTCCCACCTCCCTGCAGGTTTTTCTCTGGAAGGAAAGGGGAAATTAGGTATCCATATGCAGAAGAAGTTAAGGAAGCCCAGTAAAGATAGGAATTTTTTTAAAGAAGGCAGGGTTTATATTTGATTTAGTGAGATGGCTTGAATTTGGAGCGAAAGGGAGAGACCCTGGCAAGTCATGGCCAGCTGACAGAACTGTGAGAGAGAGAGTTTTAGGAGGGGCAGAAGTAGGGGAGGGAACCTCACATACCTTTTGCTGTACCATTTGCTGTGTCCTTGGAGAAAGTTATCAAGACCAATGACAATGTTGAAATCCAAAATACCAAATCCAGGCCAGCATTGGCCATTGTCTAGAAATTATTGTGGCGGAATTTGGATAAAGAGTTGAAATAATTTGGCAGGCACGAGATCAGGAAGTTCAAGCTCCTTTAAATTAGCCTTGAGTCATGCCAATGGAGGGTCTTTTGGAATGATAATTAATACTCCATTTTGGAGGACAAGGACTAGAGTAGCCAATCCCACCACTAGAGACATCTCCCAGGCTTAGAGATGGCAAACAAAACCCAAAGATTAGGAGGGAGCATCCCCATAGTCATAATGCTTGGGGTGTCCAGTGGAATGATACGTGGGAGGCTCCCAGAGTTTCTGATTGTCCACAGACTGAAAAGTGAGAAACTCCCAGAGTTTCTAAGGTCTGATGTGGGGTGCCTCTGCCACAGACTGAGAAGGAATACCTTGTCCTGAATCTGTAATCTGATGAGGGTATGGATGCAGCAGATCACACGGTGAGAGGCCTCTTATTTGGAGATCAAAAGTCCAGTGGGAGAAGGGAGGGAGAAGAAGAGAGAGATCTGACCCGGTGGGTTACCCAAAGGGCTGTTGGAGACTCGGCTGAGCTCAGAGAAGAATTTTGGACATTCACCAAGGAGTAGCCCTGTCCAGAATTCCTCAGTCCCCACAGATGAGCTGGCAAGCTCACGCAATCTGAGGGTCAGAGTGAGAGGGGAAAGAGAAGGAGAAAGCTGCCAGGTGTCAAGCTACGTTTACACAGAGCACCAATAAATCTCCCTGAGCCATCAGGCTGAGTGGAACTTGCACTGCTCATGTAGACAAAAGCCTCAAAAGATGAGAGGCCTCAGGTCAGGCTGGTGAGCTTGGAGGGTGTCTGTGCTCCCTAGGGAATGAAGTACTGGCAGGAAGGTGGGGAAGAGGAGACAGCATGTGGCCTGAAAGCCCCAGAGGTCTCTGATCCAAGTCATGGCACCAAAATATAAGGACAGTGTAAGAGAAAAGCAAGAAAGAACACTGGACTTGATCTCTATAGACTGTTTATTGAGAGGCGCAGCAAGGGGCAGCAGCCTTTATGTGGGATGAAGGCTGAAGCACTGAGTCAGGCTGGGGTTCAAACTTATAAGAAGGCTCCTAAGGCAAACAGACTGAACCAGCGGCAGGTCCAAGGGAAGTAGATAATGAATCAAAGTTATTTTTGTCCTTGCTCAGAATAGGCTGTTTTGCAGAATTGTCTAGGGAGCACTGGATGTCTCCATTCTTTATGGCCTTCTGATCTTAAGGTTAGTTATCAGCTCTTTAGTTCCCTTTAGTCTTCAGGGAAGGCTATTAACCCTGCATGACTGCTCCCTCCCTTTAAGCCCTACCTCCTTTGTCTCTCCCTCTCATGACCCATAATCTAGCTTCCTGGCCTCTGTTGATTGTCAGTTCTACTTACATACATATATAAGCAGTTGAAGCTTGGATACACATATGACAGAGAACATGTAGCATTTGTATTTCTAAATTTTTATTATTATTGAGAGAGACAGAGACAGAGAGGAAGAGGGAGAGAGAGAGAGAGAGAGAGAGAGAGAGAGAGAAAGGGTGCGCCAGCAGCTTCTCAGCCACTGTGAACAAATTCCAGATGTGTGCACCACCTTGTGGGAAAGCATGACATTGAGTGCTTGTGTCATTTTACACCTGGCTAAATGTGGGACCTGAAGATTGAATGGGTGTTCTTAGGCTTGGTAGGCATGCAGGCATCTTAACCACTAAGCCATCTTTCTAGCCCCTATTTTTAATTTTTATTATTATTATTGAGTGAGACAGAGAGAGAGAGAGAGAGAGAGAGAGAGAGAGAAGAGCATTTGTATTTCTGAACCTGGGTTACTTCACTTAATTTAATCTTTTCCAGATCCATCCATTTTCCCATAAATTTTATAATTTCAATATTATTTACACGTGTACCACATCTTCATTATCCATTCTTCAGTTGATGGGCATCTAGGCTGTTCCTATTTCCTAGCTATTGAAGCCACACCAATTTATATGTGATTTGAAGCCTACAAGTAACTCATCTCTCACTTATCTGTACACATTTTGCAATAGGGCACTCTGAATGAGTTCTTGCTGGACTATATAACTAGTTATTGTAAATTGAGCTTTCACTGTCCAACTGATTTCTAAGCATATGGACTTTATTTAATTTCAGCAATTCATTTAAATTCACTTTGAAGTAATTTGTATTACAAGAAAAATTACAATGAAAACTTAATCAGATTAAGGTCAGTACTAATAAAATACAAAAACATAGAAACTGAGGAAAATAACCAGCTATGCTTCAAGGAATAGTATTTTTTTTTTTTTTTTTTTTTTTTCAAGGTAGGGTCTCACTCTGGCTCAGGCTGACCTGGAATTCACTATGGAGTTTCAGGGTGGCCTCAAACTCTCAGTGATCCTCCTACCTCTGCCTCCCGAGTGCTGGGATTAAAGGTGTGCGACACTAAGCCCGGCAGTATTGTTTATTTTAAAAGAAAAGATTCACCTTTGACCACTTGGGAACATGCAGCTATGGGTGAGTTTTTCCTTGGGCTGGGTCTGGGCTGGTTTGGCTCAGGCCCAGCCAGGAGGGTCCCCTAGCCCTTGCTCTTTACATGGTCTCCTTTATCCCCTCCAGATCCCCACAGGGCAGGAGTTCCTTGAACTTTATTTTTTTTCTTTCCATGCTTTTTTCCCAGGCCCTCCACATGGGGTCTCTAGCCATGTGGATGCTTTTCCTTGGCTCTATACTTCCCTCAATAAATATAATAATTTAATAATTATCCTTCTCAGTCTTCTTTTTATTCAATTCTTTGATCAAAATTAGAAACAATGGGTTGGAGAGATGGCTTAGCAGTTTAAAGGTGCTTACCTGCAAAGCCTAAGGACCCAGGTTCAATTCTCCAGGTCCCATGTAAGCCAGATACACATGGTGATGCATGAGTCTGGAGTTCATTTGCAGTGGCTAGAGGTCCTAGCATGCCCACTCTCCTCTCTCTCTCTCTTCTCTTTCTATCTCTAATAAATAAATAAAAATAAAAACTTAAAAAAAAAATTAGAAACAAATTTAGGGTTTGGGGTTCAAGGACTTTCCTGGATCCCTAGCACCCCATTAAAGTTTGCATCTCAGCTGGGCATGGTAGCGCACACCTTAAATCCCAGCACTTGGGAGTCAGAGGTAGGAGGATCGCCGAGAGTTCGAGGCCACCCTGAGACTACATAGTTAATTCCAGGTCAGCCTGGAGCAGAGTGAGACCCTACCTAGAAAAACCAAAAAAAAAAAAAAAAAAAAAAAAAAAAAAAGTTTGCATCTCTGACATGACAATCTTGAGAAGGAAAATTATGATTATTATATTATGGGAGAAAATGGGAATCACGTTTTCCAGCTGTGAGCACAACTTGGGGTATTTATCCTCTCTCCACTTTTAGGAAAATGGCTTGCTTCCTCTTCTTGCTGAAGGCTATCTTTGGTTAAGCTAAGAAGAATAAATGGCATTGGCCAGGTAGGCAGACAGGTCTCCCTTTGAATTGGTCACCTACCAGCCTTGGCTTCTCTGCCCGACCTTCTCCACCCTGCTGGGATTGGAGCCATATTGAAATGCGCTATTGCCTGAGCCAAACTGGGATGGCTCTAGGTGGAGCTCTTTTGTGAAGGTGACAACTTTTGAAGGCAAATGCACTTGGTTGAGCTTCTCCAACTCCCAGGCATCAGACTGAACTCCTCCAGAGCTTGGGAGCTGATTCAGCTGAGCTAAGAGGGAGGGGCCTCATGGCCACATGGAGGCTCCAGGAACCAAAGATCCCTGGCCTGAATATCTTCAATGTTTTTTTCCCCCTTTTCCATTACAAGCCACTGTGCCTCAAGACACATGGCTGCCTGGGGGTGGGAGGAGGTGGAAGGATGGAGCACAACTCTTGTCCTGGGCTCCACCTCTCCTGTGGTACAGGCCTCTGCCTAATTCATTTGGAGACTTGAGGCTGCACTTCTGGGGAGCTGCCATCCAGAGATTGTAGGGGAGACTATAAATGCCCCGACCAAGCCCGGAGCCTAGGCGCTTGGCTGGAAAGCTTTTTTTTTTCAACAGACCCCACGTCTCAACCACATGCCTCCTCCGACTCATGGAGCTGAAGTCCCAGGTCATGTCAACTGGGTGAGGGAGGTAACCATGCTGTCCCTCAGGTAAAATAGAGACACAGTGGGAAAGAGATGCCTGATGGTACTCAATAATTGCTATGATTTTCAGCTAAATTGCTCTATGACAATTCATATAACTGTAAATCATTTATTCATACAGGAATTATACACAGTAAAATGAGCTAGACCTGATGGTACAGACCTATTATCATAGCTACTTGGGAAGCTGAGACAGGAGGATCTCCAATTCAAGGTTCCAATGTCATAGCCTGACCCCACATTTAGTAACCATGTGTTGTGGTTTGATTCAGATGTCCCCCATAAACTTAGGTGTTCTGAATGCTAGGTTCCCAGCTGATTTGGGAACTAACAACTCCTGGAGGCAGTGTATTATTGAGGGTGGGCTTATGGGTGTTACAGCCAGTGTCCCCTTGCCAGTGTTTTGCACATTCTTCTGTTGCTATTGTCCACATTATGTTGGTGAGGAGGTGATGGCCACCCTCTGCTCAGGCCATCATTTTCCCCTGCCATTGTGGAGCATCCTCTCAAGTCTGTAAGCCAAAATAAAACCTTTTTTCCCAAACAACAACAACAACAACAACAACAACAACAACAACAACAACCACCACCACCACCTTTTTTTTTCCCAAAAGCTGATCTTGGTTGGGTGATTTCTGCCAGCAGTGTGAACCTGACTGC
The DNA here is from genome assembly GCA_036365145.1 of Orientallactaga sibirica. NCBI lineage: Eukaryota > Metazoa > Chordata > Mammalia > Rodentia > Dipodidae > Orientallactaga > Orientallactaga sibirica. The sequence continues at coordinate 27,552 of JAEOAD010002004.1, forward strand.
AACACCATGTGACTTTTAAATTGCTTGGTAAAAATAAGTACATAATTTTACTTTGAACTGTGCTGATATTTTCTCTTTTGTTTAGGCTTTAAACAAATAATATGTTGTTTATAGACACCTTTTGGTTTCTTTATTAATCCAATCAGTCCAACAGATCTCTCCTAAAGTGTTTGTTGACATTTGATTTCAGTTTTTTTTTTTGTTTTTGTCTTTAAAAGTCAGATTTAATAAGGGCCTACAGTGAGCTAAAATTTTATACAGACAGGCTGTAATTTATTACATGATATCATAAATATAATTGCTGAGTTTATGTTCTATGTCAACTTCAATTTACATAGAGGATTACTGAAAACAACAAAATTCTCTCTGAGGTGGTGGTACATAATTTGCCAGGTATTTTAAAAGAGGTAGGAGGATCACCATGAGTTCAAGTCCACCCTGAGACTACATAGTGAATTCCAGGTCAGCACGACCTTACTTCAAAAACCAAACAAACAAAGAAACAAAACCCAAAGAAAAGATTAACCGGGCATGGTGGCACACACCTTTAATCCTGGCACTCAGGAGGCAGGGACAGGAGGATCACTGTGAGTTTGAGGCCACTCTGAGGCTACATTGTGACTTCCAGGTCAGCCTGAGCTATAGTGAGACTCTACCTCAACAGCAACAAGCCAGGCGTGGTGGCGCATGCCTTCAATCCCAGCACTTTGGGAGGCAGAGACAGGAGGATTCCCATGAGTTCAAGGCCACCCTGAGACTACATAGTGAATTCCAGGTTAGCCTGAGCTAGATTGAGATCCTACCTTGAAGAAAAAAAGAAAGAAAGAAAAAAACAACATCAACAAGAACAACAAAAAGAAGAAAAGATTATCCCCAAAATGGTTGTCATATTTTGCCTGTATTCATAGACTTATCACTTAAAAGTATATTTCATAGAATTTATTAATAGGAGATATCTCAAATCAATAGGTTATATAAAATTTATAGATATATACTGGTGTTATAAGACAAGTCTGGTTGTCAGGTACAGATTTTTGGTGACACAAATACAAAGGAATTGTAAGTTTCTGCTAAGGCTGTTTCTCTACAAATTTCCAACAATAAGATGGTAAACTCTTTGAAACTACAGTACTTGCTTCTTTGTCAGTGGGCAATAAGATTAATCAATTTGGGGTAGTTTCACTTAATAGTCTTATAAGAAAGATGGTTAATTATGGGTTGAGATGATTGAAGGAACTAGGAAGGAAGCTTTCAATGTTGGGCATAGGATGGATGTTAAAAATGCATTTTGGGGGTTGGAGTGATGGCTTAGTGGTTAAATGCTTGCCTGTGAAGCCTAAGGATCCTGATTTGAGGCTTGACTCTCCAGGACCCACGTAAGCCAGATGCACAAGGGGTTGCATGCATCTGAAGTTCGTTTTCAGTGGTTGGAGGCCCTGGTGCACCCATTCTCTCTACCTGCCTATTTCTGTATCTCTCTCACACATAAATAAATAAAAAATAAACAAATAAATAAAAATTTAAAAATGCTTTTATGAGTGGAACTTACATCAGAATATTAAAATATGTGGATGAAGGGAAGGTGTGTACATGTAGAAAGGATATAAGAGATTTAAAAAGACCAAATTTTGCCTAAAATTAACTTCCTTTCATAAGGAACAGAAAGCTAATTTTCAGGCTAAACATAGATAAACACCATACCTAAAAGGATTTTTCAACTGTTTACAGACTCTTAAGGATGCTCTAAATTTTTAAAATATGGACACAGACTTAATCTAAATTGAGCTTGCATTAGAAACAGATGATGCCCTATTCTACGTAGGTCACAAAGTCATAATCACAGGTGTAATTCACATTCTTTGGAGGTCTAACCAGGTTAGACATAGACAAGACCCTATCACCTTGTGTACTGCAAATGGGTAAAATAAATTTCCTAGGTGAAAACAAATAAGCAATTTCAAAATAGGACAAGGAATGTCAGGATGCTTAGCTCTCTGCTCTGTTGTTTCCTTTTGCTCTTGCTTCCTGTTATATGCTATTTATATTTATTTTAAAAGTCATGGCAAGCTGGACTCTGGAAAAGGGATGGTGCCGCCTTTATGCAGGTTTAAGCCATGGGTACCCCAGACCCTGTTCAGAGACAAAATGGCCAATTGTCTTTAACAAGGAAAAGGGAAATGACAAACAGCATACAACTGGTTCTCTATAGAGCACCTCTCTTTTGAACACCTAAGTCACCTCTGTCAAATGAAATTTCTCACTAGACAAAAAGGTCACATAGGTAAACTGAGTCAAGATATTTGACCAGGTTACAAACTCCTTACATAAGACAATCATTAGGCTTACCTAAGATTGTATATCAGGATAAAAACACATGATAGACAAGCACAAATAAATGATCTCTCTCGTCTCTCTCTCATATCAACAAAGGGTAGGATCCCTGTACTTAAGGTAATAACCCAGAGATTACCTTTAAAAGAATAACCTTTAGTCCCTAGACCATTTTGAAACATTCCTAAATGAAGGAACCCATATCCCAGGTTCCCACAGACTTTAAAATAATAATCTTTAGTCCCTAGACCATTTTGAAACATTCCTAAATGAAGGAACCCATATCCCAGGTTCCCACAGAACAGAGAAGGGAAAGTGGTCACAGGATTCCCCCCAAAGGGCATATAGGCTGTCAAGACAGGAATAAATGCAGGAGTTTTCACACTTGGCCCTATCTTGCCAGTGGCACTGCTTATATGCCAAAATATAAGACACATGCAGGGCTGGGGGAGTGCTGGAGGTACTTGGACTTGGCAGCTTGCCAGGTCAGATGAGCACAGATATCCTATCTTGGACCTTCCTTGCTCCTGGAGGTACATAGACCTCATTATGTGTCCCCGTTTGGTTGGGGAGAAAATAGAGAAATTTGGGTGAGGACTCCTGTAGAAAGGAGATTTAAAAAGCCCCAATTTCTTCTTCCAAATCTGGTTGGAAGGGTGTCCTCCTTCTATGAGAAGATGTGAGTGCCAAGATTGGGCATAACCTGACTCTAGACTCTTTTTTTCATTTTCCTCCACTTTGATTCAGATAGGACAGTCAGCTTCCAAGATACCCCCAAACTCTCTGCTAACCAGTCTCCTTAGAAACTTGTCTCATTTACATAATACAGGGAGAACAGAAATTGATTATTACCAAAAAGGGAGATTAAAAAAGGGGGGGCTGGTGTGGTGGCACATGCCTTTAATCCCAGCACTTGGGAGGCAGAAGTAGGAGGATCACAGTGAGTTCAAGGCCACCGTGAGACTATTGAGACTACATAGTTAATTCCAGGTCAGCCTGGACCAGAATGAAACCCTATCTCGAAAAACAAAACAAAACAAAACAAAACAAAACAGGATAGACATCACCTGGAGATCATAATGGTAGTGAAGGTTGCTCAGGGAAGGGCCCCTTTATTGACACATTTAATTAAATAAAATCTGATGTATGTTTACTTGATGCCAAGGTTTTAAACAGTAGAGAAACTGAGTCTTATGCTTAAGGCTTCACTCATTAACAGCTCACTGATGCTAATTTGTTATGGTTTAAGGGTTACAAAAAACTGGCTTTAAGCCGGGCGTGATGGTGCATGCCTTTAATCCCAGCACTCAAGAGGCAGAGGTAGGAGGATTGCTGAGAGTTCGAGGCCACCCTGAGACTACATAGTGAATTCCAGGTCAGCCTGGACTAGAGTGAAACCCAACCTCGGGAAAAAAAAAAAAAACCCAACAACAACCACAAAAACTGGATTTAAGATTCTTAGTAAAGTAAATTAGGTTCCTATATTCATTAAGGTTTGCATCTGGCTAAACGTGGGACGTGCCCAACAACTCCCCCTTTGTTTTTTAGAAATGTAGCAGTGTCATCTTGGGCAAGTTTTTTTGTGGCTTAATGTGGGTCCAGTTAGAGCCAGATGATGTATAAGGACCTGATTGGTCAAGATTTGTCTATATTGTTTGAGCCCTAATTTAAACATACATGGGATTACACACAAGAATAGTAGCAGGGTGCCTGACACCAATAGTAGACAATGAAAATCTGTGAAAGAAACTGGGAGATAATTTTTGTAATGTGTTCTGTAAGGCATCAGAAAATCCTTTTGCTGCCTTAGCAGGATCACCAAAAGACAAGTGATTGTGTGAAATAACAGATATTTCTTTTTGTAAACTTTGTAAATCTATGCTGAGATTATTATGATTCCAAATCCCTCTAATATGATTTTTAATCTTCCACCAATCAGTAGCAGTCCCATTGTAGGGTAAAGGAGTAACAAATATGAATTGATAATTAGCATGACAGATTACATTGGAGGAGTAGTCTGCAGCTGTACCTCTTCTTAGAATTGATACAATTGGTGATAATACAGCAGGTACAACTAAGATAGTAAATTCCATTTTGGTGACTGACCCACCCAGGCCCAACTATGAAAAGATAAGGGAGGGTAGACACATACGAAACTTAAAATGATTTTCTTTTAGGGTAACTATTACTTTCCATAATTCTGGTTGAGGCCACCCTTGGGGGCTCAAGATGGGTGGTACCTCTGATTGTTTCCTTTCCTGGGGACCCAATTGTAATTGTAAGTTATATTTATTTTGGTATTCACCATCCATAATTAATGGGTCATTTGTATACATTAAATAACATCCGTCATGATACCTATTGCTTGAAAAGTAGATAGGTGGCTCTGCTGTGAGAGAGGCCCAGTTAATTGGTTTAGTCACTTTTTTTTTTTTTTTGGAGAGAGACAGAGAAAGAGGGAGAGGAAGACAGATAGAGATGGGTGCGCCAGCAGCCTCTCAGCTGCTGCAAATGAAATTCAGATGTGTTCTCCCCCTTGTGGTCAAGTGCAGCATTGCGCCCTTGTGTCACTTTGCATCTGGCTAAACGTGGGACCTGGAGATTGGAACCCCTGGAGATTGGAACCAACATTCTTAGGCTTAGGAGGCAGGCGCCTTAATTGCTAAGCCATCTCTCCAGCCCGGTTTAGTCACTTCTTGTAAGAATTCTAGGTCATAATTGGCAGTGGTAAGGGAAGCACTGGAAAATATCTTAGGTAGGGGTTCTTCCCAAAGAGCAGCCCTAGCTAGAAGGGGGTCAGGTACATAAGCCTAATATACTTGTTGAGCCTTTGCTACTTTTAAGGTCAGGATAGCAACTAAGGATATACACAGTCTCTGGTGATAGAGGCCAGTGTGAATTTCATATCAGCATGACTCCTTGCTGGCAGAGGGCCTAAATTTCACCCCAGATCGGCATGTTTTCCTCCTGGGGGGCCTGGAATGCTTCCGTTTCAGTGTCAGACGAGCCATCTCCTTGGTTGATGGAATTGAATCAGACATTTTGAGCTTGGACCTGGGCTGGTCCTGTGAAAATAGAAGCAAATCCTCTCCCCCTTGTGAGGAGGGGGTCAGGCCCCTACCCTATTTCAGCTAAAGGATTTTGTCATTGCACCAAAATAGAGGGCAGCTACTGGTGTGTGCCATCGGAGGAAGATAGGGGGATGTTAGGAGTTTTTGAATATTAGATATATTAACCATGTGAGAGAATTAAATACTAATGAGCCAATATTAACCTTAAGATATAGTTAAAACGTTGACAAATAGAAGAACTTAATTAACTTGGTTGGGTACTCTAAATGCAGTCTTTCATAACCATTATCATGACCAGATTAACATCAGTGAGTTAAAGTTTTAAGTTTACAAACTGAATACCATAGTAACCTGCTACCAGCTATGGGCATGCTTTGTTAGTCTGATGTAAGCCCTAGGTTAATAATCAGTTTATTGTATCTCAAAAGGTCTGTAATCTGATTAAGTGCTTTGTCTTCAGTCTTCTGTTTAAGCTTACTCATACCTTCATCTACATACTTTATTCTTACATTCAGACCTACATACTTTTCCTTACAATCTATGTAACCACTCTGTAACAATCATTCTCATCAAACAGTTACCAACATTTAAATTCTTCTCTCCAGTTTAACTTCTTTTAGTCAGTTTATCTCATTATCGCCAGCAAAAACTTTCATTGTCTTTACCATATGACTTTTTTTCTACCATATGACTTTTAATAAAAGGCCTTTTGAAATAACTTTTTAATAAAAGAGTAGACCAGATTTGACTTCTGAAACACATTTTAAAAATATTCAAGTAGATTTGAACATTATTAGAAATTTTCCTTCAAATTTAGTATCGAGCACATTTAAATTTAAATATAATTCTTGAGACTGTTTTTTGTTTGTAGCCCCAGAGAAGCATACAGAGGCAAAGTAAACTTGAAACAGTTGCAAATACTTATAAGAAGTCCATATCTATTCACAGCAATTTGGAATTTACTCAGATTTTGAGATTTCATGTGCTTGCAGTCCCCTGACTCTGCAAGCCATGGAAGCTAAGAAAGAGCCTCTTTTTTTTTTTTTTAATTCCAGTGAAGGTTTTGGACTTCCCTCTGGCTATAAGGCAGCTTTTTGATCTTGCCATTTTACAACTCTTTTTTTAACTCTATTATCTCCTTGTCTACCCTGCTGGGCAGGTGTGGCTGGAAGGCATCAGGTCACCCGCGCCTGAGCCCACATAGTCAGCCATGGCCCCCAGAGCCTGGGTCCTAAACCCAGTGGTGAGCAGGGAGAGAAGCAGGGTGAGGGGGAGGAGATTTTCTCCCTGTAGCCACTCCTGTTGCTGCCTCTTCTGCCTGTTTGTAAAGCCGGAGTGGCCATGGCTCCAGAGCAGAGTGTAGTCCAGCAGCTGCTGCCCATATCCACCTGCAGCAGCTTTGGGGCATGGGCCAGTAGCCATGATGATATGGCAGCTGTGATCTGAAGGACTTTTTGCCAGAATGAATTGGCCTCTTTCTGAGAGAGTTTTATGGCCCTAACATTAAGAAATGTTCTTTTTTTTAAAAGTTTTTTTTCTAATTTCTTTTTTTAAAAATTTTTTATTATTTTATTTATTTTTGGAGAGAGACACACAGAGAGAGACAGACAGACAGACAGACAGAGAGGGAGAGGGAGACAGATAGAGATGGGCGCGCCAGCAGTCTCTCAGCTGCTGTGAACGAAATCCAGATGTGTGCGCCCCCTTGTGGGCAAGTACGGCATTGTGCCCTTGCATCACTTGGCATCTGGCTAAACGTGGGACCTGGAAATTGGAACCGCTGGAGATTGGAACCAGTGTTCTTAGGCTTAGCAGGCAGGCGTCTTAACCGCTAAGCCATTTCTCCAGCCCTCTAATTTCTTTTATTCATTTATTTGCGAGAGAGATACAGAAACAGTCAGGGAATGAGAGAGACAGAGAGAGAGAATGGGCATGCCAGGGCCTCCAGCCACTGCAAACGAACTCCAGATGCATGTGCCACCTCATGCATCTGGCTTACATGGGTCCTGGGGAATCAAGCCTTGAACCAGGGTCCTTAGGCTTCACAGGCAAGCGCTTAACTGCTAAGCCATCTCTCCAGCCCTAAGTAATGTTCTTAATCTGCTGACTTTGGATTCATTTTCATGGGAGCTAGTTGCCGGTCCTCACACGGGGCACCAGTTGCCGGTCCTCACACGGGGCACCAGTTGCTGGTCCTTTTCCTCCACCACCAGCAGGTAGAGTGGAAGAGTGAGAGAATCGGGCCAGCCGCTTCTCTCGAGGCTGAGCGGGAAGGCGGGTGTCGGCAGCTCAAAAACCTCCCCGCCCCAAACACCGGGGAGAAAAAAACCACATTGAGCCAGGAGCCCGTCTGGTGGAAAACTCGGTTTATTGTCATGGGAAGGTGTTTTTGAGGAAGAGTGTGGGAAAGAAGGATGAGAAAAAGGTGTAAGGGCCAATATTATTTCACCATGTCAGCAGTAGCTGTGCGGAGGCAGTTTCAGGTTAGGTGCTGAGTCACTCCAAGGACAGGTTGCAAAACTCTACTCAGGCTCCGGAAGTTTGACTAGGCCTCACTGGGCGTAGGCCAAGTACAAACTGGCTGGGCTAACCACTAGGCTTCACACTGGGCAGGGCCCAACAGCTAGTGTTTCCCATGATAGAGAAAGACCAGAAATGCCAAGACCAGAGGGCAATGTTTCCGGGCTATGGCACCATGGGGGATTCCCCAAAGACCTTGATGTATGCCTGTCCACAAGTTTAAGAGATCGGCGACCCCCTAGTGGCTTTTACTGGTCAATGTGTTACCGGTTAGTTCATCATGAAGAGAAATAGCTAGAAGGTTGTTGCCAATGCCTGAGTGGGATGTCAGGATTTGATCAGTGAGCTAGGGGCCTTCAGTCAATACCAGAGTGTAGCCGCAGCCAAATGACCTCAATTGCCCTGTCTCTTTGCTTCAAATCCATGCGATGGTGCAAACCAAAAGTAAAGAAGGAACAAGAAGATATCTTCTGAAAGAGAGACCCAACTTTCTCTGATGGAGAAAAGGGGAAACTTATCCTTTCTCGAGGAAGGAGAAACGGAACCTTGCCAGCCCTCAATGGGGAGGCTGCCACTGGGGGGCCATTAGCCCCAAGGGGAGGGTTTCCCTCGAGGGGGCACTCACCTATTAACCACACATCCAGAGGGTCGCTGTTCAGGTGCCAGCTGTGGGTCTTTATCATTTCCCGGGGTCATTGGCCACCGACATCCTGGGTGAGGGAGGGAGGAGTTGGAGGGGAAGCAAGGTCTATCCTGGAGCAGTGGGTGAGTGTGATGATGATGATGGGCAATGAACACCTGGGAGACAGTCTGATGGACAGCACTTGTTTATTCAAAAGTGGAGTGGGTTTATAAACACTTGGGGAAGGTTGAGATGGCACATACAGACTGTATGGCAATCAGATGTATAGTTTATGGGTTGCTATTTAAGTGGAGGATGAATTAGTAACTTCAAAGCTGTGGGGGAGGAGCTGAGAGATATTACTGTGACTTCAAAGCTGTGGGGGGAGGAGCTGCGAGAGAGATAAGGGAAATAGCGGAAAGCTATGTGACTTCAGCCACATAAGGGTCTCTTGGGCAGCTAGCCACAAGGTCAGGAACTGTGTGGGGAGTTAAAGGCTGACTTATGGACTTGGTCAGAGCTTTTTGGTATCCATGGGGAGGACCTCGCCAGTTCTACCCACTCTGGGAGATGACAGGGCACAGTACAACCTACAACTGAGTGTAGGGAAGGCCAGTCACCATTGCCAGTGTGGGTTCCTGATGATAGGACCAGCTTCAACCCCACAGCCCAAGGTCCCTGTCCATGTCCAACAGTTCAGGCCAGCCTCCTCACAGTCCCAGCCATTTTTTTTAAAAATTAATTATTATTATTTTATTGACCACTTCTATACTTACATACAAAAAACACACGATATCCCCCCCATTCTACTTTAGAACTCCAATCTCCATCATATCCCCTCCCTCTCTCCATTATTCTGTCTTTTAATTTGATGTCATCATCTTTTTCTTCTATTTTTGAGGGTCTTGTGAAGGTATTGCTAGGCACTGCAAGGTCATGGATATCGAGGCCAATTTCTGTCTGGGCGGTTGCAGTCTAAGAAGTCATACCCTTCTTTTGGCTCTTCCATTCTATCTTCCCCTTCTTCCACAATGGTCCCTGAGCCTTGGAGGGCATGACAGAGGTGTTTCAGTGCTGGGAACTCCTCCATCCCTTCTTCTCAGCACTATGTTGCCATTTGGGTGATCCCAATGGTTATCGCCATCTGAAAAGAGAAGCTTCTTTAACCAGAAGTGAGAGTAGCATTAATATGTGAATATGAACATTAAGCGTAGTGCTTTCAGGGCAGCATGGTGGGAATAATATATACATTTAGTCAAACAAGAGCAGGCTTTATACCCCTAAGGCCCATGACCTGTCCTGTCATAGACTTTTGCTTAGGTTTTTCAGTACCAGGTATGTATTCCCTCCCATAGAGAGGGCCTTCAGTCAAATTATGGAGCAGTTAGTTACCCCAAGAGCAGACATGCCACTATTGCACCCATTCAGTCATTGGGCCTGTCTGGCCAAACTTGAATATTCAGTGTCCACTGATTTCACTGCTGATGACCTCTGTCTCCCATATGGCTGCATGCAGTGCAGCTTTTTCCAGCTTTCAGTTGGCTGATCTACAGGGAGAAGGTTTTCTGCTCCACACCAGCTTGCTTTCTCAGTGACCTTGCCTCTCAGGCAAGAGATGTCTTCAGCAATAGGGTCTTACTATCTGTTTCTCAAGGGAAACCAAGGGCTTTGGCAAAAGCCTTTAATGTTTTGGAGGCTACCAGGACCTCCTTGGCCAACAACTCACTGGAAGGTATCCCATCCCAGGCACTGAAAAATTTCTAATAACAGTCTACAGCTTCTAGATGTGCCATTATTCAAAAACGTAGGTTTACATAAGTCTTATTCACACTATCTTGAATTTGGATTGACCCTCTCCCTGCCCTTCTGTTGTGCATTCTCTTTTCATGGCCTCATTTAGGCCATTCCCCTCCCTGTAATCTGTTCTTCTACTTGCATATGTGCAATACCATACACTTAAGTCCTTCCCTTTCCTCCCTCCCTTATAGCCTTTTACCAGCTTACTGGTTTCTGGTACCTATTTTTGGTTCCAGTTCACACAGAAGTCTATACATTTGTAGCTAGGATCCACATATGGGAGAGAACATATGACATTTGGCTTTCTGAGCCTGGGTTACCTCACTTAATATAATCCTTTCTAGATCCATCCATTTCCCTGCAAATTTCATAATTTCATTTTTCTTTACTGCTGAATAGAACTCCATTGTGTAAATGTACCACATCTTTATTATCCATTCATCTGTGGAGGGACATATAGGCTGGTTCCATTTCCTAGCTATTGTGAATAGAGCAGCAATAAACATGGTTGTGCAGGTATCTCTAAGGTACTGAGAAGAGTCCTTTGGATATATGCCTAGGAGTGCTATAGCTGGATCATATGGTAAATCTATTTTTAGCTGTCTCAAGAACCTCCACACTGATTTCCACAATGGCTGGACCAGATTACATTCCCACCAACAGTGTAGAAGTGTTCCTTTTTTTCTGCATCCACGCTAACACTTATTGTCTTTTTTTTTTTCCTGCTGGTAACCATTCTGACAGGAGTAAAATGGAATCTCAAAATGGTTTTAATTTGCATTTCCCTGATGGCTGAGGATGTGGAACACATTTTTAGATATTTATATGCCATCTGTATTTCATCTTCTGAGAACTCTCTATTTAGTTCCATAGCCCATTTTTTAACTGGGTTGTTTGAATTCTTATTATTCTGTTTTTTGAGTTCTTTGTATATTCTGGATATTAATCCTCTGTCAGATGGCAAAGATTTTCTCCCATTCTGTAGGTTGTCTTTTTGCTCTAATTACAGTGTCCTTTGCTGTACAAAAGCTTTGTAATTTTATAAGGCCCCAGTGGTTGACCAGTGGTTTTATTTCCTGAGCAATTGAAGTTATATTCAGAAAGTCCTTGCCTATGCCAATATGTTGAAAGGTTTACCCTACCTTTTCCTGTAGCAGTTTCAGAGTTTCAGGTCTGATATTAAGGTCCCTGATCCATTTGGACTTGACTCTTGTGCATGGAGAGAGACAAGTATCTATGTTTATCCTTTTACATGCAGATGTCCAGTTTTCCCAGCACCACTTGTTAAAGAGGCTATCTTTTCTCCAATGAATATTTTTGGCATTTTTGTCAAAAATCAGGTGGCTGTAGTTGCCTGGATTAATATTTGGGTGTATTGTTCTGTTCCATTGATCTGCCTGTCTGTCCTTGTACCAGTACCATGCTCTTTTCGTTACTATGGCTTTGTAATATAACTTAAAATCGGGTATGGTTATACCACCAGCCTGATTTTTGTTGCTCAACATTGTTTTGGCTATTCGAGGGTTTTTGTGTTTCCAGATGAATTTTAGGATTGTTTTTTCTATTTCTGTGAAGAATGCTATTGGGATTTTAATGGGGATCACATTAAACATGTAGATTGCTTTTGGTAAGTTTGACATTTTCACAATATTGATTCTTCCATTTCAGGAGCATGGGATGTCTTTCCATTTCCTTGTGTCTTCTGCAATGTGTTGCTCGAGTTTTTTAAAGTTCTCATTGTAGAGAGCCTTCACTTCCTTGGTTAAGTTTATTCCAAGGTATTTTATTATTTTTTTCAAGGCAATTGTGAATGGGAGAGATTCCCTGATTTCATCCTCTGCACATTTGTTGTTAGTGTATAGAAAAGCTACTGATTTCTGTGTGTTTATTTTGTATCCTGCTACATTGCTAAAAGTGTTTATCAGCTCTAACAGTTTGCTGGTAGAGTCTTTAGGGTCTGTGATGTATAGAATCATATCGTCTGCAAATAATGATAATTTGATCTCTTCCCTTCCAATTTGTATCCCTTTTATGAGTGTCTCTTGCCTTATTGCTATGGCTATGACTTCCAGTACTATATTAAATAGTAGTGGGGAAAATGGACACCCTTGTCTTGTTCCTGAATTTAGAGGAAAAGCTTCAAGTTTTTCCCCATTTAGTATTATGTTGGCTGTAGGTTTGTCATAAATAGCTTTTATTATGTTTAGATATGTTCCTTCTATTCCCAGTTTCTGTAATACTTTCACCATGAAGGGGTGTTGGATTTTGTCAAATGCCTTTTCTGCATCTATTGAGATGACCATGTGATTTTTGTCCTTCAGACCATTTATATGGTGTATTACATTTATAGATTTGCGTATGTTGAACCATCCCTTCATCTCTGGGATAAAGCCTACTTGGTCGTGGTGAATAATCTTTCTGATATATTCTTGTATTCTGTTTGCCAGTATTTTGTTGAGAATATTTGCATCTATGTTCATGAGGGAGATTGGTCTGTAATTTTCTTTTTTTGATCTGTCTTTGTCCGGTTTGGGTATCAGGGTGATGCTGGCTTCATAGAAGGATTTCAGTAGAATTCCTTCCTTTTCTATTTTATGAAAAAGTTTGAGAAGCATTGGTGTTAGATCTTCCAGGAGTGTCTGGTAAAATTCAGCAGTGAATCCATCTGGGGCTGGGAATTTTTTAGTTGGGAGTCTTTTTGTAACTGCTTGGATCTCTGTGGTTGTTATAGGTCTATTTAAATGGTTTATCTCATCTTGATTTGATTTTGGTAAGTCATATGAATCAAGGAATCATCCATTTCTTTCAGATTTTCAAACTTAGAGGCATGTATATTCTTAAAGTATGTCCGTATGATTTTCTGAATTTCTTTGGTATCTGTTGTGATGTTGCCTTTTTCATATTTAATTTTATCAATTTTTTTCTTCTCTCTTTCTTTTGGTCAGATTTGCTAAGGGTATGTCAATTTTGTTTATCCTTTCAAAGAACCAACTTTTGTTTCATTGATTTTTTTGATTGTTTTTTTTTTGGTTTCCATTTCATTAGTTTCTGCCCTAACCTTTATTATTTCTTCCCATCTACTGTTTTTTGGTTTGCCTTGTTCTTCTCTTTCTAAGGCCTTAAGGTGAAGCATTAAATTGTTTAGTTGTGAACTCTCTAATTTCTTAATATAGGCACTTAGAGCTATAAATTTCCCTCGTAGGACTGCCTTCATTGTGTCCAAAAGGTTTTGGTATGTCGTATTCTCATCATCATTTGATTCTATGAATTTCTTGATTTCCTTTTTAAATTCTTCAATGACACATACATCGTTCAATAATGTACTGTTTAGTCTCCATGAATTTCTGTATGCTCTGTAGTTTTTCTTGTTGCTGATTTGCAGTTTAATCCCATTGTGGTCAGATAGCATACAAGGGATTATTTCAATTTTCTTGTATTTGTTAAGATTTGATTTGTGTCCTATTATATGGTCTCTTTTAGAAAATGTCCCATGTGCTCCTGAGAAGAATGTATATTCTGCAGCATTTGGATGGAATGTTCTGTATATATCATTTAGGTCCATTTGTTCCATGACATCATTTAATGCAGATGTCTCTCTGTTTATTTTTTGTTGGGTAGACCTGTCAAGTGATGAGAGTGGGGTATTGAAGTTGCCCACTATTATTGTGTTAGGAGTTAGGTCTGACCAAAAGTCTGATAGTGTTTGTTTGATGAAATTGGGAGCCCCCGTGTTGGGAGCATATATGTTTAGGATTGTGATGTCCTCCTGTTGGAGTGTTCCTTTAATCAGTATAAAATGACCTTCTTTATCTTTCCTCACTAATGTTGGTCTGAAGTCTATCCTGTCAGAAATTAGGATAGCAACCCCTTTTTGTTTCCTAGGTACATTTGCTTGAAATACCTTTTTCCAACCTTTCACCCTAAGAAGGTTTCTATCTTTTAATGAGAGGTGAGTTTCCTGGAGACAACAGATGGTAGGATCCTGCTTTTTAATCCAGTGTGCAAGTCTGTGTCTTTTGGTTGGGGCATTGATGCCATTGATATTAAGAGTTATTATTGAAAGATATGTATTTGATCTCTCCATTTTTCTTGTTTTGTAGCTCTTCCTGGTTTTCGCTTTACTCACTTCTTTTAACTGTTATTTGAGTATGGTTTCTTTTTTCCTACTTCCTGCTGTGTATGTTTTGCTTTCTCTTTGGGGTGAGTGATTCCTGCAAGTATTTTCTGTAGAGCTGGTTTAGTTGCCATAAATTCCTTTAGCCCGTCTTTGTTGTGGAATGTCCTCATTTCTCCATCAATTTGGATAGATAGCTTTGCAGGATAAAGTAATCTTGGTTGACAGTTTTCATCTTTCAGAACTTGGAATACATCACTCCAGGCCCTTCTGGCTTTTAAAGTTTGTGTTGAGTAATCGGCTGTAATCCTGATGGGTTTCCTTTTGAAGGTCATTTGCTTTTTCTCTCTAACTGCTTTCAATGTATTTTCTTTGGTTTGAGTGTTTAGTAGTTTAATTATAACATGGCGAGAAGAGGATCTTTCTAGGTTTTGTCTGTTTGGTGTTCTAAATGCTTCTTGTATCTGTGTTGGCATTTCTTTCCCAATTTGGGGGAAATTTTCTTCTATGATTTTGTGGAAAACACCTACTAAGCCTCTGGATTGAAATTCTTCCCCTTCTGCTATACCTTGAATTCTTATGTTTGATCTTTTCACAGTGTCCCGGATGTCTTGGAGTTCCCAGTCATACCTTTCTATTAGCTTGTCTTTCTCTTTGTTGGACTGTGATAGGTCTGCCATCTGGTCTTCTAGTTTAGATATTCTGTCCTCTCCTTCATCCATTCTACTGGTGAGACTTTCCACAGAGTTTTTTATTTCACTGACTGTGTTCTTCAGAGCTAGGATTTCAGCCTGGTTTTTCTTCAGTATTTCTGTTTCGTTATTCATATCCTGTAATAACCTTTTTATTTCATTAAGCTGTTTTTCTGTATTCTCTTTCAAGAGTTTGTTTTCTTCTCAGATTCCTTTCATTTCTTCTTTTATTTCTTCTTTAATTTCTTTGAGTATAGATATCATCATTCTTTTGAAATCTTTGTCAGGAATTTCATCTAAAACAGTCTCATTGGTGAACAATTCTGATGGATTTGCAATTTTTGGTGGGATTGCATTGTCTTGATTCTTTGTGTTTCTTGTATTATAATGTAGTGACTTTTGCATCCTGGATTGATTTGATGCTTAGGTTTTCTATTTATCTGCAGTGTTCTTAGGTGTGGTGATCCACCTTTATATACTTTCAAGATATGAGTTTAAGGTGCCAAGTGTAGCACTTATACCCAAGTCCAACCTCAGAATCTGTTGAATTTGCTTGTTAAGCAAGTATCATAGTGGACTGGTGGAACAATTTGGTAGCAAGTTCTAAACTTCAACTGAGCAAAATGCACATTCAATCAACATGAGCACAGAGTATACAAGTGTGGGAATTAAAACAAAGAGACTTATAAGGTCAAAATCCCTAAGGGTATGTGTTGCTCCACACCCTTAATCCTGCCAGCTAGGAATCAGACCCTGCCCCCAATAATGACAGAAGCAAAAGATAAAGGCCCTTTAAATCTAAAAGTATTACAGGCAGCAATATTCAACACCTCATATTCAGCTTATTTGAAAATGGAAAGGCCAACCACAAGTATGTAACCCATAATCTGCCCTGACCTGGAAAGAGAGGTTAGCACTTCCAATGCAGGCCTTTGTTACCTTTTGGTGTGGCTTCCAAACTCACCAATGCTGAGTGCCCACCTTGTTCCCTGAGCTGTGGAGCTTGGCTCAGCTGTGCTGGGTCCGGGTGTTGGTGATGTGGTACAGGCTGCTGCTAGTTGCTCAATTCTGCCAATTCGCTGGTGCTCTGATGGTTGGGGGATGGGTGAGTTCAGGAAGCCTGTAGTAGCTCACACTGTTCCCCTGTATCTCTTTCAGTAGCTCAGCAGACTTTTCTTCAATTTCTGGGCTCTGTGAGGAGACTGATGAGGTTGGAAAGTCCCCCCCTTTTTTTTGGGCAGGGGCGGTTGCAGCAGAGGCTCAGCTGTTCTGGGTGGCAGCTTGGAGCCGTGGGTTGGAGCTGCAGTTTGGAGCCGCTGTGGAGCGGGCTGCCATGGGTCAGGCCATAATCTCCACAGTGGGATTCTGACCATCTCCTGCTTTCCCGCTGTTTCCTGGAAAAAGTATTCTGCTCTTTTCTGAAGAAGAGTGTATTTTTGCTTAAATCCCTCCCTGATCTGGTTTGGCGTGGCTCCTATGCTGCCATCTTACCCGGAAGTCCCCCCAGCCCATTTTTAGCAATGCCCAACATTCTCCAGTGATTATTTTTGGCATTTTTGTCAAAAATCAGATGGCTGTCGCTGCCTGGTTTAACATCTGGGTCCTTGATTCTGTTCCATTGATCTTTGTGTCTGCTGTTGTTTCAGTACCATGCTGTTTTTGTTAATATTACTTTGTAATATAGCTTAAAATCTGGTATGGTGATACCACCAGCCTTTTGTATGTTTCTCAAAATTGTTTTGGGTATTTAGAGTTTTTTTTTTTTTTTGCTTCCAAATGAATTTTAGGATTGTTTTTTTTTATTTCTGTGAAGAATGCCATTGGAATTTTGATGGGGAATGCCTTAAATGTGTAGATTGCTTTCGATAAGAATAACATTTGCACAATATTGATTCTTCCACTCCAAGAACATGGGATATCTTTCCATTTCTTAGTGCCTTCTTCAATTTCTTTTTTTTTCTCCATATTTCTTTTTGAGGTAGGGTCTCACTCTAGCCCAGGATGACCTGGAATTCACTATGTACTCTCAGGGTTGCCTCAAACTCACAGTGATCCTCCTATCTCTGCCTCCCAAATACTGAGATTAAAGGTGCGCACCAAGACATCCAGGTTTCTGCAATTTCTTGCTTTAGTCTTTTAAAGTTTTTATTGTAGAGATCCTTCACTTCCTTGGTTAGGTTTATTCCAAGGTACTTTATTTATTTTTTTGGAGGTAATTGTGAATGGGAGAGATTCCCTGATTTCATCCTCTACATATTTGTTGTTAGTATATAGGAAAGCTACTGATTTTTGTGTGTTTATTTTGTATCCTGCTACATTGATGTTTTTATCAGGCCTAAAAGTTTGTAGGTAGAGTCTTTAGGGTCCTTCATATACAGAATCATATCATCTGTAAATAGTGGTAATTTGATATCTTCCTTTCCAATTTGAATCCCTTTTATGTGTGATCTTACCTTATTGATCTACCCAGAATTCCAGTACTATATTAAATTAAAGTGGGGATAGTGGCCCTTGTCTTGTTCCTGAATTTAGTGGAAAAGCTTCAAGTTTTTCCCCATTTAGTATTATGTTGGCTGTAAGTTTGTCATAAATAGCTTTTATTATGTTGAGATATGTTCCTTCTATACCGAGTTTCTGTAGGATATTTACCATGAAGGGATGTCAGATGTTTTCAAATGCCTTTTCTGTATATATTGAGATGATCATATGATTTTGGCCCTTCAGTCCATTTACATAGTGTATTACATTTATCTGTTTGCATGTATTGAACCATACCTGCATCTTTGGGATAAAGCATACTTGGTTCAGTGAATAATCTTTCTGATGTGGTCTTGTATTGTGTTGGTCAATATTTTGTTGAGATTTTTTGCATCTACATTCATGAGGGAGATTGGTCTGTAATTTTCTTCTTCTTCTTCTTTTTTTTTTTTGTTCTGTATTTGTGTGGTTTTGGTGTCCGGATGATCCTGGATTCATAGAAGGAGTTCAGTAGAATTCCTTCCTTTTCTATTTTATGGAAAATTTGAGAAGCAGTGGTGTTAGCACTTCCATGAAGGTCTGGCAAAATTCAGCAGTAAATCCATCTGGGCCTGGACATTTTTTAGTTGGGAGACATAACTGCTTGGATCTCCATAGATGTTATAGGTATATTTAAATGTACTATCTTGATTTAATTTTTGTAGGTCATATGAATCAAAGATATCATTCCTTTCAGATTTTCAAATTTAAAATCATTTATATTCTTAAGGTATACACTTATGATTTTCTGAATTTCTTAGGTGTCTATTGTAATGGTGCCTTTTTCATCTCTAATTTTATTGATTTTTGTCTCTTCTGTCTTTCTTCTGGTCAGATTTGCTAAGGGTTTATCAATCTTGTCTATCCTTTCAAAGAACCAACTCTTTGTTTCATTGATTCTTTGAATTATTTTTTGTTTCTATTTCATTAATTTCTGCCCTAATCTTTGTTATGTCTTCCTGTCTACCGATGTTTGGTTTGCCATGTTCTTCTTTTTTCAAGGCTGTAAGGTGTAGCAGTAAGTTGTTTCCTTGTGAACCCTCTAATTTCTTAATATTGTCTCTTAGTGATATAAATTTCCCTCTTAGGACTGCCTTGATAGTGTCCCAAAGGTTTTGGTATGTTTTTTTTTCTCATCATCATTTGATTCTATGAATTTATAGATTTGCTTTTTTATTTCTTCAGTGACCCATTCGTCATTCAATAGTATACTGTTTAGTCTCCATGAATATCTGTATGCTCTGTAGTTTTTCTCATTGCTGATATGTAGTTTAATCCCATTCCCCTCAAGTAGAGTACAAGGGATTATTTCAATTTTCCTGTATTTGGTAAGGCTTGCTTTGTGTACTTATATATGGTCTATTTTGGAGAATGTTCCATGTGCTTCTGATAAAAATGTATATTCTGCAGCATTTGGATGGAATGCTCTCTAGATATCTGTTAGGTCTATTTGTTCCATGACATCATTTAATCCAGATGTCTCTCTGTTTATTTTTTGCCAGGATGACCTGTCAATTGATGAGAGTGGGGTATTGAAGTAACCCACTACAATTGTGTTTAGTGTTATCTGTGTCTTTAAGTCTAATAGTGTTTGTTTGATGAAATTGGGAGCCCCCATGTTAGGTGCATATAGGTTTAGGATTGTAATGTCCTTCTGTTGGAGTGTTCCTTTAATCAGTATAAAGTGACCTTCTTTATCTTTTATCACTAATTTTGGTTTGAAGTCTATCCTGTCAGATATTAGGATAGCAAACCCTTCTTGTTTCCTAGGCCCATTTGCTTGAAATACCATTTTCCATCCTTTTACCCTAGGACAGTGTCTATCTTTTATTGAGGGATGAGTTTCTTGGAGACATCACACAGCAGTTCTACTTTGATTTGGATAGATAGATTTGTAGGATAAAGTATTCTTGGTTTACAGTTATCTTTTACAACTTGGCATATATCATTCCAAGGTTTTCTTGCTTTTAATGTTTGTGTTGTGTAATTTGTGATGATCCTGATGGGCTTGCCTTTATAGGCTACTTGCTTTTTCTCTCTAACTGCTTTCAATATATTTTCTTTGGTTTGCATGTTTAGTAGTTTAATGATAACATGGTGAGGAGAGGGTCTTTCCAGGTTTTGTCTGTTTGGGGTCATGAAAGCTTTTTGTATATGTATTGGCGTTTTCTTCTCAATTTGGGGAAAATTTTCTTCTATGATTTTGTTGACAATGCCTACTAAGCCTCTGGATTGAAATTTTTCTCCTTCTACTATACTCTGTATTATTATTATTAGACATGGACATATTTTCATGTAAACAACACATGTTGGTATCATCCCTTCCCTCATCCCTGTCCCTTCCCCTTTTCTGAAGAGGCCCTTGTCATTGGGGATGCAGGCCAACCCCATGGGGATTGTGGGTTATTCATTAGGGGTGCGGAGGCTATGTCTCTGTGAAAAATGTCCTAACTTGTGGCTCTAACAATCTTTCTACCCCCTCTTCTACACAATTCCCTGTGCCATGCTGGGAGAATTTTAAGTCTACTTCAGTGATGGGCACATAGGAGTCTCTGTATCTCTGGTTTGGTAGGTATTGAGTGTCCTCAGTATCTATCTATATCACCCTTGTGCTGATATCAGATTCAGTAAGAAAGCAGCACTCTTGCTCATTTCACCAATTCCTCTGTGGTTTCAGGTGTGGCCGGGCTGGAATTCACTGGGTCATTTTTCTCCTCAGGTCTAGCTCCTGTCTGAATGAAGTCAACACTGGTTAAATGGGATAACCATTATTAATTTAGAGAGAATTAAATAGGTGTAGATACTGTTATAGCCGAAGCTTAGTGGGAGCTTGACAGTGGAAAGCAGAATCATTATTTTGATATGATTCTGACATGTTTCCCAGTTCCAGATATGGTTTTCTTTCCACTGAGTGGATCTGTTAACTAATCCAAGAGCAGTTGGTTACCCACCATGGCTGTGTTCCACTATTGTGCTTGGGTGAGCATCACGTCAGGTTGTTTGTTTCTGAGTTGCTTAGACTTTTAGTTGCTTGGAAAGATGTTGGCCACTTTTTCCTGGTAGCTCATGTGGTGCCTTACAGCACTAGATGGGCTAATTGTCTGGGGACTGGCTCTCATCTGGATTCAAACCACATCTCCCCATGGTCCATGCCAACAGTGTAAGGGTGTCTTCAGCAGTAGAGTCTTACCATTAAACTCTGGTGGGTAATCAAGTGCTCTGACAGAAGTCTGTCTTGTTTGTTTTGGGAGATCTAGTAGGTCTCTCTGATCAACAGCTTATTTTAGGTATATACCACATCCTGGTTCAGGGACTTGCAGGCCAGCACCAAGGGAAAAGAAAAAGGAAGAAGAGAAGAAAGAGAAACAGGAGAAATTTGAGGCTAAGGTTCATCTCACTCTCTCCAGGGCTCTTTGATTCAGGTGCTCCCCCTAAGGTCCTCTTGAATGTTCCACCTTTTAGTCTGGCTTCCAGGTTATAGAATTCTATGGTACTATTTCAATTTGGGTTCAGTTTTGTGTCCCTCCCACCCTTTCCCTTCCCCCAAGTCCTACACTTCCTATTGTCCAAGTCTCAAGATGATATTCAGTTATGTCAGCAACTTGGGCTGATACAGGTTAGGAACTGCCAATGAGTGAGATCACGTGATGGTTGTCTTTTTGTGATTGTGTGAGTTCACTTAGAATGATCTGTTCGACCATTTTTCTACAAAGTTCAATGTGTCATTTTTTTTCTTTCTGCTTAGTAGAATTCTATGATGTAGTATACCATATCTTGGTTATCCAATGATAGGCACCTGGGTTGATTCCACTTTTTAGGTATTATGAATTGAGTAGCTATAAACATGGTTGAGCAAATATCTCTGAACTGACATGTGGAGCTATTAGAGTAAATGCCCAGTAATGGGATAACAGAGTCTGTTGGTAACTCTCTATTTATCCTTTTCAGGAGTCTCTATATTGATTTCCACAGTGGTTGACCAGCTTACATTCCTACCAACAGTGAATGAGTGTTCCTATTTCTCCACAGCCTCGCCAACATTTTAAAAAATGTTTTCTATCCTTGCTGGGGTAAGTTGGAATCTCATAGTTGTTTTAATTTGCATTTCCCTAATGGATAGGGATGTTGAACATTTTAGACAAGCTAACTGTCTGGGGACTGATTATTCCAGATTCCAGCCAGGTCACTCCATGTTACATACCAATAGCATATAGTATCTTTGGCAGTAGCGTCTTACCAATAACCTTTGGTGAGTAAACAAGTACTCTGACAGAAATATGTCTTCTTTTGGGAAACCTTCTAGGTGTCTCTGATCAACAGCTCATTGTGGAAGTTAATTATATGCTGGTACTGGGAGTTACAGGCCAGTGCCAAGGGAAAACAAGGAAGAAAAAGATAGGTAACATAAAAGAGAAAGAGAGAGGGAAAAGAGAGAGAGAAGGAGAGAGAGAGAGAGAGAGAGAGAGAGAGAGAGAGAGAGAGAGAGAAATAGGAGAAGATTAAGGTTAGTCTTCACCATACCCTCTCCAGGGCCCTGTGATACAGGTGTCCCTCTCAGGACCTGATGAAGGTTCAACCTTTCAGTCTGTCTTTCAGGATATAGAACTAAATGGTACCATTTCCATTTGGGTCCCTTTTTGTGTCCCCTTACCACCCTTACCCTTCCCTCCTGTCCCACCCTCCATATTGGCCGGTCCTCAAGATGCTTATTAGGTATGTCAGCATCTTGGGAAGATTCAGGTTAGGAACCACAGATGAGTGAGAGACCATGTGACAATTATCTTTCTGTGATTGGATGAGTTTGCTGAGAATGATCTGTTCCAAGCTTGACCATTTTTCTTCAAATTTCATTGTGTAATTTTTTCTAACTGCTGTGTAGAATTCCATCATGTAGATATACCACATCTTGGTTATCCATTCATCTAATGATGGGCATCTGCGTTGATTACAGCTCTTAGCTATTATGAATTGAGCAGCTATAAACATGGTTGAGCAGATCTCTCTGAACTGAGGCTTGGAGCTTTTAGGGTAAATGACCAGTAAGGAAATAACTAGAATCTGTTGGTAATGCTATAGTCATCCTCTTTAGGAGTCTCCATATTGCTTTCCATAGTGGTTGTACCATCTTACAATCCCACCAACAGCGAATGAGGGTTCCTATTTCTCTACAACCTCACCAACATTTGTTTTCATTAGATTTTCTTTTAATGAGAGAGAGAGAGAGAGAGAGAGAGAGAGAGAGAGAGAGAGAGAATGGGCATTCCAGTGGCTTCACAGCTGCTGTGAACGAACTCCAGACATGTGTGCCCCCTTGTTCACATGTGCGACATTGCATACTTGTGTCACTTTTGTGTCTGGCTAAATGTGGGACTTGGGGAATCGAATGGGCATTCTTAGGTTTTGCAGGCAGGCACCTTAACTGCTAAGCCATCTCTCCAGCCCTTCATTAGAATTTTTAATGTTAGCTATCCTTCCTAGGGTAAGGCAAACTCTCATAGTTGTTTTAATTTGCATTTCCCTGATGATTAGGGATGTTGAACATTTTCTTAAGTGTGTTTACCATTTGCATTTCTTCCTTTGAGAACTCCCAGAGAGTTGGAATGCTGGTGCAGATGAAAGTGACCATTGCTTTTGGTCTTTTGGAACTTGTGTGCTGGAGGAATGTGGAAGAACTTGGTACTTGTGGCTGCAGAAGCCTTACAGTGTGGTAAGTTTATGGGATATTCTGATGAGAGTTTGAAAATGCTAGAGTGCAAAGAAAATGGTGTTGGCTTGTGAATTTTCAAAGGGGAAGGAAAGACAGCAGGAAACCATGTTGGAACTGGGCTACTGGCATAAATGTTGGATGTGTTCTGCTGCACATGCCCAGACAGTTTGATCAAGGTTGAATTTAAAAGTAATGGACTGGTGTGATTGGCAGAAAGTATAGAACTAAAAGATGTATGATTTAAAGTTGGAAAAATTCAAGCAAGTTTAAAGTTACTGGCATAGAGACTCTTTTTATGTTGCTAAAGCTGCTATTGTTAAACAGATTACCATCATTTAGGGTCAGCCAACTTATTTACATTGAAGCAATGGAAAAGATGGCTTAGGGTACCATCCACCAGGAAATTCCAAATGAGTAAGAATGCAAAGTCTTTTGAAAGGTAAAGGCTTTCCACACAGTTTTTTATTTGAATGACTGTGTTTTTCAGTTCCAGAATTTCTGCCTGGTTTTTCTTCATTATGTCTATTTCCTTACTCATGTATTGTAGCTTAATGACCTCCTTATTTCATTAAGCTGGTTTCCTATGTTCTCTTGGGATTGCTTTAGGAGTTTGTTTTCTTCATTAATTCCTTTGGTTTCTTCTTTGATTCTCCACCATCTGTGCCCCTGAGGTTATAACCCCATCCTACACCAATCTGGCTTACATTTAAAATGGAACACTCACTGAAGATCCTTCAAGAAAAAATACTTGTTTTCTCCTCAATAAAATAAGAATTTTCCCTGATATGGATAGTCCACAATATGAAAAGACCAACGAACATCAGAAAACAGAGATCTCCATCAAGAATGCCTAGTTCCATAGTGGAAGTCTCCATGAAATCATAGAGAAAACAATAGAAATTGAATCCAAAAATGAAAAAACAACAAGCTATGTGATCCTGAGCAAAAGAATTGCTGAACTAGAAGCAAAGTGTCAAAAACCCAACAATCACATAATAAATTGAGCAGAATCATCTCTTAGTGCACTCAGCTTTTGTCACTAGGTTTAACTTAATTGAGGAAAACCATAGAAGCCTCAAAAGAGATACAAATGAATTGAAGGTGATTTAACATATAGAGGATCTCAATAAACAGTTAATTAAGCTTAATGAAGACATGATCAAATGCAAGAATGAATGCCAGGACACATCAAGAAAATTAGACCTTGACTGAATTGTACCTCAAAAAAGAGATGGATATGATGCAAAATAACACAACAGAAAACAAAAATCAAATAGAGCTTTTAAAAACATCTCTAGAACCCCTCACTATCAGAGTCACTAATGTGGAAGACAACCTCTGAGCTGTAAGTCAAGACAGAAGAAATTGATCAAGAGTCCAAAAAGCTTTGGTAAGTTTAAGAAAATCCTGTGAACAGAATATGAGGCAACTGTGGGATATCCTAAAATGACCAAACATCTGGATCTGGGTATACCAGAAGGGGAAGAAATCCAGCCAGAGGCATAGAGAACATATTCAACAAAATTATTGAAGAAAAATTTCCTAGTCTTGCAAAAGATAGTCCCATCCACATACAAGAAGCTCAAAGAATATGCTGCTGACACAGAGCATGGAGAGACCTGGTTGGAATCTGGAAGAGATCCAGCCCCCAGACAATTAGCTCATCTAGTCCTGGAAAGCACTACATGAGCTACTGGGGGAAAGTGGTCAACAACAGTCTGAGCAACCAAAGGTCTAAGCTACTTAGAAGCAAACACTCTGACAGGATATACATGCCAGTACAGCAGTAACCAATAGCTTTCTGATTGGCTAAGAGGTCTACTCAGTGTAAAGGAACACATATCTGGAATTGGGAAGACCTCCCATCCTCCTGGACTGGTAGAATTAAGGATGACCATAGACCTACCAATGGCATTTACCCTAAAGGCTCCAAACCTCAGACCAGAGACATTTGCTCAACCATGTTTATAGCTGCTCAATTCATAATAGCACAAAGCTGGAATCAACCCAGGTGTCCATCACTAAATGAATGGATAACAAAGATGTGGTATATCTACCCTATGGAATTCTATGTAGCAGTAAGGAAAGACAAAATAAGGAAATTTGAAAAAAAAAGGTCAAACATGGAACAGATCATCCTCAGTGAGCTCACCCAAAAACAAAAAGATAATCGTCGCATGGTCTCGTTTATCTGTCGCTCCTAACCTGAATCTACATGACATGCAGGCAAACCTAACAAACACTCTGAGGACCAGACAAGAGGGGGGTGGGATGGGGGGAAGGTAAGGGTGGGAGGGAACGAGAGGGTGGGGGTAAGGACAAGGGCAGGGATACAATTGGGACCCAAAATAAAAGATGCTATAAAAACCTTTACTCTGAACAACAGGCTAAAACATTGATCCTTCAGCAGGCCCACAGAGGGAACACCCAAATCACAGGAATCTGGAGAGAGCATCATGAAGGCTAACCCTAATCTTGTCCTGCTTCTCTCTCTCTTTCCCCCTCTCACTCTCTCTTTCTACCTCTCCTCTCTATACTCACTTCCTCTATAATATTATCTATCTTTTTCTTCCCTCACCTTTCTAGGTGCAGACTTGAAACTCCCAGTGCCAGCACAGGGTTAAACTCCACAATGAGCTCTTGATCTGAGACATCTACAAGGTTACCCCCTCCCCCCGCAAAAAAAGACAGACTTCTGTCAGAGTTCTTGGTGACCCACCAAAGGTTAATGGTAAGACCCTACTGTTGAAGATAGCATATGTGTGTGAGACCAAACAGAGAGACCTGGCCAGAATCTGGAAGAAGGTCAGTCCCCAGACAGTTAGCTAGTCTAGTACCAGAGGGTGCTACACGAGCAACTGGGGGGAAATTTCCGACATTGGTCCAAACAACTTGCAGGCTAAGATACCCAGCAGTAAACAACTTGATGTAATGCTCATACAAGTGCAGTAGTGGCAAACAGCGATGCTGGGTAACCAACTGCTCTTGATTTGGCTAACAGATCCACTCAGTGGAATGCAACTCATTTATGGAACTGGGAAATAAGTCAAAACCAGGTACAAAAAATAAGCTCAGTCTCCAAGAGCAAGATACCACCAAATGTGGGCTAGAAGAGAGCCAATGCATATAAAATTCCCTCCAAAACATAGGTGGTCATCCCTTCTACCTAGTACTAACTTTTCTCTCCGTTGGAGAATTTGCTTATCTTTTTTCAGGTGGACAACGAACCTGAAGGGAGGATCAGCTAACCACACCTCACCAGGGCCCCAGCTGAAACCATAGAACAACGCAGGGGAAGGGCAAGAGTTCAGTGTTCATGGCGATCACTCCACCAGAAAAAGGCTGAAGGAGATAAACACAGAGAACATCCAACTCCAACTAAGCCAGATATCCAGAGACACAGAGGCTCCCAAAACCTCATCACTGAAACAGAACTAAAATGACCCCAATGTGGCTCAGGGAAATGCACGGAAGAGGGGGTGGAGGATTGTTAGTGACAAGTTGGGGCCTTATGCACAGAGACTGGGGCCTACACCCCAGAACTCTTGACTAACCTCACAATGCAAGACCCACATTCCCCATTGATGAGGGTCCCTTTGAAAGTGGGAGGACGGGGAGGAGGACAATGGAACCAATACTATGAATGTAAAATCAGAATAATATAAATTAAAAAA
>JAEOAD010001389.1:0-21817 GCA_036365145.1 Orientallactaga sibirica
TCCTTGCTTGCTTTCTTACCCCCAAGCTCTGCTTACCACCCCTTTTCCTTCGGCCACAGGAAAGTCTACCTGCCCCATACAAAAGGCCTCTTTGCCAAACCACGCACACTGCCTCCCCCGGCCGGAAAGACCGCTCCTTGTCTTCTCCTTGGACGTGGAATTCGGACTTAGCCTGCAAACGCCTTCCCGTTCACTTCCCTTTCCCTCACACCCGTGACTCCCTTGCCATGTATTTCATGGACAAGCAGTTCAGCTCCAAAGCCACAAACACTCCCAGGGCTGAGTCCCATACCTTGGGAGAGACCGCTAAGCAGAGCTCCACTTGGGCATCTGCCGTTCCTTCAAGCCGGTCCCCGCACGTCTTCCGCCTGGTGTCCTTTGCAGTCCACGTTCGCTCGGACGGAGAGCAGTGGGGACCTCCCGGGAAGGATGCCGGCCGACAAAGATGGGGACGTTCCTTTCCAACACCCTCAGCCACTCACCCTGCAAACCACCCCGCTGGGAGGGTCGGGGGCTGTCGTCTTGTGCCTTCTTGGGTCTCTTTGTCCTTAGCAGGAAGACTTCCATTCATCCCCAGGGCAGTGCCTGCATGTTCCTCCTTTTTGGTGGCAACGGAGAGTCGCCTTTGCCCTTCTCCTTCTTCTCCTCCTCCTGTTGCTGCTGCTGCTGCTTCTCCTCGGGATCCTCCTCCTCCCGCTGCTTTCTGTCTGTCTGTCTGTCTGTCTGTCTGTCTGTCTGTCTGCAAGCAATAGTCTTGGCAACCTCGTGTCCCGATCTCAAACTCAAGGAAAGGGCCCGAACCCACAGCCCCGGTATAGCCGCGACCAGGCAGCTGCGGGAGATCACCTGTCCCTGAAGAGTGTCAGCAGGTGTCAGCGTGCCACATCCAGTAAGCAGGCCGCTGCCGTTCCTGTCTCTGGCCAGCCCCCGCCCCACCCCCCGGCTGAATCCAGTGGCCTCCTACCAGCATGGCCCGCCGACGTTGCCCTGCGGGGCTACATCTGTTCAAGGTGATGTTCAGGTGATTCCTGCCGCCAGCGCCTGGGTGTGGGTGCGGTGCCTGCCTGGACAAGGCACTCTGTGGGACTAGCGGCTCACCACACGCCTCCACGGGCTTTGGGGTTACCTGGGCGTGGGTGACAGCAGAAAGGACGACGCACGCCTGTTATCTGGAAGGCGATCCTTCCATCCCACCCCATCCAGTGTCTGATTTGAACCTTCCAAGAGATTGGCCAGGAGAAGAGGCAAAGAACGCCCGAGATGATGTCTCTCGTCTGGAAGGGACTCTCTCAACCTATTGCCGTGAGCGATGCCCATCATCGTGTCAGTCTCCTCGCTGGCACGGCACAGCACTCAGAGCCTTCCGGTCAGCTGGTCACCGTGCAGCACCCACCCAAGGGAAGGCGCTGAGGGACCTCGGCTCGAATAGAGGCATTGGTCGAGTCAGGGTAAAGAACACATCAAGAAAGAGGTAGAGTGGGAGATCTTTGTGTCTACGGCCCTCTCACACAAACTGGCTGGAAGAGCCAGGGAACCACTGGCGCTTGCTACCTGAAAGAAGTCATTAGAGCTGGCAATTTACCATTTCTGTCCTTTCTTCCTCCCTTCCTTCCATCCTTCCTTCTGTCCTACCCCACTTGTCCTTCCTTTTCGTCTCTCCTTGTAGCAGTCTCTCGCTCTCTCTCTTGCTACCTCTCTGATACTCTTTCTCTTTTCCGTCTTCCTTTCATTCCTTGACTGTATAAAAAATAGTTTTGTAGCAAGTGTTGTCCCGAGAGCGAGGATCTTCGTGTGTCAAGGCCACGAAGGGCTGAGAGTTAGGTATTCACCAAAGATAGGCAACAGTGCTGGGGCATGCCATCTCGAAGGAACCTGCCTCCACTTTGGCTTCTGTAAAGAAGATCACTGTCTTGGGGCCCGTGGTGCTCTTCTGATTTGTGCTTGGGTACCTTGTGCTCCCTCAGGCAGCCTCCCCTTTCTCTTGCACCACCGGGACCTCATGCTATCCCCGGGCCACGCGATTGGGTCCTCCTCCTCCGCAGCTCTGTGAAAGCACAGTCCTTGCCGTCCATGAGACGCTGTTGGGCGGCGGGGAGGGGGCGTTCCAGCTCTTGGCCATCGACGTGGAGAGAAAGCCAGGTTGCCCGGAGGGCGAGGCGGGCGGGCGGGGGGGCGGGCACTGGACACGTCATGGACGCAAGCAAATCCTGAAACCTTTCCTAGCCAGGGCCTGGGCCAGGGCTGAGGATGGGATGCTCCCACTGCAGGAGGACGTATGGGGAGCGGCAGGAGGGTCGCCGGCAAGCACACGACGGCAACCCCCGTCCCTGGTCACTTTTCCGCCCAGCCATCCTGACGCCAGTCGTCCATGGAGACGCAGGCTGGGCAGTCAGGGTCCGGGTCCGTGGTGCTCGCCTACGAGCGACTTGCCCAAGACGGGCTCCTTCCTAGTCGTTGACGCCCATAGGAAACCCTCCAGGAGCTAGATGAAAGGGAGCACGACGACGAGGAGGACGAGGGGAGGAGGAGGAGGGCGAAGTGAAGAGGAGGAACTTTTGGTTTGTCAGTTGGGACACAGCGCGGCGCCAAGTGGCACATGGGCCAACTTTGGGAAATGTCAAGGCCTGAGCGTTCAGGGCTGCCAGAGGGCCAGGCTGAATGGGCGGGCGAGCGCGTGTATGGAGGGCGCGCTGTAGCATCAGCCGCGTGTGAGGTGTGGTGAGGGAGATGAGGGCAGGGGGGAGGGGGGGAGGGGAGGGAGGGGAGGGGGAGGGAGGGGGGGCGGGGAGGTGTCGGAGGCGGGCGAGGGGGCTGAGGACCAAAGAAGATGGCGAGGTGACAGAGAGGAGAAGGAGAAAGAGAGACAGAGAGAGAGAGAGAGAGAGAGAGAGAGAGAGAGAGGTGCACGGGCTGGAGGTGGGCTGTTGAGGCCACGAGAGGTGGGGCGGCGGAGGACTCAGCACGTGTAGGCTGGGGGGCGGAAGGGCGGGGCGTGTGTGCGCCCGGTGAGTTGTGTGTGTGTCCTGTGCGCTAGTGAGTGAGTGAGAGTGCGTGTGATTAGCGTCGTCGGGCGTGTGTGTGTGTGTGTGTGTGTGTGTGTGTGTGTGTGTGTAGGGGCGGCAGTGCGCGTTGGGTGTTGACTTGGAGATGGTGCGTGCGCGTGCGCGAGGCCCGGGCGTGCTGGTGAGCAGGCCGTGCGTGTGTGTGTGTGTGTGTGTGTGTGTGTGTGTGTGTGTGTGTGGGGGAGAGGGAGGATGCGTAGGCTGGCCCGGGGTCCGCCTGGCTGGCGCGTCCCGCTGGGCTTGCTGGTGGAGGAGACATTTGGGGCCTGGCGGGGCCTGGAGGGGCGGGGGAGGCTGGTGCGACGGGGTGCCGTGACGTCAGCAGGCGGCGACTTGGAATAGCGCTGTGGCGGCAGCAGCTCGCCGGTTGTGGTGGCGCACGCCGGTAGGAATTTGCTGAAGAGGCGGAGGCAGGAGGATCATGAGTTCGAGGCCAGCCTGGGCTACACATTTTTTCCACTTTTGCCTTCAAAAACCCACACACGTCTACACCACGCTCACAACACACACCCTCAAACACACGCCCATACCCACACCTCTACACTAACACAAACACAAACACAAACACAAACACTAACAACACTAACACAAACACAAACACAAACACAAACGCCTCCTGCGCCTCCCGTCCTTGCTCCCCAACAACCCTCGCCCCCCACACCCACCTCAACACACACCACAGCCTCTTCCCACCACCACGCACACCAAAGGGCCCTCCCTCCGCAAACGCACGCAACCACGCACAACACACACTGCCTTCACGCTCGCCACCCTTCCTCCTGCTTTCCTCCTTCTCTTCAAAAACACACAAACAGCCAACACACCATCTCAGCGTCCATACACACTCATTCAACCAAACATCCAACCCACACCACACGTTTCCTCACCCCACCCACTTGGGCATGGAGCGCAGTGGCTGGAGCTTGCCTCCAGCTTTCCTTTGCTTGCTTTCTTACCCCAAGCTCTGCTTACCACCCCACCCCTTTTCCTTCGGCCACAGGAAAGTCTACCTGCCCCATCCAAAAGGCCTCTTTGCCAAACCACGCACACTGCCTCCCCCCGGCCGGAAAGACCGCTCCTTGTCTTCTCCTTGGACGTGGAATTCGGACTTAGCCTGCAAACGCCTTCCCGTTCACTTCCCTTTCCCTCACACCCGTGACTCCCTTGCCATGTATTTCATGGACAAGCAGTTCAGCTCCAAAGCCACAAACACTCCCAGGGCTGAGTCCCATACCTTGGGAGAGACCGCTAAGCAGAGCTCCACTTGGGCATCTGCCGTTCCTTCAAGCCGGTCCCCGCACGTCTTCCGCCTGGTGTCCTTTGCAGTCCACGTTCGCTCGGACGGAGAGCAGTGGGGACCTCCCGGGAAGGATGCCGGCCGACAAAGATGGGGACGTTCCTTTCCAACACCCTCAGCCACTCACCCTGCAAACCACCCCGCTGGGAGGGTCGGGGGCTGTCGTCTTGTGCCTTCTTGGGTCTCTTTGTCCTTAGCAGGAAGACTTCCATTCATCCCCAGGGCAGTGCCTGCATGCATGTTCCTCCTTTTGGTGGCAACGGAGAGAGTCGCCTTTGCCCTTCTCCTTCTTCTCCTCCTCCTGTTGCTGCTGCTGCTGCTTCTCCTCGGGATCCTCCTCCTCCCGCTGCTTTCTGTCTGTCTGTCTGTCTGTCTGTCTGTCTGTCTGCAAGCAATAGTCTTGGCAACCTCGTGTCCCGATCTCAAACTCAAGGAAAGGGCCCGAACCCACAGCCCCGGTATAGCCGCGACCAGGCAGCTGCGGGAGATCACCTGTCCCTGAAGAGTGTCAGCAGGTGTCAGCGTGCCACATCCAGTAAGCAGGCCGCTGCCGTTCCTGTCTCTGGCCAGCCCCCGCCCCACCCCCCGGCTGAATCCAGTGGCCTCCTACCAGCATGGCCCGCGACGTTGCCCTGCGGGCTACATCTGTTCAAGGTGATGTTCAGGTGATTCCTGCCGCCAGCGCCTGGGTGTGGGTGCGGTGCCTGCCTGGACAAGGCACTCTGTGGGACTAGCGGCTCACCACACGCCTCCACGGGCTTTGGGGTTACCTGGGCGTGGGTGACAGCAGAAAGGACGACGCACGCCTGTTATCTGGAAGGCGATCCTTCCATCCCACCCCATCCAGTGTCTGATTTGAACCTTCCAAGAGATTGGCCAGGAGAAGAGGCAAAGAACGCCCGAGATGATGTCTCTCGTCTGGAAGGACTCTCTCAACCTATTGCCGTGAGCGATGCCCATCATCGTGTCAGTCTCCTCGCTGGCACGGCACAGCACTCAGAGCCTTCCGGTCAGCTGGTCACCGTGCAGCACCCACCCAAGGGAAGGCGCTGAGGGACCTCGGCTCGAATAGAGGCATTGGTCGAGTCAGGGTAAAGAACACATCAAGAAAGAGGTAGAGTGGGAGATCTTTGTGTCTACGGCCCTCTCACACAAACTGGCTGGAAGAGCCAGGGAACCACTGGCGCTTGCTACCTGAAAGAAGTCATTAGAGCTGGCAATTTACCATTTCTGTCCTTTCTTCCTCCCTTCCTTCCATCCTTCCTTCTGTCCTACCCCACTTGTCCTTCCTTTCGTCTCTCCTTGTAGCAGTCTCTCGCTCTCTCTCTTGCTACCTCTCTGATACTCTTTCTCTTTTCCGTCTTCCTTTCATTCCTTGACTGTATAAAAAATAGTTTTGTAGCAAGTGTTGTCCCGAGAGCGAGGATCTTCGTGTGTCAAGGCCACGAAGGGCTGAGAGTTAGGTATTCACCAAAGATAGGCAACAGTGCTGGGGCATGCCATCTCGAAGGAACCTGCCTCCACTTTGGCTTCTGTAAAGAAGATCACTGTCTTGGGGCCCGTGGTGCTCTTCTGATTTGTGCTTGGGTACCTTGTGCTCCCTCAGGCAGCCTCCCCTTTCTCTTGCACCACCGGGACCTCATGCTATCCCTTCGGGCCACGCGATTGGGTCCTCCTCCTCCGCAGCTCTGTGAAAGCACAGTCCTTGCCGTCCATGAGACGCTGTTGGGCGGGAGGGGGGGCGTTCCAGCTCTTGGCCATCGACGTGGAGAGGAAAGCCAGGTTGCCCGGAGGGCGAGCGGGCGGGCGGGCACTGGACACGTCATGGACGCAAGCAAATCCTGAAACCTTTCCTAGCCAGGGCCTGGGCCAGGGCTGAGGATGGGATGCTCCCACTGCAGGAGGACGTATGGGGAGCGGCAGGAGGGTCGCCGGCAAGCACGACGGCAACCCCGTCGTCCCTGGTCACTTTTCCGCCCAGCCATCCTGACGCCAGTCGTCCATGGAGACGCAGGCTGGGCAGTCAGGGTCCGGGTCCGTGGTGCTCGCCTACGAGCGACTTGCCCAAGACGGGCTCCTTCCTAGTCGTTGACGCCCATAGGAAACCCTCCAGGAGCTAGATGAAAGGGAGCACGACGACGAGGAGGACGAGGGGAGGAGGAGGAGGGCGAAGTGAAGAGGAGGAACTTTTGGTTTGTCAGTTGGGACACAGCGCGGCGCCAAGTGGCACATGGGCCAACTTTGGGAAATGTCAAGGCCTGAGCGTTCAGGGCTGCCAGAGGGCCAGGCTGAATGGGCGGGCGAGCGCGTGTATGGAGGGCGCGCTGTAGCATCAGCCGCGTGTGAGGTGAGGTGAGGGGAGATGAGGGCAGGGAGGGGAGGGGAGCGGAGGGGAGGGGAAGGGAGGGGGGGGAGGGGAGGGGGGGGAGGTGTCGGAGGCGGGCGAGGGGGCTGAGGACCAAAGAAGATGGGAGGTGTGAGAGAGAGAGGAGAAGGAGAAGAGAGAGAGAGAGAGAGAGAGAGAGAGAGAGAGAGAGAGAGGTGCACGGGCTGGAGGTGGGCTGTTGAGGCCACGAGAGGTGGGGCGGCGGAGGACTCAGCACGTGTAGGCTGGGGGGCGGAAGGGCGGGCGTGTGTGCGCCCGGTGAGTTGTGTGTGTGTCCTGTGCGCTAGTGAGTGAGTGAGAGTGCGTGTGATTAGCGTCGTCGGGCGTGTGTGTGTGTGTGTGTGTGTGTGTAGGGGCGGCAGTGCGCGTTGGGTGTTGACTTGGAGATGATGGTGCGTGCGCGTGCGAGGGCCAGGCGTGCTGGTGAGCAGGCCGTGCGTGTGTGTGTGTGTGTGTGTTTGTGTGTGTGTGTAGGGGGAGAGAGGGAGGATGCGTAGGCTGGCCCGGGGTCCGCCTGGCTGGCGCGTCCCGCTGGGCTTGCTGGTGGAGGAGACATTTGGGGCCTGGCGGGGCCTGGAGGGGCGGGGGGAGGCTGGTGCGACGGGGTGCCGTGACGTCAGCAGGCGGCGACTTGGAATAGCGCTGTGGCGGCCACAGCTCTCGCCGGTTGTGGTGGCGCACGCCGGTAGGAATTTGCTGAAGAGGCGGAGGCAGGAGGATCATGAGTTCGAGGCCAGCCTGGGCTACACATTTTTTTCCACTTTTGCCTTCCAAAAACCCACACACGTCTACACCACGCTCACAACACACACCCTCAAACACACACGCCCATACCCACACCTTCTACACTAACACAAACACAAACACAAACACAAACACTAACACTAACACAAACACTAACACAAACACAAACACAAACACAAACTACGCCTCCTGCGCCTCCCGTCCTTGCTCCCCCAACAACCCTCGCCTCCCCACACCCACCTCAACACACACCACAGCCTCTTCCCACCACCGCACACCAAAGGGCCCTCCCTCCGCAAACGCACGCAACCACGCACAACACACACTGCCTTCACGCTCGCCACCCTTCCTCCTGCTTTCCTCCTTCTCTTCAAAAACACACAAACAGCCAACACACCATCTCAGCGTCCATACACACTCATTCAACCAAACATCCAACCCACACCACACGTTTCCTCACCCCACCCACTTGGGCATGGAGCGCAGTGGCTGGAGCTTGCCTCCAGCTTTCCTTTGCTTGCTTTCTTACCCCAAGCTCTGCTTACCACCCTTTTTTTCCTTCTCCGGCCACAGGAAAGTCTACCTGCCCCATCCAAAAGGCCTCTTTGCCAAACCACGCACACTGCCTCCCCGGCCGGAAAGACCGCTCCTTGTCTTCTCCTTGGACGTGGAATTCGGACTTAGCCTGCAAACGCCTTCCCGTTCACTTCCCTTTCCCTCACACCCGTGACTCCCTTGCCATGTATTTCATGGACAAGCAGTTCAGCTCCAAAGCCACAAACACTCCCAGGGCTGAGTCCCATACCTTGGGAGAGACCGCTAAGCAGAGCTCCACTTGGGCATCTGCCGTTCCTTCAAGCCGGTCCCCGCACGTCTTCCGCCTGGTGTCCTTTGCAGTCCACGTTCGCTCGGACGGAGAGCAGTGGGGACCTCCCGGGAAGGATGCCGGCCGACAAAGATGGGGACGTTCCTTTCCAACACCCTCAGCCACTCACCCTGCAAACCACCCCGCTGGGAGGGTCGGGGGCTGTCGTCTTGTGCCTTCTTGGGTCTCTTTGTCCTTAGCAGGAAGACTTCCATTCATCCCCAGGGCAGTGCCTGCATGTTCCTCCTTTTGGTGGCAACGGAGAGAGTCGCCTTTGCCCTTCTCCTTCTTCTCCTCCTCCTGTTGCTGCTGCTGCTGCTTCTCCTCGGGATCCTCCTCCTCCCGCTGCTTTCTGTCTGTCTGTCTGTCTGTCTGTCTGTCTGTCTGCAAGCAATAGTCTTGGCAACCTCGTGTCCCGATCTCAAACTCAAGGAAAGGGCCCGAACCCACAGCCCCGGTATAGCCGCGACCAGGCAGCTGCGGGAGATCACCTGTCCCTGAAGAGTGTCAGCAGGTGTCAGCGTGCCACATCCAGTAAGCAGGCCGCTGCCGTTCCTGTCTCTGGCCAGCCCCCGCCCCACCCCCCGGCTGAATCCAGTGGCCTCCTACCAGCATGGCCCGCCGACGTTGCCCTGCGGGGCTACATCTGTTCAAGGTGATGTTCAGGTGATTCCTGCCGCCAGCGCCTGGGTGTGGGTGCGGTGCCTGCCTGGACAAGGCACTCTGTGGGACTAGCGGCTCACCACACGCCTCCACGGGCTTTGGGGTTACCTGGGCGTGGGTGACAGCAGAAAGGACGACGCACGCCTGTTATCTGGAAGGCGATCCTTCCATCCCACCCCATCCAGTGTCTGATTTGAACCTTCCAAGAGATTGGCCAGGAGAAGAGGCAAAGAACGCCCGAGATGATGTCTCTCGTCTGGAAGGGACTCTCTCAACCTATTGCCGTGAGCGATGCCCATCATCGTGTCAGTCTCCTCGCTGGCACGGCACAGCACTCAGAGCCTTCCGGTCAGCTGGTCACCGTGCAGCACCCACCCAAGGGAAGGCGCTGAGGGACCTCGGCTCGAATAGAGGCATTGGTCGAGTCAGGGTAAAGAACACATCAAGAAAGAGGTAGAGTGGGAGATCTTTGTGTCTACGGCCCTCTCACACAAACTGGCTGGAAGAGCCAGGGAACCACTGGCGCTTGCTACCTGAAAGAAGTCATTAGAGCTGGCAATTTACCATTTCTGTCCTTTCTTCCTCCCTTCCTTCCATCCTTCCTTCTGTCCTACCCCACTTGTCCTTCCTTTCGTCTCTCCTTGTAGCAGTCTCTCGCTCTCTCTCTTGCTACCTCTCTGATACTCTTTCTCTTTTCCGTCTTCCTTTCATTCCTTGACTGTATAAAAAATAGTTTTGTAGCAAGTGTTGTCCCGAGCGAGGATCTTCGTGTGTCAAGGCCACGAAGGGCTGAGAGTTAGGTATTCACCAAAGATAGGCAACAGTGCTGGGGCATGCCATCTCGAAGGAACCTGCCTCCACTTTGGCTTCTGTAAAGAAGATCACTGTCTTGGGGCCCGTGGTGCTCTTCTGATTTGTGCTTGGGTACCTTGTGCTCCCTCAGGCAGCCTCCCCTTTCTCTTGCACCACCGGGACCTCACCCGAACCCACAGCCCCGGTAGATGTATAGCCGCGACCAGGC
Source organism: Orientallactaga sibirica (assembly GCA_036365145.1). Classification (NCBI taxonomy): domain Eukaryota; kingdom Metazoa; phylum Chordata; class Mammalia; order Rodentia; family Dipodidae; genus Orientallactaga; species Orientallactaga sibirica. The sequence continues at coordinate 10,039 of JAEOAD010001389.1, forward strand.
AGCTGCGGGAGATCACCTGTCCCTGAAGAGTGTCAGCAGGTGTCAGCGTGCCACATCCAGTAAGCAGGCCGCTGCCGTTCCTGTCTCTGGCCAGCCCCGCCCCACCCCGGCTGAATCCAGTGGCCTCCTACCAGCATGGGAGGCCGACGTTGGAACTTTTGGTTTGTGTTGGGGCTACATCTGTTCAAGGTGATGTTCAGGTGATTCCAGGGCCGCCAGCGCCTGGGTGTGGGTGCGGTGCCTGCCTGACAAGGCACTCTGTGGGACTAGCGGCTCACCACACGCCTCCACGGGCTTTGGGGTTACCTGGGCGTGGTGACAGCAGAAAGGACGACGACGCCTGTTATCTGGAAGGCGATCCTTCCATCCCACCCCATCCAGTGTCTGATTTGAACCTTCCAAGAGATTGGCCAGGAGAAGAGGCAAAGAACGCCCGAGATGATGTCTCTGCGTCTGGAAGGGACTCTCTCAACCTATTGCCGTGAGCGATGCCCATCATCGTGTCAGTCTCCTCGCTGGCACGGCACAGCACTCAGAGCCCTCCCGTCAGCTGGTCATCGTGCAGCACCCACCCAAGGGAAGGCGCTGAGGGACCTCGGCTCGAATAGAGGCATTGGTCGAGTCAGGGTAAAGAACACATCAAGAAAGAGGTAGAGTGGGAGATCTTTGTGTCCACTTTGCCCAAACTCACACAAACTGGCTGGAAGAGCCAGGGAACCACTGGCGCTTGCTACCTGAAAGAAGTCATTAGAGCTGGCAATTTACCATTTCTGTCCTTTCTTCCTCCCTTCCTTCCATCCTTCCTTCTGTCCTACCCCACTTGTCCTTCCTTTCGTCCTCCTTGTAGCAGTCTCTCACAACTCTCTCTTGCTACCTCTCTGATACTCTTTCTCTTTTCCGTCTTCCTTTCATTCCTTGACTGTATAAAAATAGTTTTGTAGCAAGTGTTGTCCTGAGAGCGAGGATCTTCAGTGTGTCAAGGCCAAAGGGCTGAGAGTTAGGTATTCACCAAAGATAGGCAACAGTGCTGGGGCATGCCATCTCGAAGGAACCTGCCTCCACTTTGGCTTCTGTAAAGAAGATCACTGTCTTGGGGCCCGTGGTGCTCGTTTCTGATTTGTGCTTGGGTACCTTGTGCTCCCTCAGGCAGCCTCCCACTTTCTCTTGCACCACTGGGACCTCATGCTATCCCTTCTTGGGCCACGCGATTGGGTCCTCCTCCTCCGCAGCTCTGTGAAAGCACAGTCCTTGCCGTCCATGAGACGCTGTTGGGGGGAGGGGGCGTTCCAGCTCTTGGCCATCGACGTGGAGAGGAAAGCCAGGTTGCCCGGAGGGCGAGCGGGCGGGCGGGCGGGCACTGGACACGTCATGGACGCAAGCAAATCCTGAAACCTTTCCTAGCCAGGGCCTGGGCCAGGGCTGAGGATGGGATGCTCCCACTGCAGGAGGACGTATGGGGAGCGGCAGGAGGGTCGCCGGCAAGCACGACTCACCACACGCCCCACGGCAACCCCCGTCGTCCCTGGTCATTTTTTCCGCCCAGCCATCCTGACGCCAGTCGTCCATGGAGACGCAGGCTGGGCAGTCAGGGTCCGGGTCCGTGGTGCTCGCCTACGAGCGACTTGCCCAAGACGGGCTCCTTCCTAGTCGTTGACGCCCATAGGAAACCCTCCAGGAGCTAGATGAAAGGGAGCACGACGACGAGGAGGACGAGGGGAGGAGGAGGAGGGCGAAGTGAAGAGGAGGAACTTTTGGTTTGTCAGTAGGGACACAGCGCGGCGCCAAGTGGCACATGGGCCAACTTTGGGAAATGTCAAGGCCTGAGCGTTCAGGGCTGCCAGAGGGCCAGGCTGAATGGGCGGGCGAGCGCGTGTATGGAGGGGCGCTGTAGACATGGGAGGAAATGAGGCACCGGGGGGCTGAGGACCAAAGAAGATGGCGAGGGGCACTGGACACGTCATGGAGGAGAAGGATCCTGAAAAGGGCCTGGGCCAGGGAGAGAGGGAGAGAGAGAGAGAGAGTCCCTGAGGGCAGCCATCCTGACGCCAGGTCCTGGAGACGCAGGCTGGGCAGTCAGGGTGGGCTGTTGAGGCCACGAGGTCCAGGGGAGATGAAAGGGGCACGACGACGCAGGAGGACGAGGGGAGGAGGAGGAGGGGGAGGGGAACTTTTTGGTTTGTCAGTTGGGACACAGGGCCAAGTGGCACATGGGCCAACTTTGGGAAATGAGGCCTGAGCGAGGGGAGAGGGGGCTAGAATGGGTGTGGCGTGGCGTGTGGAGGGCGTGCTGAGCATCAGTGTGTGAGGTGGTGAGGGGAGATGAGGGCAGGGGAGGGAGTGGAGCGGAGGGAAGGGAGGGGAAGGAGGAGGGAGGAGGTGAGAGGGGCTTGAAGATGGTGAGAGGAGAGGAGAAAGAGAGAGAGAGAGAGAGAGAGAGAGAGAGAGAGAGAGAGGTGCACGGGCTGGAGGTGGGCTGTTGAGGCCACGAGAGGTGGGGCGGCGTGGAGGACTCAGCACGTGTAGGCTGTGTGTGCGCCCGGTGAGTTGTGTGTGTGTCCTGTGTGTGTGAGTGAGTGAGAGAGTGGAGATTAGCGTCGTGGGTGTGTGTGTGTGTGCGTGTAGGGGCCAGTGCGCGTTGGGTGTTGACTGGAGATGGTGCGTGCGCGTGCGCGAGGCTGGGTGAGCAGGCCGTGCGTGTGTGTGTGTGTGTGTGTGTGTGTGTGTGGTGTGTGTGGGGAGAGAGGGACATTTGGCCCGGGGGCCTGGCTGGGGCCTGCTGGGGCTGCGGGGGAGGCTGGCGGGGCCTGGAGGACGGGAGGCGTGACGTCGTGAGCAGGCGGCGACTTGAATAGCGCTGTGGCGGCCACAGCTCGCCGGTTGTGGTGGCGCACGCCGGTAGGAATTTGCTGAAGAGGCGGAGGCAGGAGGATCATGAGTTCGAGGCCAGCCTGGGCTACACATTTTTTTCCACTTTTGCCTTCAAAAAACCCACACACGTCTACACCACGCTCACAACACACACCTCAAACACACACGCCCATACCCACACCCTCTACACTAACACAAACACAAACACAAACACAAACTAACACTAACACAAACACTAACACAAACACAAACACAACGCCTCCTGCGCCTCCTGTCCTTGCTCCCAACAACCCTCGCCTCCCCACACCCACCTCAACACACACCACAGCCTCTTCCCACCACCGCACACCAAAGGGCCCTCCTCCGCAAACGCACGCAACCACGCACAACACACACTGCCTTCACGCTCGCCACCCTTCCTCCTGCTTTCCTCCTTCTCTTCAAAAACACACAAACAGCCAACACACCATCTCAGCGTCCATACACCTTCATTCAACCAAACATCCAACCCACACCACACGCTTTCCTCACCCCACCCACTTGGGCATGGAGCGCAGTGGCTGGAGCTTGCCTCCAGCTTTCCTTTGCTTGCTTTTCTACCCCAAGCTCTGCTTACCACCCTTCCTTCGGCCACAGGAAAGTCTACCTGCCCCATCAAAAGGCCTCTTTGCCAAACCACGCACACTGCCTCCCCGGCCGGAAAGACCGCCCTTGTCTTCTCCTTGACGTGGAATTCGACTTAGCCTGCAAACGCCTTCCCGTTCACTTCCCTTCCTCACACCGTGACTCCCTTGCCATGTATTTCATGGACAAGCAGTTCAGCTCCAAAGCCACAAACACCCCAGGGCTGAGTCCCATACCTTGGGAGAGACCGCTAAGCAGAGCTCCACTTGGGCATCTGCCTGCCTTCGCCGGTCCCCGCGCACGCCTTCCGCCTGGTGTCCTTTTGCAGTCCACGTTCGCTCGACGGAGAGCAGTGGGGACCTCCCGGAAGGATGCCGGCCGACAAAGATGGGGACGTTCCTTTCCAACACCCTCAGCCACTCACCCTGCAAACCACCCCGCTGGGAGGGTCGGGGGCTGTCGTCTTGTGCCTTCTTGGGTCTCTTTGTCCTTAGCAGGAAGAGATTCCATTCATCCCCAGGGCAGTGCCTGCATGTTCCTCCTTTTTGTGGCAACGGAGAGAGTCGCCTTTGCCCTCTCCTTCTTCTCCTCCTCCTGTTGCTGCTGCTGCTGCTTCTCCTCGATCCTCCTCCTCCCGCTGCTTCTGTCTGTCTGTCTGTCTGTCTGTCTGTCTGCAAGCACAGTCTTGGCAACCTCGTGTCCCGATCTCAAACTCAAGGAAAGGGCCCGAACCCACAGCCCCCGGTATAGCCGCGACCAGGCAGCTGCGGGAGATCACCTGTCCCTGAAGAGTGTCAGCAGGTGTCAGCGTGCCACATCCAGTAAGCAGGCCGCCGCCGTTCCTGTCTCTGGCCAGCCCCCGCCCCACCCCGGCTGAATCCAGTGGCCTCCTACCAGCATGGCCCGCCGACGCCACCTGCGGGCCACATCTGTTCAAGGTGATGTTCAGGTGATTCCGCCGCCAGCGCCTGGGTGTGGGTGCGGTGCCTGCCTGGACAAGGCACTCTGTGGGACTAGCGGCTCACCACACGCCTCCACGGGCTTTGGGGTTACCTGGGCGTGGGTGACAGCAGAAAGGACGACGCACGCCTGTTATCTGAAGGCGATCCTTCCATCCCACCCCATCCAGTGTCTGATTTGAACCTTCCAAGAGATTGGCCAGGAGAAGAGGCAAAGAACGCCTCGAGATGATGTCTCTCGCCTGAAGGGACCTCTCAACCTATTGCCGTGAGCGATGCCCATCATCGTGTCAGTCTCCTCGCTGGCACGGCACAGCACTCAGAGCCTTCGGTCAGTTGGAAACCGTGCAGCACCCACCCAAGGGAAGGCGCTGAGGGACCTCGGCCTGAATAGAGGCATTGGTCGAGTCAGGTAAAGAACACATCAAGAAAGAGGTAGAGTGGGAGATCTTTGTGTTCACGGCCCTCTCACACAAACTGGCTGGAAGAGCCAGGGAACCACTGGCGCTTGCTACCTGAAAGAAGTCATTAGAGCTGGCAATTTACCATTTCTGTCCTTTCTTCCTCCTTCCTTCCATCCTTCCTTCTGTCCTACCCCACTTGTCCTTCCTTCGCCTCCTTGTAGCAGTCCTCGCCTCTCTTGCTACCTCTCTGATACTCTTTCTCTTTCCGTCTTCCTTTCATTCCTTGACTGTATAAAAATAGTTTTGTAGCAAGTGTTGTCCCGAGAGCGAGGATCTTCGTGTGTCAAGGCCACGAAGGGCTGAGAGTTAGGTATTCACCAAAGATAGCAACAGTGCTGGGGCATGCCATCTCGAAGGAACCTGCCTCCACTTTGGCTTCTGTAAAGAAGATCACTGTCTTGGGGCCCGTGGTGCTCTTCTGATTTGTGCTTGGGTACCTTGTGCTCCTCAGGCAGCCTCCCCTTTCTTGCACCACCGGGACCTCATGCTATCCCTTCGCCACGCGATTGGGTCCTCCTCCTCCGCAGCTCTGTGAAAGCACAGTCCTTGCCGTCCATGAGACGCTGTTGGGCGGGGGGGCGTTCCAGCCTGGCCATCGACGTGGAGAGGAAAAGCCAGGTTGCCCGGAGGGCGAGCGGGCGGGCGGGCGGGGGCGGGCACTGGACACGTCATGGACGCAAGCAAATCCTGAAACCTTCCCTAGCCAGGGCCTGGGCCAGGGCTGAGGATGGGATGCTCCCACCGCAGGAGGACGCATGGGGAGCGGCAGGAGGGTCGGCAAGCACGACGGCAACCCCCGTCGTCCCTGGTCACTTTTCCGCCCAGCCATCCTGACGCCAGTCGTCCATGGAGACGCAGGCTGGGCAGTCAGGGTCCGGTCCGTGGTGCTCGCCACGAGCGACTCTGCCCAAGACGGGCTCCTTCCAGTCGCTGACGCCCATAGAAACCCTCCAGGAGCTAGATGAAAGGGAGCACGACGACGAGGAGGACGAGGGGAGGAGGAGGAGGGCGAAGTGAAGAGGAGGAACTTTGGTTTGTCAGTTGGGACACAGCGCGGCGCCAAGTGGCACATGGGCCAACTTTGGGAAATGTCAAGGCCTGAGCGTTCAGGGCTGCCAGAGGGCCAGGCTGAATGGGCGGGCGAGCGCGTGAGGAGGGGCGCTGTAGCATCAGCCGCGTGAGGTGAGGTGAGGGGAGATGAGGGCAGGGGAGGGGAGGGAGCTGGGGGAAGGGAGGGGAAGGGAGGGGAGGAGGGGAGGTGTCGGAGGCGGGCGAGGGGCTGAGGACCAAAGAAGATGGCGAGGTGACAGAGAGGAGAAGGAGAAAGAGAGACAGAGAGAGAGAGAGAGAGAGAGAGAGGTGCACGGGCTGGAGGTGGCTGTTGAGGCCACGAGAGGTGGGGCGGCGGAGGACCCAGCACGTGTAGGCTGGGGGCGGAAGGGCGGCGTGTGTGCGCCCGGTGAGTTGTGTGTGTGTCCTGTGCGCTAGTGAGTGAGTGAGAGTGCGTGTGATTAGCGTCGTCGGGCGTGTGTGTGTGTGTGTGTGTGTAGGGCGGCAGGGCAGTGCGTTGGGTGTTGACTTGAGATGGTGCGCAGTGCAAGCGAGGCCTGGCGTGTTGGTGAGCAGGCAGGTGTGTGCCTGTGTGTGTGTGTGTGTGTGTGTGTGTGTGTGTGTAGGGGAGAGAGGGAGGATGTGTAGGCTGGCCTGGGTCCGCCTGGCTGGCGTCCCGCTGGGCTTGCTGGGTGGAGGAGACATTTGGACTGGCGGGGCCTGGAGGGGCGGGGAGGCTGGTGCGACGGGGTGCCGTGACGTCAGCAGGCGGCGACTTGGAATAGCGCTGTGGCGGCCACAGCTCCGCCGGTTGTGGTGGCGCACGCCGGTAGGAATTTGCTGAAGAGCGGAGGCAGGAGGATCATGAGTTCGAGGCCAGCCTGGGCTACACATTTTTTCCACTTTTGCCTTCAAAACCCACACACGTCTACACCACGCTCACAAACACACCCTCAAACACACACGCCCATACCCACACCTCTACACTAACACAAACACAAACACAAACACCAACACTAACACAAACACAAACAAACAACCACGCCTCCTGCGCCTCCCCGCCCTTGCTCCCCCAACAACCCTCGCCTCCCCCACACCCACCTCAACACACACCACAGCCTCTTCCCACCACCGCACACCAAAGGGCCTCCCTCCGCAAACGCACGCAACCACGCACAACACACACTGCCTTCACGCCGCCACCCTTCCTCCTGCTTTCTCCTCCTTCAAAAACACACAAACAGCCAACACACCATCTCAGCGTCCATACACACTCATTCAACCAAACATCCAACCCACACCACACGTTTCTCACCCCACCCACTTGGGCATGGAGCGCAGTGGCTGGAGCTTGCCTCCAGCTTTCCTTTGCTTGCTTTCTTACCCCAAGCTCTGCTTACCACCCCTTTTCCTTTCCTTCGGCCACAGGAAAGTCTACCTGCCCCATACAAAAGGCCTTTGCCAAACCACGCACACTGCCTCCCGGCCGGAAAGACCGCCCTTGTCTTCCTTGACGTGGAATTCGACTTAGCCTGCAAACGCCTTCCTGTTCACTTCCCTTCCCTCACACCTGTGACCCTTTGCCATGTATTTCATGGACAAGCAGTTCAGCTCCAAAGCCACAAACACTCCCAGGGCTGAGTCCCATACCTTGGGAGAGACCGCTACAGAGCTCCACTTGGGCATCTGCCGTTCCTTCAAGCCGTCCCCGCACGTCTTCCGCCTGGTGTCCTTTGCAGTCCACGTTCGCTCGGACGGAGAGCAGTGGGGACCTCCCGGAAGGATGCCGGCCGACAAAGATGGGGACGCCTTTCCAACACCCTCAGCCACTCACCTGCAAAAACCACCCGCTGGGGGAGGGTCGGGGGCTGTCGTCTTGTGCCTCTTGGGTCTCTTTGTCCTAGCAGGAAGACTTCCATTCATCCCCAGGGCAGTGCCTGCATGTTCCTCCTTTGGCGGCAACGGAGAGTCGCTTGCCCTTCTCCTTCTTCTCCTCCTCCTGTTGCTGCTGCTGCTGCTTCTCCTCGGGATCCTCCTCCTCCCGCTGCTTTCTGTCTGTCTGTCTGTCTGTCTGTCTGTCTGTCTGCAAGCACAGTCTTGGCAACCTTGTGTCCTGATCTCAAACTCGCTGAAAGGGCCCAACCCACAGCCCCGTATAGCCGCGACCAGGCAGCTGCGGAGATCACCTGTCCCCAAAGAGGTCAGCAGGTGTCAGCGTGCCACATCCAGTAAGCAGGCCGCTGCTGTTCCTGTTCTGGCCAGCCCCTGCCCCACCCCGGCTTGAATCCAGTGGCCTCCTACCAGCATGGCCCGCCGACGCCACCAGACCCGGGGCTACATCTGTTCAAGGTGATGTTCAGGTGATCTCGCCGCCAGCGCCTGGGTGTGGGTGCGGTGCCTGCCTGACAAGCGCACTCTGTGGGACTAGCGGCTCACCACACGCTCCACGGCTTTGGGGTTACCTGGGCGTGGGTGACAGCAGAAAGGACGACGCACGCCTGTTATCTGGAAGGCGATCCTTCCATCCCACCCCATCCAGTGTCTGATTGAACCTTCCCAAGAGATTGGCCAGGAGAAGAGGCAAAGAACGCCTGAGATGATGTTCTCGCCTGAAGGGACTCTCTCAACCTATTGCCGGAGCGATGCCCATCATCGCGTCAGTCTCTCGCTGGCACGGGCACAGCACTCAGCCTTTGCGGGTCAGCTGAGTCATCGCGGCAGCACCCACCAAGGGAAGGCGCTGAGGGACCCTCGCCTGAATAGAGGCATTGGTCGAGCCAGGGTAAAGAACACATCAAGAAAGAGGTAGAGTGGGAGATCTTGTGCTCACGTGGTCTCTCTCACACAAACTGGCTGGAAGAGCCAGGGAACCACTGGCGCTTGCACCTGAAAGAAGTCATTGGCAGCTGGCAATTTACCATTTCTGTCCTTTCTCCTCCCCTTCCTTCCATCCTTCCTTCTGTCCTACCCCACTTGTCCTTCCTTTCGCCTCCTTGTAGCAGTCTTCTCGCTCTTCTACCTCTCTCTGATATCACTTTCTCTCTTTCCGTCTTCCTTTCATTCCTTGACTGTATAAAAAATAGCTTTGTAGCAAGTGTTGTCCCGAGAGCGAGGATCTTCGTGTGTGTCAAGGCTACGAAGGCTGAGAGTTAGTATTCACCAAAGATAGGCAACAGTGCTGGGGCATGCCATCTCGAAGGAACCTGCTCCACTTTGCTTCTGTGGAAAAGATCACTGTCTTAAACTGTGGTGCCTTCTGATTTGTGCTTAAGTAAATTTTGTGCTCCTCAGGCAGCCTCCTTTCTCTTGCACCACTGGGACTCATGCTATCCCTTCTGGCCACGCGATTGGGTCCTCCAGCCTCGTGAAAGCACAGTCCTTTTGCCGTCCATGACGCTGTTGGGCGGAGGGGGCGTTCCAGCTCTTGGCCATCGACGTGGAGAGGAAAGCTTTTTCAGGCTGTCTTGAGGCGAGCGGCGGGCGGGCGGGGGCGGGCACTGACACGTCATGGACAAGCAAATCCTGAAACCTTCCTAGCCAGGCCTGGGCCAGGGCTGAGGATGGGATGCTCCCACTGCAGGAGGACGTATGGGGAGCGGCAGGAGGGTCGTCGGGCAAGCACGACGGCAACCCCCGCCGTTCCTGGAGTCACTTTTTCCGCCCAGCCATCCTGACGCCAGTCGTCCGCTTTGAGACGAGGCTGGGCAGTCAGGTCCGGGTCCAGGTGCTCGCCACGAGCGACTTGCCCAAGACGGGCTCTTCCTAGTCGTTGACGCCCACAGGAAACCCTCCAGGAGCAGATGAAAGGAGCACGACGACGAGGAGGACGAGGGGAGGAGGAGGAGGGCGAAGGGAAGAGGAGGGAACTTTTGGTTTGTCAGTTGGGCCACGCTGCGCCATGCACATGGGCCAACCTTTGGGAAATGCCGGGCTGAGCGTTCAGGGCTGCCAGAGGGCCAGGCTGAGGCCGGGCTACGGGGCGAGCGCAGATGGAGGGGGCGCAGCATCAGCCGCGTGTGAGGTGAGGTGAGGGGAGACAGAGGGCAGGGGAGGGAGGGGAGTTGAGGGGAAGGGAGGGGAAGGGAGGGGAGGGGGAGGGAGGTGTCGGGAGGTGGCGAGGGGGCTGAGGGACCAAAGAAGATGGCGAGGTGGAAGCAGAGAGGAGAAGGAGAAAAGAGGGCACAGAGAGAGAGAGAGAGAGAGAGAGAGAGAGAGAGGTAATGGGCTGAGGTGGGCTGTTGAGGCCATTTGAGAGGTGGGGCGCGGAGGACTCAGCACGGTAGGCTGGGGGCTGAAGGGCGGGCGTGTGTGCGCCGTGAGTTGTGTGTGTGTCCTGTGCGCTAGTGAGTGAGTGAGAGTGCGTGATTAGCTGTCGGCGTGTGTGTGTGTGTGTGTGTGCGTGTGTGTATAGGGCGGCAGCATGGTGCTGACTCTGAGATGGTGTGCGCAGCGCGAGGCCCGGCGCTGGTGAGCAGGCTGGGGGTGTGTGTGTGTGTGTGTTTGTGTGTGTGTAGGGGAGAGAGGGAGGATGCGAGGCTGGCCTGGGTCCGCCTGGCTGGCGTCCCGCTGGGCCAAGGGTGAGGAGACATTTGGTCTGGCGGGGCCCGAGGGGCGGGGGAGTGCTGGTGCGACGGGGTGGCGTGACGTCGCAGGCGGCGATTTGGAATAGCGCTGTGGCGGCCACAGCTCGCCGACGGCATGCCGACGCGGGCAGGAATTTCAGCGCTGAAGAGGCGGAGGCAGGAGGATCAGTTCGAGCCAGCCTGGCTACACATTTTTCCACTTTTGCCTCCAAACCTGCGCAGTACACGCCCGCACCACGCTCACAACACACACCTCAACACACACGCCCATACCTACACCTCTACACTAACACAAACACAAACACAACACTAACACTAACACCAAATACTCAACACAAACACAACCACGCCCTGCGCCCTGGGCCCTTGCTCCCCAACAACCTCGCCTCCCCACACCCACCTCAACACACACCACAGTCCTCTTCCCACCACCGGCACACCAAAGGCCCTCCCTCTCCGCAAACTACACGCGAACCACGCACAACACACACTTTCTGCCTTCTACGTCGCTGGCACCCTTCCTCCCTGCTTTCCTCCTTCTTCAAAACACACAAACAGCTAACACACCATCTCAGCGTCCATACACACTCATTCAACCAAACACCAACCCACACCACACGCTTCCTCACCCCACCCACTTGGGCATGGAGGCCGCAGTGGCTGGAGCTTCTTTTTCCTCCAGCTTTCCTTTGCTTGCTTTCACCTCAAGCTCTGCTTACCACCCCTTTCCTTTCTCCTTCGCCACAGGAAAGCCCACCTGCTCCATACAAAAGTGTCAGCCTTTGCCAACCACGCATTACTGCCTTCCCGGCCGGAAAGACCGCCTCCTGTCTTTCTTGGACGAATTTACCTTTAGCCTGTAAAACGCTCTTCCTGCTCACTCTCTTCCTCACACCTGACTCCTTTGCCATGTATTTCCCCCATGGACAAGCAGTTCAGCTCCAGTTTTCACAAACACTCCCAGGCTGAGGCTGGGTACCTTTGGGAGAGACCGCTAGCAGAGCTCCACTTGGGCATCTGCCGTCCCTTCGCCGGTCCCCGCATCGCCTTCGCCGCTCTGGTGTCCTTTGCAGTCCACGTTCGCCGACGAGAGCGGGGGACCTCCCGGAAGGATGCCGGCCGACAAAGATGGGGACGTTCCTTTCCAACACCCTCAGCCACCACCTGCAAACCACCCCGCTGGGAGGGTCGGGGGCTGTCGTCTTGTGCCTTCTGGGTCTCTCTTTGCCTA
>JAEOAD010000439.1:0-12500 GCA_036365145.1 Orientallactaga sibirica
CTAAATGCCGGGAATAGTTGTAAGCAGAAAATTGATGACACACAACCCATTTGGCAAACGTCTATTAGGTCCTGCTAAGGAGAGGACTCGATAATCTTTGAAAATGACAAAAACCCTATGTGCTCTATCTCTGCAGGAGACACGGAGATGGCTATGCAGGCCTTTGTCATGATAGAGAAAATTCAGAGTTGGTTTCAGAAACTTTCCAGAAGATCTCCTGGGAAAAATTCCACAGACACAAAGCCAGTGTCACCTGGTGTCATCACGTGAAAAGTCGACATCATAGAAGCCTCCCTTCAACTGAGATCCAGAGAATGCTCGCTGGCACTTAGTATGTATGTTAGGACATTAGAAGGATTTAATGCTGAGAGTGATACTTCTTAGAAGTTATTCTCACTTTTCCTGGACACCAATTGTGAATAAGTACATGATAGAAGGGTTTTGGCTGTGAGTTAAAGGCCAGCCTGAGACACCACAGTGAATTCTGTGTCAGCCGGGGCTACGGGCAGTCCCTACCTGGCACCCTCCCCCAAAATTATATATATATTTCTGTATGTACTTATGGATACAAATTTACATATGGCCTTAAACCTAATCCTATTATGATATATATAAATATAAATATAAATAAATATATATGTATATATTGATATATTTACATATAACTATATATAGTTGTATATGTTATGTCGTATAAATAGCATATAATAATCTATAATACATGTAATTATATTTTATACATGTCATATGTGTAAATATATATCACATATATTTTTATATATTTTTATATATGTGATATATGTATAAATTTCCATGTATATTCATACATGAACTCACATATTTACCTATAAGTTAATATATAAATTTAAATATGTATTCATATATATTCTGAATAATGTATAATACATAAAATAAATACATAGTATACATTATATATATATATGTGTGTGTGTGTGTGTGTGTGTGTGTGTGTGTGAGTGTTTATATGTATATCATGCTCTAAACACCTTCTCCTGCTTTTGATTGCATGACCCTGGACTTAGGGTAGACGTTACATTTATTACTTTGGTTTTTAGGGTTGCCTTGATGTGCCAGGTTGGACTGGCTCTAGCCCAGGCTGACCTGGAATTCACTCTGTCCTCTCAGGGTGGCCTCGAACTCACATCCACGATGCTCCTCACTCTCTGCCTCCCTCCTAGTGCTGCTGGGATGAAAGGCGTGAGCGCCACCACAGATATATATATTTTTTATTATTATTATTATTATGTCATTTTATTATTTTCATTATTAATGGAGAGATAGAAGGAGTCAGACAGAGACAGAGAGAGAATGTGACTTCCACGTCAGCCTGAGCTACAGTAGACCCTACCTCTAAAAATCAAAACATAAATAAATAAAATATAGAAGGGGTGGGCAGAAGGCAGTGGTTAAGGCATTTGATTGCGAAGCCAAAAGAACCAGGTTTCATGCCCCCGTCCCCACCTTAGCCAGATAGGCATGATGGAGCATGGATCTAGAGTTCGTTTGTATTGCCTGAGGGCCCTGGCGTTTCCGTTCTCTCTCCTCTCCGTCTTCTTCTGTCTCTCAGAAAACAATCAATCAAACAATCAGTCATTCAACAGAATCAACAGTGATTCAGAAACACATTTAGCCAAGGTCTATTAGGTTCCAGCTAAGCAAAGGACTCGATATTCTTTGAAAATAAGAGAAAAATTCTATGAGCTCTATCTCTGCAGGAGGACCCAGAATGTTATACAGGCCTTTGTCATGATCAAGAAAACTCAAAGTTGGTTTCAGAAGCTTTCCAGGCGAGAGAAAGGGGCGGGGTGGTACAGCAACCGCAACAGTGACTCTCTATAAAATCCCACTGCCTTCTGTGCCATATGAACTGATTCGCCAATGCAGAATGCGGCTGACTGCGTGTTTGTTTTTCTTTTTTTTTTTTTTTAGTTTGTTGCACAGAGCAATGAGATCCGAGGAAAAATTCGACAAAATTCATGAATAGATACCTGAACCCCTTAAAGAGAGGTCGAGCTTGCCAGCTTAAACAGCACCGCAGACACTGCAGAGAATCTTGAGGAGAAGAGCCACACGGCTGGTTGAGGCAGAATTTGGAAACCTACACTGGTGTGATGGGAGGAAAAACAAAATGTACAAGGACCAGAGTTCTAGAGGCTGCTAAACTGAGTATTAGAATAGACTCCAAGCAGCACAAGGTGAAGGAGATAGGCACAGAACACTCGACTCCGCAGAGTCCAGAGTCACAGAGATCAGAGACAAAGCAGCTCCCAGACCTCATCAGCGAAGTAGCCATAACACTCAACCGGGCCGGCTCATGAGATTCATGCAAGTGTGGGCTGAAAGACTGTGAGAGCCACAAGGCGGGACAGAGACATGGCCTCGCCCCGATAATTGTGGCTACCCCAAATGCGACCCACAATAGCCATGGAGATGTAACGGGCATCCCCAGGAGCTGGGTCCTTGAGGGGAGGGCGGGGACGAGGTGAGCATGGAACCCACACGTGCTGTTTACACACTCACTGAGTGGCTCTCTAACTAAAAGCAACCACACACCAGGAAAAATCAAACAGAGCCACCAATGTTCAGGAGATTGTGCAGAAGAGAGTGTGCAGAATCCAGAGGGCGTGGGGCAACATGGACAGGCACTGAATCCACCACTGGTGGACTGCTGCTGCCAAAGTTAGGAACCAGAGCAGCGTGGCGAATGCTCACCTGCCCACAGCGGCGCGTCCTCCATCGCCTGGCCGGCTGAAGGCGGGCATGATGGTACCAATGTTTGGTGGGCACTTACAAGGGGTTCCTCTGAAATAAAAAGGGTAAAGAGTCATAAAAATAAGCAGCTAGAGAAGCGACAATGGCAATGCGACTGGCCTTCAGCCTTGGAATCAGGTTCCTCCTAGGTGAGCGGGCAGTAAAGAACACTGCTCCTCGCTCATCACGGAGTTCTGCATCTCCTTCAGGGTCCTGCACCCGACAACCAGGCGCACTTCAGAAAATCTGAGTCCCTCTCGTCATTAAAAACAATGACAGGCGAGTCAGTGGTCCAAGTCATTGGACTCAAAGCCCCGGGAAGATTTTGTAATCTCTCTCCCTTCGTATCTGAAGCAGGGCCTCGCTCTCTAGTGGTCGGCTTCTAACTCCTCGAGGCCCTTTTCCATCAGCCTCCACGATCTCCTTAGTTACAGGGCTATTCCTAGGAAAACACACCCTCTGGGACCTGTTTGTTCATTTTTTCAGACATCCCCCTTCCGGTAGGCTCATAACTTCAGTGATGGCATGAAATCTAAGATATAGATCCGTTTCCAAAAGACCCTTCCGCGCACCACCTGTCCCTGGCTCAGCAGTCCAAACTCGCGGCAATTTTGAGCATTTTTTTGGAAGGGCAGAATCTGGGCCGAATGGGCCAGGAGAAGGCCTGGGTGTTCAGGGACTCTCTGCGTGGTAGAAAAGCAGGGCTCCCGACAACCACCTGAGTCATCTGCTCATCTGTCTGGGACCTCCAGAATTGACAGAGGATTTGAGATATTCGGTGGGAGTTTTGAGCACCCTTTCTGCCTGAGGCTCACACTTCTGGTGACCCTGCAGAGATGGGGGAGTGTCCTAAGTCCCCAACGGGAAAAAAATGGGGGTATCTTAAGCCCACATGCAACTACAGAAAAAGCTTTTTAAAAAACTTTTCATTTTATCTTATTTTTTTTGGAGAGAGACACAGAGAGAGACAGAGAGAGAGAGAGAGAGAGAGGGAGGGAGGAACACAGAGATGGGTGCGCGAGCAGTGTCTCAGCTGCTGAGAACGAAATCCAGATGTGCGCGCCCCCTTGTGACCAAGTGCAGCATTGCGCCCTCGCGTCACTTTGCATCTGGCTAAACGTGGGACCTGGAGATTGGAACAGCTGGAGGTGGAACTAGTGTTCTGAGGTTAGGAGGCAGGCGCCTTAACCCCTAAGCCATCTCTCAGCCCAGAAGTTCCTTTTGCCTCATAAGCCTTATGAGCTGAAGAGTGGGCAGAAGGAATCGAGAACCTCAGACTTGGAAAGTGGACCTTGGGCACAGAGTCCCCTGGGAGCGCTTGAGAACCTTCCTGACAAAACAGTGGATGCAGGTGTGATGAGGACCACAACAAGGGCAAGGTATACAAAATGGCCAATATGCATTTTCTTCATTCAGTCACACTTGCCAAACATCACCAAAGCCTAAATAACAAAAAGAAAAAGAAAGGAAGGAAGGAAGGTAGGAAGGAAGAAAGGAAGGAAGAAAGACAGAAAAGAAAACAAACAATCAAGCAACAGAGAAAGATAGAAAAACTAAACTACACAATGAATCAAATAAATTCTGATCAAAACAGACTGAAGCTTTGACTTTACATAGCCTAAATGCCTGGTATAGTTGTAAGCTGAGCGATTACATACAACACGTTTGGCAAAAGTCTATTAGGTGCTGCTAAGGAGAGGACTTGATAATCTTTGAAAATGACAGAAAAACCCTATGTGCTCTATCTCTGCAGGAGACACACAGATGGTTATGCAGGCCTTTGTCATGATAGAAAATTCACAGTTGGTTTCAGAAACTTTCCAGAAGATCTCCTGGGAAAGAAAATTCCACAGACACAAGGCCAGTGTCACCTGGTGTCATCACGTGAAAAGACGACATCATAGAAGCCTCCCTTCAACTGAGATCCAGAGAATGCTCGCTGGCACTTAGTATGTATGTTAGGACATGAGAAGGATTTAATTCTGTGATTGATACTTCTTAGAAGTTATTCTCACTTTTCCTGAAACCAATGGTGAATAAGTACATGTTAGAAGAGTCTTGGCTGTGAGTTCAAGGCCAGGCTGAGAGGCGCCACAGGGGGTGTGTGTCATCTGGGGCCACAGCCGGTCCCTAAGTGGCACCCTCCCCCCGAAAATTGTATATATGTTTGTGTATGTATGTATTTATGGATATAAATTTACATATGGCCTTAAACCTAATCCTATTATGATATATATATATAAATTAATATATTTACATATAATTATATATAGCTGTATATGTATATATTATGTAGTATGAATAACGTATAATAATCTATAATGCATGTAATTATATTTTATACATGTCATATATGTAAATATATATCACATATATTTTTATATATTTGATATATGTATAAATTTTCATGTATATTTGTATATGAATTCACATATTTACATATAAGTTTATATATAAATTTAAATATATATTCATATATATTCTGAGTAATGTATTATATATAAAATGAATACATAGTATACTATATATATATGTGTGTGTGTGTGTGTGTGTGTGTGTGTGTGTGTGTGTGTATACATACGTATCTATCATCCTCGAAACACCTCCTCCTGCTTTTGGCTGCATGACAATGTACTTAGGGTAGATGTCACATTTATTTCTTTGGTTTTTGGGGGTTGTCTTGGTTTTCCTGGTAGGACTGGCTCTAGCCCAGGCTGAGGTTGAATTCTCTATGTCGTCTCAGGGAGGTCTCGAACTCACAGCCACGATGCTCCTCACTCTCTGCCTCCCTCCTAGTGCTGCTGAGATGAAAGGTGTGAGAGCCACCATAGATATATTTTATTATTATTATTATTACTTCATATTATTATTTTTATTATTTATAGGAGACATAGAAGGTGTTAGACAGAGACAGAGACAGAGAGAGTGAGAATGTGACTTCCAGGTCAGCCTGAGCAACAGTGAGACCCTACCTCTCAAAACCAAAACATAAATAAATAAAATATAGAAGGTCTGGAGCGAAGGCTTAGTGGTTAAGGCATTTGCTTGCAAAGGCAAAAGAACCAGGTTCGAATCACCACGTCCCACCTTAGCCAGATGCACATGGTGGAGCATGTATCTCGAGTTCATTTGTATTGCCTGAGGGCCCTGGGGTGTCCATTCTCTCTCCCTCTCCGTCTTCTTCTATCTCTCAGAAATCAATCAATGAATCAAACAATCAATCATTCAATAGAATCAACAAGTGATTCAGAAACACATTTGGCCAAGGTCTATTAGGTCCCGCTAAGCAATGGACTCGATATTCTTTGAAAATTAGAGAAAAACTCTATGAGCTCTATCTCTGCAGGAGTGACCCAGAATGTTATGCAAGCATTTGTCATGATCAAGAAAACTCAGAGTTGGTTTCAGAAGCTTTCCAAGAGAGAAAAGGGGACGGATGGTAGAGCAACCGCAACAGTGGCTCTCCTATAAAAATCCCACTGCCATCTATGACATAGAAACATGATTTGCCAAAGCAGACTGCGGCTGATTACACGTTTAGCTTTTCGTTGTTTTTTTTTTTTTCTTACACAGAGGCAATGAGATCTGAGAACAAATTCGACAAAATTCATGAAAAGATACCTCAAACTGTAAAAAAAGAGAGGAAGAGCGTGCCAGCTGTAGAGCACCCCAGACAGTGTACAGAGATCTTGAGGAGAAGAGAGCCACACGGCTGGTGGAGGGCAGACTTGGAAACCTACACTGGTGAGATGGGAGGATAAACAAAATGTACGAGGAGCAGAGTTCTAGAGGCTGCTAGAGGAGACGACTAGATAATCTTTGAAAATTACAAAAAACCCTATGTGCTCTATCTTTGCAGGAGACACACAGATGGCTATGCAGGCCTTTGTCATGATAGAAAATTCAGTGCTGGTTTCAGAAACTTTCCAGCAGATCACCTGGAAAGAAAATAACACAGACACAAGGCCAGAGTCACCTGGTGTCATCACATGGAAAGTCGATATCACAGAAGCCTCCCTTAAACTAAGATCCAGAGAATGCTCACTGGCACTTACTATGTATGTTAGGACATTAGAAGGATTTAATTCTGAGATTGACACTTCTTAGAAGTTATTCTAACGTTTCCAGGAAACCAATTGTGAATAAGTACATGTTACAAGGGTTTGGCTGGAAGTTCAAGGCCAGACAGAGATGCCACAGGGAATTCTGTGTTAGCCCGGGCTACAGCCATTGCTACCCTGTACCCCCTCCAAAAATTATGTATGTATGTATTTATTTATGTATATATATGTATTTATGTATATATATATATATATATATATATATATATATATATATATATATATATATATGTATATGTGTGTGTGTGTGTGTGTGTGTTTGCATGTGTGTGTATGTTTCTGTGTTGATGGATACACATTTACATATGGCCTTAAACCTAACCCTATTGAGATATATATAAAAATTTATATACATTCACATATAATTATATATATTAGTACATGTATGTATTATGTATTATAAATAATGTATAAAAATGTATAATACATGCAATTATATTTTATACATGTCATATATGTAAATATATAACATATATTTATTTATCAAATATATGTATAAATTTCCATGTATAGTCATGTATGAACTCATATATTTACATATAAGTTTATATATAATTTAAATATATATTCATCTGTGTATATATTCTGGGTGGCGGGCAGTAAAAGAACACTGTTCCTCGCACCTCACGGAGTTCTCACTCTCCTTCAGGATCCTGCACCGACACCAGCTCACTTCAGAAAACCTGAGTCCCCTCTCGTCATCAACGACAATGACAGGCGAGACAGTGGTCCAAGTGGTGGACTCAGAGCCCCAGGGGAAGATTTTTCAATCTCTCTACCTTACTATTTCAAGCAGGGCCTTGGTCTCTAGCGGCCGGCTTCTAACCCCTCGAGGCCCTTTCCCGTCAGCCCTCCACAATCTCCTTAGTTAGGCTGGGCCATTCCTAGGAAAACACACCCTCTGTGACCTGTTTGTTCATTTTCAGACATTCCCCTTCCGGTAGGCTCGTAACTAAGAGTGATGGCATGAAATGTAAGATATCGCTCCATTTCCAAAAAGACCCTTCCACTCACCGCCTGTCCCCTGGCTCAGCAGTCCAAACTCAGGCGGCCATTTTGAGCATTTTTTTTTTTTTTTTTGGTTTTCAAGGTAGGATCTCACTCTGGTCAGGCTGACCTGGAATTAACTATGTGGTCTCAGGGTGGCCTTGAACTCTCGGCGATCCTCCTACCTCTGCCTTCCGAGTGCTGGGATTAAAGGCATGCGCCACCATGCCCGGCTTGAGCGTTTTTTTGGAACGAGCAGATTCTCTAACCTCAGGTGACTGCGGCCCGTTCACCCGAGGTTAGAGAATCTGGGCACGATGCCAGGGAGAAGGCCTGGGTGTTCCAGGGACTCTCTGCGTGGGAGAAAAACGGGACTCCCGACAAGCACCTGAGTCATCTGATCACATCTGTCTGGGACCTTCAGAACTGACAGAGGTTTGAAGATATTCAGTAGGAGTTTTGAGCACCCTCTCTGCCTGAGGCTCACACTTCTGGTAACCCAGCAGACCTGGTGGACTGTCAGAGATGGGTGGGCAGGCAGTGTTTCAGCTGCTGTGCACGAAATCAAGATGTGCGCGCCCCCTTGTGTCCAAGTGCAGCATTGCACCCTGGCATAACTTTGCATCTGACTACAGGGGGGACCTGGAGACTGAAATCCCACTCAGGAATCCCACCAGTGTTCTTAGGGTTAGAAGACAGGCGCCTTAACCCCTAAGTATTCTCTCCAGCCCAGAAACTCCTTTTAATTCCTTATAAGCCTTATGAGCTGAAGAGTGGGCAGAAGGAATCGAGAACCTCAGACTTGGAAAGTGTACCTTGAGGCACGGAGTCGCCAGAAGGAGGCGCTTGAGAACCTTCCTGACAACACGGTGGATGCAGGTGTGGTGATGGACCACAACAAGGGCAATGTATGGAAAAATCGCCAGTATGTCATTTCTTCATTCAGTCACACTTGCAAAACATCGCAAAGCCAAAATAACAAAACGAAAAAAGAAGGGAAGAGAGGAAGGATGGAAGGAAGGAAGGAAGGAAGGAAGGAAGGAAGGAATAGAAAAGAAAGGAAGGAAGAAAGGAAAGGAAGGAAGAAGGACAGACAGCAAAGACTCAAGCAAGCAAGCAACAGAGAAAGAAAGAAAAACTGAAATATACAATAAATGAAATCAATTACGAATGAAAGAGACTGAAGCTTTGACTTTACATAGCCTAAATGCCGGGAATAGTTGTAAGCGAAGCGATGACACACAACCCATTTGGCAAACGTCTATTAGGTCCTGCTAAGGAGACGACTCGATAATCTTTGAAAATTACAAAAAACCCTATGTGCTCTATCTTTGCAGGAGACACACAGATGGCTAGGCAGGCCTTTGTCATGATAGAGAAAATTCAGTCACCTGGTGTCATCACATGAAAAGTCGATATCACAGAAGCCTCCCTTAAACTGAGATCCAGAGAATGCTCGCTGGCACTTACTATGTATGTTAGGACATTAGAAGGATTTAATTCTGAGATTGACACTTCTTAGAAGTTATTCTCACTTTTCCTGGAAACCAACTGTGACTAAGTACATCTTAGAAGGGTTGTGACCATACGTTCTAGGCCATCCTGAGACACCACCGTGAATTCTGTGTTAGCCCGGGTTACAGCCAGTCCCTACCTCGCACCCTGCCAAAATTATATATATATATATTTACATTTATATATTTATATAATATATATTTATATATATGTATATTTATATATGTATGTATTTATGGATATAAATTTACATATGGCCTCAACCCTAATCCTATTATGATATATATTTACATATTTACATATAATTACATATATATGTATATGTAAATATTATGTAATATATATAATGTATAATAATCTATAACACATGAAATAATATGTTATACATATTATATATGTAAATATATATCATATATATTTACGTATATATATGTACAAATTTACATATATATTTATGTATGAACTCACATATTTACATATAAGTTTATATATAATTTAAATATATATTCATATGTATATATTATGTATAATTTATATCTAAAATAAATATATTTTTACATATATATATATATATATATATATATATATATATATATATATGGATCATGCTCTAAACACCTCCTCCTGCTCTGGCTACATGACACTGTACTTATGGTTTTGTTAAATTTATTTCTTTGTTTTTCGGTTTTTTTTTTTTGATTTCCAGGTAGGGTCTGCCTCTAGCCCAGGCTGAGCTGGAATTCACTCTTTCGTCTCAGGATGGCCTCGAACTCACAGCCATGGCCCTCTTCACCCTTTTCCTCCCTCCCCGTGCTGCTGGGATTAAAGGCGTGAGCACCACCATATATTTTATTTTATTAATATTATTATTATTATCATCATTTCATTTCATCATTTTTGTTTTTATAGCAGAGTTAGAAGGGTCAGACAGAGACAGAGAGAGAGAATGGGGCGCCAGGACCTTTGGCTTTGTGGCAAGCACCTTAAGCACTAAGCCATCTCAAATCAAAAACCAAGCAATTAAACTGCTTCCCTAGGTAGCTGACCAAATTTACACAGTCAAGCTCAGATATATCTGACAGTTGGGAAGTGATTCTATACTCCTGGAAGAGACAATATTAGTCAATATCTTCATTTAAATAATCTGTATAATTTGAAATCTAACCCCCACCCCGTCCAAACATATGTAGACCTTTTAATAAAAGTCATACTCTCAGCAGGGGCGTGGTGGCACATGCCCTTATTCCCCGCTCTGTGGAGGCAGAAGTAGTTGGATCCTTATGAGTACAAGGCCACCCTGAGACTACAGAGTGAATTCCAGGTCAGCCTGGACCAGAGTGAGACTCTACCTAGACAAACCAAAAAAAAAAAAAGTCATGTTCTCCCAGATAAGATTTTATTATAGAACATAAAATTTCCAAGTCACTCTTCAAGTGTCATAGCTTTTAATCTTGAAGAACAAAGATTACAGCAATAAAAGTAAGGAAGCAGGTTTTCTGGTGCATGCCTTGAATCCTACCACTTGAAACACTGAGGCAGGAGGATCGTTTGAGGTCATCATAGGCTACAGAGTGAGTTCTAGAACACACCACGCTAGAAGTAAGACACTGACTCAAAAAGGAATGTGTCTTTTATCAAAATTTCTTTCTTTCTTTCTTTCTTTCTTTCTTTCTTTCTTTCTTTCTTTCTTTTTGCTTTGTTTTCTAACCACTCTCTGAATTGGGTTTTAATAAAAAATAAAATGCTTGAATTCCAATAGCTTAAAGGGTAGGAGGAAAAGAAGCAAAAGACATCAGCCATCTATACCTGGTCTTATCTACTCCTGAATAATGGTATGAATTTAGTAGCAGAACATGTATTTTTTCCTTATGTACTCCAAATTTCTGTGAGGCCTGATTCAAAAACACACATGCCCAAAAAAAAAAAAAAAAAAACAAACAAACAAAAAAAATCCCTAAAACCTAGAAGACAGCACTAAATGTGATATGGCTGGTCATCCATATTAGTCAATACTTGTTTCAGACATTTAAGATAGAATCAGTATTTCATAAAACCTGTCCAAGCTTTGTCAAGAGGTTAGTCTTGTATATAAAAATATGAATAAGGTATACAGAGAAAAACTTAAGAGAAAACCACTATCTTTCTGCAAGCCTTGGTTGTTTTAGTTTATCTGTTTTATTTTGAGACAAGGTCTTGGTTCTTTCTTTGACTGGTGTGATACTTGCTATGTAGCTCAGCCTGGCCTTGCTGAACTGTGGGCAGTCTCCCTGCCTCATCCTCCATAGTGCTAGCATTACAAACATGTATCACCTTGGTCAGCATAGCTTTGGTTTCTCTAATTCTGGACTATTTCTTCACAGATTGAAGAGCAAGATGAAAAAAAATTTCAGGGAAAGCAATTACTTGCATTTGTGTTTGTAAAGCATATTTAATAAATACTAAAAAAATCTTCCATTTCAATCATATTTTTGAAGTTGTTAATGAATGCATTTCCTTATTACTTATTCCATTGGTGTCTACTGAAAACAGATGCTTTCTACATTAAAGGATCATTTACTCAGAGCTGTGCACTTAGTTGGCACGCAGTGTTTGCTATATTCTACTCTATAGCCACAGTTCTTCATCACTTAAGATAGGGTTAATTTCTCTAACAGGATAGTAAAGATATTATTTTAAAGAAAATAAGAGAATTGACCTATATAACTAATAATATTATTACAGATTTGAAGTGAAAGAAAACTTATCCATTTAAAATAACCATCATTGTACCAAAAGCAGATACAATCCACCATCACTGTGAAATTCCTATCACTTGATTCCTTTTAAAAGTAAATAATTTGTTAAATCTAATTTGCTCATTATGAAATTTTATCGGACTGACACTACTATAATAAATCTAGGTAACATAAGCTTAAATGTGTAACATGAAACATTTTTGGAATGGATATATTTGGGAAACTATGAAATCAGTTGTTATCATGTTCTTGCTTACCATTTCAAGTTAAAACAACACAATCAATTATATTGAATTCAATGAGAATGTCAGATAAAAGAAAAATTGGAAAAAATAAACGTGTAATACAAGTAATGCAGATTAATGAAGTG
>JAEOAD010000439.1:15000-23252 GCA_036365145.1 Orientallactaga sibirica
TTTGCAACTGAAGATGCCTTCTGGAGTGGTAAGCCAAGTTTTATGGACTATTCTGATGAGAGTTTGAGAATGCTAAGCGCAGATAGTACTGAACTTCGAGGCTTGGCTTATGAGGTTTCTAAGGGGAAGGAAAGACTGCAGAGGACTTTGTTGGAACTGGGCTACTGGCATAAGGGATGGCTACGTTCTGCTATCCAGGCCCAGAGTGTTTGATCAAGCTTAAATTTGTAATGGACTGATGTGCTTGGCTAAAGATATCGGACTGAGATTTTAAGATTTTAAGTTGAAAAACCTGAAGCAAGTTAAAAGTAGAGGCATTGAGACTGGTTTAGCTGCTATTGTCAAACACATTAGCAATCTTAAGGAAGGTGGAAGGAAGGTGGCCTGACTTGATTTACATTAAAACAATGGAGAGGATGCCTGAGGAAAGACTGTTAAAAATGCAAATTCTTGGAAAGAGCTGACTGGAGAAGGAACCTGCTTTTCAAGGCTATGGTTTATTTTGTCCCTGGATTAAGAATATGGCTGTGTCCTGCATACCTGGTATTAGTTTTGGAAGCATGAAAAATGTGTGGAGTGGTCATGAATTGCACACGGTTCCAGGAGCTGCTGCTGAGATGCAGCATGAAGGCAGGGCATGAAGTCCCTGAGGAATAGGCTGGAAGAGCCTTTTGGAAGATGGACCGTGGTTTGCATGGAGACCTGAAGATGTTTTGGATATACCAGGACTGTGCAAAAGGGCTACCATGGAGTGCAGTGTTGGCATGGGATGAAAGTTTTCCCTGGCGACTCTGCCAAGCTGGAGGGGCAGAATTGGAAAACATGGAGACTGTTAGTCTCTGGTTATATTGAACTTGAACTGCAGAATTTTGATGACGGCTGATGGTGGTTGAGTTTGCATTGTTTTAGTTTCTCCTTGCTATGCCTTATACCAGTTAAAAATGTTTACTCTGTGCCTTTACAAGTTGAAAGTATTTAACTTGTTTGATTTTACAGGACTCACTATCTTAAGTTGATCAAGACTGTGAGAACCTTTGAAATTGGACTGAGTACAATTTACAATGTGTGATAGTTATAAGTCTATTGGGGGCCAGGAGCTAAATATATTGGGGGCCAGGGGCGGAATGTGGTAGTTTGAATATATGTCCCCCAATATATTCAATGTTTTATTAATTTATAGTTTGCATCTGCAATCACCTTGCTAGAGGCAAGGTCACTGGGGGGCCAGTCTTAAGGTGTGGTGATGGTTTGAGATTCCATTGTAAAGATATGCAAATGTGCCTAGCAGGAGTTCCTGAAGTGTGCTGTGTGACCTTTTGGCTGTAGTTTTGCTCTGTGTGCTGTGGTGGCTGGTTGGCTTTCTCTCTCTCTGCTTGGTCCTGTGGAGAGCAGGCCGCTTCTCTTGCCATTATGGAACTTCCCCTGGATCTGTAAGCTTCAATAAATAATATCCCTTCCTCCATAACTGTGCCTGGTCTGGAAGTTCATCTCAGCGAACCTGAAGCTGTCTGCAACAGTAATGATCTAAAGAAAGACTGAA
The DNA here is from genome assembly GCA_036365145.1 of Orientallactaga sibirica. NCBI lineage: Eukaryota > Metazoa > Chordata > Mammalia > Rodentia > Dipodidae > Orientallactaga > Orientallactaga sibirica. The sequence continues at coordinate 16,541 of JAEOAD010000439.1, forward strand.
ATTTAAAAGTATGACTGGGCTGGAGAGATGGCTAAGCAGTTAAGGCTCTTGCATGCAAAGCAAAAGGACACAGGTTCGATTTACCAGCAACCATGTAAGACAGATGCACAAGGCAGCACATGTGTCTGGAGTTCGTTTGCAGTGGCTGGAGGCCCTGGTCTGCCCACTCTCTCTGATCCCCCCCCAATAAAATTAATTAATTAATTAATTAAAGTTTGACTTCTGGGAAGAAGACCATATAAGAGAGTGAAAACTACCTTTGTCCAATTCCCTCCTTACACCATTGTCAAATGCTCCCTCATGGAGGATACTGTTACATTTATTATGCATCTTCTGTGTTCCATATATTATGCTAAAGTAAATGAATGACTCACATTACCTACAATCATCCCTTCAATGCTTGTTTTGTGAAGGAAGGAAGAAAACTGGGTCCCAGTCACGTAGGATTTCTGGTCCACAGAGAATAAATTCTAGAACTGGAAAACTGAATCTCCTTTCTTAGATTTTTGAGCCACAAATGACTTCCATCTCTCAGATGACTGGCTAGAAGAAAACATGAAACACATAGAGACAAAAGCAAGACAAAGAAGGGGCTGGAAGGATGGCTCAGCGGTTAAGGCGCCTGCCTGCAAAGCCTAACTGCCTGGGGTTCATTCTCTCTTCCTCTCTCCTTGCACACAAATAAATAATTAAATAACACTTTTTAAAAAGAAAGGTTTATAAAGCACTTTGTCATATTCTGATTTTAATGATTATAGTGGTTTTGCAAGGAAGCCTTTTTTTTGTCTTGAGGTAGGGTCTCACTCTAGCCCAGGCTGACCTGGAATTCACTATGTAGTCTCAGGCCCATCTGGAACTCATAGTGATCCTGCTCCCTCTGCCTCCCAAGTGTTGGGATTAAAGGCATGCACCACGACGCCTGGCAAGGAAGCCATTTTGTTTGTTCATTTTTTCTTTTTTTTTTTTTTAATATTTATTGACAACAAAACATACTTACATACAAAAGGTGCATAGTTTTCCCTCCCCTCCCCCCATTCCCCTTTAGAACTCCACTCTCCATCATATCCCCTCCCTCTCTCCATTAGTCTCTTTTTAATTTGATGTCATCATCTTTTACTTCTATTATGAGGTCTTGTGGAGGTATTGCTAGGCACAGCAAGGTCATGGATATTAAGGCCAATTTCTGTCTGGGCAGTTGCATTGTAAGGAGTCATACCCTTCCTTTGGCTCTTCCATTCTATCCGCCCCCTCTTCTGCAATGATCCCTGAGCCTTGGAGGGTGTGACAGAGATGTTTCAGTGCTGGGCACTTCTCCATCCCTTCTTCTCAGCACTGTGTTGCCTTTTGGATCATCCCAGTGGTCATCGCCATCTGAAAAGAGAAGCTTCTCTAACCAGAAGTGAGTAGCATTAATATGTGAATATGAGCATTAAGTGTAGTATTTTCCAGGCAGCTTGGTGGGAGTAGCATATACATTTAGATAAGAGCATGCTTTATACCCCTAAGGCTCATGACCTTACCTACCATAGACTTTGCTTAGGTTTTTCAGTACCAGGTATGTATTCCCTCCCATAGAGGGCCTTCAGTCAATTATAGAGCAGTTAGTTACCCCACGAGTAGACATGCCACTATTGCACCCGTTCAGTCTTTGGGCCAGTCTGGCCAAATTTGAATATTCAGTGTCCACTGTTTCACTGCTGATGACTTCTGTCTCCCATACTCTGCATGCAGTGCAGCTTTTCCAGCTTTCAGTTGGCTGGTCTACAGGGAGAAGGTTTTCTGCTCAGCACCAGCTTGCTTTCTCAGTGACCTTGCCTCTCAGGCAAGAGATGTCTTCAGCAATAGGGTCTTACTATCTGTTTCTCAGAAACCAAGGGCTTTGGCAAAAGCCTTTAATGTTTTGGAGGCTACCGGGACCTCCTTGGCCAACAACTCACTGGAAGGTATCCCATCCCAGGTACTGAAAATTTTCTAGTAACAGTCTACAGCTTCTAGATGTACCATTATTCAAAAAGTAGTTTTACATAAGTCTTATTCACAATCTTTTGAAATTAGATTGACCCTCCCCTGCCCTTCTTTCATGCATTCTCTACCCATGGCCTTGGTTAGGCCATTCCCCTCCTGTAATCAGTCCTTCCACTTACATATGTGCAATACCGTACACTTCAGTCCTTCCCTTTCCTCCGTCCCTTATAGCCTTTTACCAGCTTACTGGTTTCTGGTACCAATTTTGGTTCCAGTTCACACACAAGTCTGTCTATTTGTAGCTAGGATCCACATATGAGAGAGAACATGTGACGTTTGGCTTTCTGAGCCTGGGTTACCTCACTTAGTATAATCCTTTCCAGATCCATCCATTTCCTGCAAATTTCATAATTTCATTTTTTTTTTTTTTTTTTTTTTTTTGGTTTTTGCGAGGTAGGGTCTCACTCTGGTCCAGGCTGACCTGGAATTCACTATGTAGCCTCAGGGTGGCCTTGAACTCTTGGCGATCCTCCTACCTCTGCCTCCCGAGTGCTGGGATTAAAGGCATGCGCCACCACGCCCGGCAATTTCATTTTCTTTACCGCTGAGTAGAACTCCATTGTGTAAATGTACCACATCTTTATTATCCATTCATTTGTGGGGACATCTAGGCTGCTTCCATTTCCTAGCTATTGTGAATAGTGCGGCAATAAACATGGTTTTGCATGTATCTCTAAGGAAGTGAGAAGAGTCTTCTGGATATATGTCTAGGAGTGCTATAGCTGGATCATATGGTAAATCTATTTCTAGCTGTCTCAAAAACCTCCACACTGATTTCCACAATGGTTGGACCAGGTTACATTCCCACCAACAGTGTAGAAGTGTTCCTCTTTTTCCGCATCCATGCCAACACTTATTGTCATTTGTTTTCTTGATGGTAGCCATTCTGACAGGAGTGAAATGGAATCTCAAAGTGGTTTTAATTTGCATTTCCCTGATGGCTAAGGATGTGGAACACTTTTTCAGATGTTTATATGCCATCTGTATTTCATCTTCTGTGAATTCTCTATTTAGTTCCATAGCCCATTTTTAACTGGGTTGTTTGAATTCTTATTTTTCTGTTTTTGAGTTCTTTGTATATTCTGGATATTAATCCTCTGTCAGATGAATAGCTGGCAAAGATTTTCTCCCATTCTGTAGGTTGTCTTTTTGCTCTATTCACAGTGTCCTTTGCTGTACAAAAGCTTTGTAATTTCATAAGGTCCCATTGGTTGATTAGTGGTTTTATTCGCTGAGCAATTGGGGTTATATTCAGAAAGTCCTTACCTATGCCAATATGATGAAGGGTTTCCCCTACTTTTTCCTCTAGCAGGTTCAGAGTTTCAGGTCTGATATCAAGGTCCCTGATCCATTTGGACTTGACTCTTGTGCATGGAGAGAGACAAGGATCTATGTTTATCCTTTTACATACCGATGTCCAGTTTTCCCAACACCACTTGTTAAAGAGGCTATCTTTTCTCCAATTAATATTTTTGGCATTTTTGTCAAAAATCAGGTGGCTGTAGCTGCTTGGATTAATATTTGGGTCTTCTATTCTGTTCCATTGATCTACCTGTCTGTCCTTGTGCCAGTACCATGCTGTTTTTGTTACTATGGCTTTGTAATATAACTTAAAATCGGGTATGGTTATACCACCTGCCTGATTTTTGTTTCGCAAAATTGTTTTGGCTATTCGAGGTTTTTTTGTGTTTCCAGATGAATTTTAGGATTGTTTTTTCTATTTCCGTGAAGAAAGCTATTGGGATTTTAATAAATAAATTTTAATAAATAAATTAAATGTATAGATTGCTTTTGGTAAGATTGACATTTTCACAATATTGATTCTTCCAATCCAGGAGCATGGGATGTCTTTCCATTTCCTTGTGTCTTCTGCAATTTGTCGCTCGAGTTTTTTAAAGTTCTCATTGTAGAGATCCTTCACTTCCTTGTTTAAGTTTATTCCAAGGTATTTTTTTTTTTTGAGGCAATTGTGAATGGGAGAGATTCCCTGATTTCATCCTCTGCACGTTTGTTGTTAGTATATAGAAAAGCTACTGATTTCTGTGTGTTTATTTTGTATCCTGCTACATTGCTAAAAGTGTTTATCAGCTCTAACAGTTTGCAGGTAGAGACTTTAGGGTCTGTTAGGTATAGAATCATATCGTCTGCAAATAATGATAATTTGATCTCTTCCCTTCCAATTTGTATCCCCTTTATGAGTGTCTCTTGCCTTATTGCTGTGGCTAAGACTTCCAGTACTATATTAAATAGTAGTGGGGAAAGTGGACACCCTTGTCTTGTTCCTGAATTTAGAGGAAAGCTTCAAGTTTTTTCCCCATTTAGTGTTATGTTGGCTGTAGGTTTGTCATAAATAGCTTTTATTATGTTGAGATATGCTCCTTCTATTCCCAGTTTCTGTAATACTTTCACCATGAAGGGGTGTTGGATTTTTGTCAAATGCCTTTTCTGCATCTATTGAGATGACCATGTGATTTTTGTCCTTCAGACCATTTATATGGTGTATTACATTTATGGATTTGCATATGTTGAACCATCCCTGCATCTCTGGGATAAAGCCTACTTGGTCAGGGTGAATAATCTTTCTGATAAATTCTTGTATTCTGTTTGCCAGTATTTTGTTGAGAATTTTTGCATCCATGTTCATGAGGAGATTGGTCTATAATTTTCTTTTTTGATCTGTCTTTGTCGGTTTGGGTATCAGGGTGATGCTGGCTTCATAGAAGGATTTTGGTAGAGTTCCTTCCTTTTCTATTTTATGGAAAAGTTTGAGAAGCATTGGTGTTAGATCCTCCAGGAATGTCTGGTAAAATTCAGCAGTGAATCCATCTGGGCCTGGGCTTTTTTTTGGGAGACTTTTATAACTGCTTGAATCTCTGTGGTTGTTATAGTTCTATTTAAATGGTTTATCTCTTCTTGATTTAATTTTGGTAGGTCATATGAATCAAGGAATTCATCCATTTCTTTCAGGTTTTCAAACTTAGAGGCATATATATTCTTAAAGTATGTCAGTATGATTTTCTGAATTTCTTTGGTATCTGTTGTGATGTTGCCTTTTTCATCTCTAATTTTATCAATTTTGTCTCTTCTCTCTTTCTTTTGGTCAGATTTGCTAAGGGTTTGTCAATCTTGTTTATCCTTTCAAAGAACCAACTCTTTGTTTCATTCATCTTTTTGATTGTTTTTTTGGTTTCCATTTCATTAATTCCTGCCCTAACCTTTATTATTTCTTCCCGTCTACTAATTTTTGGTTTGCCTTGTTCTTCTTTTTCAAGGCCTTAAGGTGAAGCATTAAATTGTTTAGTTCTTTTGAACTCTCAATTTCTTAATATATGCACTTAGGGCTATAAATTTCCCCTCGTAGGACTGCCTTCATTGTGTCCCAAAGGTTTTGGTATGTTGTATTCTCATCATCCTTTGATTCTATGAATTTCTTGATTTCCTTTTTAATTTCTTCAATGACACATACATCATTCAATAAAGTGCTGTTTAGTCTCCATGAGTTTCTGTATGCTCTGTAGTTTTTCTTCTTGCTGATTTGCAGTTTAATCCCATTGTGGTCAGAAAGTGTACAAGGGATTATTTCAATTTTCCTGTATTTGTTAAGATTTGTGTCCTAGTATATGGTCTATTTTAGAAAATGTCCCGTGTGCTGCTGAGAAAAATGTATATTCTGCAGCATTTGGATGGAATGTTCTGTATATATCTGTTAGGTCCATTTGTTCCATGATATCATTTAATGCAGCTGTTTCTCTGTTTATTTTTGCTGGGTAGACCTGTCAAGTGATGAGAGTGGGGTATTGAAGTCACCCACTACTATTGTGTTAGGAGATATCTCTGACCTTAGTTCTAATAGTGTTTGTTTGATGAAATTGGGAGCCCCCATGTTAGGGGCATATATGTTTAGGATTGTAATGTCCTCCTGTTGGAGTGTTCCTTTAATCAGTATAAAGTGACCTTCTTTATCTTTCCTCACAAATGTTGGATTGAAGTCTATCTTGTCAGAAATTAAGATAGCAACCCTGCTTGTTTTCTAGGCCCATTTGCTTGAAATACCTTTTCCAACCTTTCACCCTAAGAAGGTTTCTATTTTTATTGAGAGATGAGTTTCCTGGAGGCAACAGATGGTAGGATCCTGCTTTTTAATCCAGTCTGCAAGTCTGTGTCTTTTGATAGGGGCATTGAGACCATTGATATTAAGAGTTATTATTGACATATATGTGTTTATTCTCACCATTCTTCTTATTTTTAGTTTTTCCTGTTTTCCCTTTACTCACTTGTTTTATCTGTTATTTGAGTATGGTTTATTTTTTCCTATTTCCTGTTGTGTGTGCTTTGCTTTCTCCTCAGCATGAATGATTCCTGCAAGTATTTTCTGTAGAGCTGGATTAGTTGCCAAAAATTCCTTTAGCCTGTCTTTGTTGTGGAATGTCCTTATTTCTCCATCTATTTGGATAGATAGTTTTGCAGGATAAAGTAATCTCGGTTGACAGTTTTATCTTTCAGAACTTGGAATACATCACTCCAGGCCCTTCTGGCCTTTAAAGTTTGTGTTGAGTAATCTGCTGTGAGTCTGATGAGCTTCCCTTTGTAGGTCACTTGCTTTTTCTCTCTAGCTGCTTTCAATATATTTTCTTTAGTTTGTATGTTTGGTAGTTTAATTATAATATGGTGGGAGAGATTCTTTCCA
>JAEOAD010001196.1:0-23450 GCA_036365145.1 Orientallactaga sibirica
CAATCTACCCTCTTCGTAAGAGAGCAACTCATTCCCAGAACTATAGTAGCCTATTACATACATTACAGCGTTCAGCAATGAAAGTGTTTCTTTTCTAACAAAAAAGTTAGAAATGAAACGAACCTACTAAATAGTAAAATTTATTAGATTGTTCAAACAAGGAATGTTTGAATTTTCTGCAATCTACACTCTTCTTAAGAAAGGAACTCATTCCAAGAACTGAAATAGCATATTTCATACAGTACAGCATTCAGCATTGAAGGAGATCCTTTCCAAAGAAAAGTACATTAGAAATGAAATGTACCTTCAAAATTCTAAACTTTTTAGACTGTACAAACGAGGAAGCTTTAAATTTGCTGCAATCTACCCTCTTCGTAAGAAATCAACTCATTCAAACTACTGAACTAGTTTATGTCATACAGTATAGCGTTCAGCAATGAAGGCGTTTCTTTTCTAACCAAACTAAGTTAGAAATGAAACGAACCTACTAAATTATTCACCTTATTAGATTGTACAAAGGAGGAACACTTGAACTTTCTGCAATCTACCCTCCTCGTAACAAAGCATCATTCCAATAACTTAACTAGCCTATTTCATACAGTAGAGCGTTCAGCAATGAAGGTGTTTCTTTTCTAATCAAACTACATTAGAAATGAAAAGAACCAATGAAATTCTACAATTTGTTAGATTGTACCAACGAGAAAAGTTTGAACTTACTGCAATCTACCCTCTTCGTAAGAAAGCAACTCATTCCAAGAACTGAACTAGCCTATTTCATTCCGTGCAGCGTTCAGCAATAAAGGTGGTTCTTTTCTAACCAAATTACATTAGAAATGAAATGAAACTACTACATTGTACAACTTGTTAGATTTTACAACCAAGGAAAGTTTGAACTTGCTGAAATCTACCCTCTTCGTAAGAGAGCAAGTCATTCCACCAACTGAACTAGCCTATTTCATACAGTACAGCGTTCAGCAAGGAAGGTGTTTCTTTTCTAAACAAACTACATTAGAAATGAAATGAACCAACTAAATTGTACAAATTGTTAGATTTTATCAATGAGGAAAGATTGAACTTGCTGAAATCTACACTCTTAGTAAGAGAGCAACTCATTCCAATAACTGAACTACCCTATTTCATACAGTACAGCTATAAGCAATGAAGGTGTTTCTTTTCTAACCAAATACATTAGAAATGAAATGAACCTAATTAATTATACTCCTAGTTAGATTGTAGAAACGAGGAAATTTTGAACTTGCTGCAGTATACCCTCTTCATAAGAGAGCAACTCATTCCAAGAACCGAACTAGTCTATTTAATTCACTACAGCATTCAGCAACGAGGGTCTTTCTTTTCTAACCAAATACATTAGAAATGAATCAAACCAACGAAATTGTACAACTTGTTATATTGTACACCTTAGGAATGTTTGAACTTGCTGCAATCTACACTCTTCGTAAGAGAGCAACTTATTCCAACAAACGAACTAGCCTATTTCATACAGTACAGCGTTCAGCAATGAAAGTGTTTCTTTGCTAAACAAACAGCATTAGAAATGAAATTAACCTACTAAGTTGTAAAACTTGTTAGATTTTACCAACGGGAAAAGTTTGAAATTGTTAAATCTACCCTCTTTGTTAGACAGCAACTCATGCCAAGAACTGAAGTAGCCTATTTCATACAGTACAGCATTCAGCAATAAAGGTCTTTCTTTTCTAACCAAACTACATTAGAAATGAAATGAACCTACTAAATTGTACACCTCTTAGATTGTACAAATGAGGAATCTTTGAACTTGCTGCAATCCACCCTCTTCATAAAATAGCAACTCAATCCAAGAACTGAACTAGCCTATTTCATACAGTACAGCATTCAGCTATGTAGGTGTTTCTTTTCTAACCAAACTACATTAGAAATGAAACGAACCTACTAAATTGTACAACTTGCTAGATTATACAAACGAGGAAAGTGAACTTGCTGCAATCTACCCTCTTCGTAAGAAAGCAACTCATTCCAAGAACTGAAGTAGCCTATCATACAATGTAGGTGTTTCTTTTCTAACCCAACTACATTAGAAATGAAATGAACCTACAAATGGTACAACTTGTTAGATTGTACAAACGAGGAAAGTTTGAACTTGCTGTAATCTACCATCTTCGTAAGAGAGCAACTAATTCCACCAACTGAACTATTCTATTTCATATAGTACAGCGTTCAGGAATGAAGGTCTTTATTTTCTAACCAAAGTACATTAGATATGAATCGAACCTACTAAATTGTACAACTTGTTAGATTGTACATTGGAGGAATCTTTGAACTTGCTGCAATTTACTGTCTTCAGAAGGAAGCAAATAATTCCAAGAACTGAACCAGCCTATTTCATGCAGTACAGCGTTCGGCAATGAAGGTGTTTCTTTTCTAACAAAACTACATTAGAAATGAAAAGAACCTACTAAATTGTATAACTTGTGAAATTATACAAATGAGAAAAGTTTGAACTTGCTCCCATTTACCCTCTTTGTAAGAGAGCAACTCATTCCACGAAGTGAACAAGCCTATTTCATACAGTACAGCATTCAGCAATGTAGGTCTTTCTTTTCTAACCAAAGTACATTAGAAGTGAAATGAACCTACTAAGTTGTAAAACTTTTTAAATTTTACAAACGTGGAAAGTTTGAACTTGCTTTAATCTACCATCTTGGTAAAAAGCATCTCATTCCAAGAACTGAACTAGCCTATTTCATAATGTAGAGTGTTCAGCAATGAAGTGTTTCTTTTCTGACCAAACTACATCAGAAATGAAACAAACCTACTAAATTGTACAACTTGTTAGATTGTACAAACTTGGAAAGTTTGAACTTGCTGCAATCTACCCTCTTCATAAGACAGCAACTCATTCCACCAACTGATCCAGCCTATTTCATACAGTACAGTGTTCAGCAATGAAGGTCTTTCTTTTCTAAACTAAGTAAATTAGAAATGAATCGAACCTACTAAATTGTACAACTTGTTAGATTGTACAACTGAGGAATCTTTGAACTTGCTGCAATCTACACTCTTCATAAGAAAGCAACTCATTCCAAGAACTGAACTAGCCTATTTCATACAGTACAGCGTTCAGCAATGAAGGTGTTTCTTTTCTAACCAAATTACATTAAAAATGAAATGAACCTACTAAATTGTACAACTTCTTCAATTTTACAAACAAGGAAACTTTGAAATTGCTGCAATCTACCCTCTTCGTAAAAATGCAACACATGCCAAGAACTGAATTAGCCTATTTCATACAATACAGTGTTCAGCAATGAAGGTCTTTCTTTTCTAACCAAATACATTAGAAATGAATCGAACCTTCTAAACTGTACGTCTTTTGAGATTGTACATCTGAGGAGTCTTTGAACTTGCTGCAATCTACACTCTTCGTAAGAGAGCAACTCATTCCAAGTACACTGGCTAGGCGGCCTCATCTGCAGAATCTGGGCTTCAAACTCCCCTGACATGCCCGCCGAAACCCCTCCACCATCCTCCAATCTAAGGGCGCAAACGTCAAAAGACAAAAGCCCCTTCCCATCTCATCTCCTTCTGCGCTGCTTCTTGGAGCCAAAGAGTTTAACATGTTTTTTTCACAGCTGGTCTTGCCTTTGCTCAGGCTGTGGACACACTGGCAGGCATTGGATTTCTTGTGCTCCTGGGCTTGTCTCTTCTGATGGAGGAGTGAGTGGGGACAGCAGCCATCATGGCCACGACACCCACACCATGCCTTCTTTTGGGGACCCTCGGTGAGTTCGCCTCGGGCCCCTCCTCTGCGCTGCCACCCGCCTGGGCTCTTCTTGGCCTGGGCTGTGGCCAGGCTTCTGCAAGCTCGGGTTTCTGCCAAGGAGGATGGTGGTCTGTCACCCACGGGCAGCTGGCAGTCTGGGTCTGAGCTGATGCCACAGCCCCAGGGGGGATAGCAGGCTACACTGACTGCCTGGTGGAGGAGACCATGCTGCCCTCAGGTGTGCTCTTGGCCGTGAGCCCCGAGGACACTGTGCAAGTCCAAGCCTCTCCGGTTGGTGTTGCAAGGTATCCCCCACCCTGTTCAGCATGGAGAGTGCCTGAGGAGGGAGGCAAGGGAGCGAGAGCATGGGCGAAGGGGCAGTCCCTCTAGAGAGAGGCCTCGGGCATGGGCAGGGGGTGTGGTGTAGGGGTGGGGAGGAGGCAGCAACAGGGAGCAAGCTCCGGCCCTGACCCCATCATAGTCCTCTTCCACTAGTCCTGCAACTTCTAGGCCCAGTGATCGCAAAAGTTGGCCAGTGCCAGCTTTCCGGCAGTGATCAAACAGGTAACATCCTCACATCCTCCCTGTTGCTGTTCCTGTTGCTCTGTGTGAGGTGCAGTCACAGGACCAGAATTCATCTCCACAGCCCCCTCCCTCCTCCCTCCCTAAGAGCACAACAGCTTCAGGGCAGCCCTCTCCCTGGAAGGTCAGTCCCCTCCTTCAGGGAGACCATCCACCCCATCCCCAAAATGCCCCGAAGGTCACTCAGCCTAACACCTGTAGAGGGCTAAGTTCATGCCCTGGAGCCCAAAGCTGGTGCCCTCGCTTGTCCCTCTGGACAGAGCTTTGGCAGTGAGCAGTGATGGAGAAAGGGCCCTGGGATGAGGGAGTTGCATTCAAGGAGCTGGGCTTGGCTCCCCTTTTTGGAAGGGGAGGAATGGGATTGGGTTCTTACCTGAATGTCTGACTCTTAGCTGGCCAGTGGGAGCCTAGGCTGGAGCCCTTGGAAGTTCGCCAGACCCCTGCCCCAGCCTGAGAGACATGAAGCCCCCACCCACTAAGGCATCTTGCATGGCGACACTTGTTGCCAGCCAATCAGAAGAGGTGACAGACAGACTCAGCCCCAGCTACTGGGGCAGGGACAGCCACTACAGAGCTGAACACCATGCTGCCACCCAGTGGTTTTTGCTGACTTTTCATATCATGCCAATTTGTGCTAGCCAAACCCCCTTTTCTCTCTAGGCCCCCTCATCTCTAGCGGGTTGGGTTTGGGAATCCACGCAGTGAGCTTGAGGAGTTTGCCATAGGCAGTATTTGGGAAATACATAGCCCAGTCTCTTTTAGCTCTAGCCCATCTCCAATGTTTTGATTTCTTTTACCCTATCCTCAGGAAAGCACCTTCCCTTCCAAGTCTGACCTGGAAATCACTATGCATTCTCAGGGTGGTATCAAACTCATGGCAATACTCCTACCACTGCCTCCCGAGTGCTGGGATTAAAGGTGCACACCACCATGCCTGGCCCTCTTCTCAGTTTTCTTAAAGCAACCTTTAACAGAAGAGTTAAGATAATAAGGGAGAGGGAGAAAGTGAAGAGAGATTGAGATTTTTCTTGTTTTGTTTTGTTTTTTAGCATTCTTTTCTTACCACTCTCTGAGTTTTATTTTAATAAAAAAAAATAAAATTCTTAAATTCCAACAGCTTGACTGAGGTAGGAGAAAGAAAAGCAAAAAACATCAGCCATCTATATATGGTCTTATCTACTCCTGAATAATGGTATGAATTAAGTAGCAAAACATGTATTTTTCCTTATGAACTCCTAATTTCTGTGAAGCCTGATTCAAAAACACATATGCACAGCACTCAGGGGGCAGAGGTAGGAGAAGAGCCATGAGTTCAAGGCCACCCTGAGATTGCATAGTTAATTCCAGGTCAGCCTGGGACAGAGTGAGACCCTACCTCAAAAAACCAAAAAAAACAAAAAAAAAAAAAAAAAAAACATGCAAAACAAACAAACAAACAAATGAAAATCCCTAAAACCTAGAGGTTGCACTAAATGTGATATGGCTGTTCATCCATATTAGTCCAATATTTGTTTCAGACATTCAAGATAGAATCAGTATTTCAGAAAACCTGTCCAAGCTGTGTCAAGAGGTTAGTCTTGTCAATAAAAATAATGAATAATGGTCTGGGGAAATGGCTTAGTGGTTAAGGCATTTGCCTGCAAAGCTTATGGACCCGGGTTCAATTCCCCAGATCCCATGTAAGCCACAAAGGGGTGCATGCATCTTGAGTTCATTTGCAGTGGCTGGAGGCCCTGGTGTGCCCATTCTTTCTCTCTGCCTCTTCCTCTCTCAAATAAATAAATAAATAAATAATATTTTTTAAAAGATGAATAAGGTATATCAGAGAAAAACTTAGAGAAAACCACTATCTTTCTGCATGCTTTGTTGTTTTAGTTTATCTGTTTTATTTTGAGACAAGGTCTTGCTTCTTTCTTTGACTGGTGTGATACTTGCTATGGAGCTCAGACTGGCCTTGCTGAAGTATGAGCAGTCTCCCTGCTGCCTCATCCTCTGTAGTGCTAGGATTACAAACATGTATCACCTTGGTCAGCATAGCTTTGGTTTCTCTATTTCTGGACTATTTCTTCACATATTGAAGAGCAGGATGAAAAAAAAAATTCAGGGAGAAAGCAATTACTTGCATTTGTGTTTTTAAAGCATATTTAATAAATACTAAAAAATTCTTCAATTTCAATCATACTTTGAAGTTGTTAATGAATGCATGTCCTTATTACTTATTCTCTTTGTGTCTACTGAAAACAGATGCTTTCTACATTAAAAGGACCACTTTCTCAGAACTGTGTACCTAGTTGGCCTACAGTGTTTGCTGTATTCTCCTCTATAGCCACACTTCTTCTTCACTTAAGATAGAGTTATTTCTCTAACAGTGTAATTAATAAAGATATTATTTTAAAGAAAATTAGAGAATTAACATATATAACAGGTAATATTATTACAATATGAAGAGCAAGCGAAACTTACCCATTTAAAATAGCTTTCATTGTACCCAAAACAGATACAATAAACCGTCACTATGAAATGCCTATCATTTGTTTTCTTTTCAAAAAAATAAATAATTTAGCTGGGTGTGGTAGTGCTTGCCTTTAATACTAGCACTCAGGAGGTAGAGGTAGGAGGATCACTGTGAGTTCAAGGCCACCGTGAGACTACAGAGTGAATTCCAGGTCAGCCTGGACTAGTGTGAGACCCTACCTGGAAAAACCAAAATAAATGAATGAATGAATGAATGAATAAATAAATAAATAAATAAATTATAAGTTCTAATTTGCACATTAGGAAGTTTTATTGGACTGACACTATTGTAATAAATCTAGATAACATAAGCTTAAATGTACAACATCAAACATGTTTTTAGAAATGGATATATTTGGGAAACTATGAAATCATTTGTTATCATGTTCTTGCTTACCATTTCAAGTTAAAATAAAAGAAAAACAATTATATTGAATTCAATGAGGAAGTGAGATAAAAAGAAAAATTGAAAAAATAAAAGTGTAATACAAGTAATGTAGATTAATGAACTGCTATACAAATGAGTGACAGTTGAAAAATACAACCTATAATCCTACTCCACTCATTTAATTAATGAGTTAAAATGAATGCCAAAACTTCTTTGGCTTGAGGGAGTAAATATATATAAATTTGAATGGCTATACTTTCATACTGATAGATTAATCATTAAGCATTATGTTTTTGTAATGGTTTCTGTACTACATACCCTAAATGGGGAAGTGAAGTCAGCCCCTCAACTTCCCCTCTCAACATCAAGCCTAGAGTCAAGCACCACTCATCTGCTATTTCTTTTGAGATAATTTCCATGTGCATGAATTAAGTTATTGTAATATGTACCTTTGAATGACTTACCATTTTGTGCATTACTCTGACTAAATACAGATTATCATCATCAGGCTACGTTCTTTAATAGTTTTCTGATGTCATTAGTACACAGAAATGTCATGCATTTTCAGTGGGAGTTATAAGGCAATGAAAGGCAGAAGCTATGCATAGATAGGAATGGAATAATTAAACCTATATTTAAAGATCCATAGTAACAAATGGAGCCTAGGTTTTGGTGAGTACATGTGTCTGTTGTATATCTCCTAAAATGATTACATACAGTGTTATCTTGATGTGTTTAGCATAGCATACTTAGTAAGACACACAGCACAATGAACCCTCAATTCTTTTTATACTTTTCCTTTCCAGGAAAGATATATGAACACCAGAACAAAATCCATACATATTTTTTGTATTTGGAACTAGACATTCAAAGTTGACAGGGCATCCGGGCGTGGGAGCACACACCTTTAATCCCAGCACTCGGGAGGCAGAGGTAGGAGTATTGCAATGTGTTTGAGGCCACCCTGAGACCACATTGTGAATTCCAGTTCTGCCTGAGCTAGCGTGAGACCCTACTTCGACAAAAAACAAAAATAAACAAAAAACGTTGACAGGGCAAAACTTGACCAGGTCGGTTCATTGGTGGCTTACCACAATCTTCCCTTTCATAGTGCCCATTGTTCCCAAGAAAACAGAGCAATATACTTCCATTAATGCCTTCTCCAAACATCACTTTGTAATATAATTTGAGGAATGTTTTATTATTAATCACTATGTACTAATGTTGATTATTTAATTTGAGTAAAATATATTCCTTCATTTGGATTGTTGTTTTAAATAGAATGCATGCATAGAGCTGGAGAGATGAGATGGCTTAGCAGTGAAGGCCCTTACCTGCAAAGCCAAAGGACCTAGGTTCAATTCCCAAGGACCCACATAAACCAGGTGCACAAGGTGGTGCATGCATCTGTAATTCATATGCAGTGGCTGGAGGCCCTGGCACGCCCATTCTCTTTCTCTCATTCTATCTGCCTATTTCTTTCTCTCCCTCTCTTGAGTCAATAAATAAATAAAAATACAATATAGAATCATATGCATGACATGACAGGATTCATTATGTAACTTTAATTCAACATGGTAATACAGGAGTTTGCAAAAACAGAAAAATCATCTGACATAGAGGGTCTTTAATCTTAGGAACCAAGAGCTTTGGAAGAATCATGAAAGATGACTTCCTCTTCTTAGCCTAGGAAGCATTCTTAAAATGTGTAAAGCTCTTCAGTCCTTAATAGCAAAAGCCTTGTCTATGACTTAGCTATCTCTAGCTATGTAGTTCTGAAAGTAGTAGTCTTTAGTGCTCAGATCTACTTTCCTCCATTTTTCCCCACAGTCAACAATGGGGGTGTAGCAGACAGCTTCAGGTTCACTGAGAAGAAGCTGGCCTGCCTTCATAGGACCAAACACAGAGAGCGGCAATGATGTCCGCTCAGTTCCCCTCCTGCAATTTCCGAGGTACACACTTGACTGCTTGCCCCGTGTCCCGGTCATGCCTTCCCAAAGCCTGGGAAGGGTGCAGGCACACACACACTACATGTCTGACGCTCAGGGGATACATCCAGGATAGGATATGCTTTGCCTCTCTGCGCCTGTCCCAGGGCAATTGCACTGCAGCAAGCACATTACAGTGACAGAGGCAAGAAAGCCATTGCCTTCACATGCATGCACACCAGCTACGCGGCCTCATACCCACAAGCTGGGCTTCAAACTTCCCTGATGTGCCCGCCCCAACCCCTCCACCATCCTCAAATCTAAGGGGGGACATGTCAAAAGGCAAAAGCCCCACCTGGTCTCCTTCTGTGCCTCTTCTTGGAGCCAAAGAGTTGGACCTGGGAAAAGATGTTTAACTTGGTTATTTATTTATTTATTTATTTATTTATTTATTTATTTATTTATTTATTTATGGTTTTTTGAGGTAGGGTTTCACCCTAGTCCAGGCTAACCTGGAATTTACTCTGTCTTCTTAGGGTGGCCTTGAACTCACGGCGATCCTCGTACCTCTACCTCCCGAGTGCTGGGATTAAAGTTGTGCACCACCACACCCAGCTCTTAACTTCTTTTTGTCGCAGTTGGTATTGCCTTTGCTCGGGCTTTGGTCGGGGCCGTGAGTTCAAGAACAGCCTGAGAATACACAGTGGGTTCTGGGTCAGCCTGGCCTACACCACATCAACCTCAAAAAACTGTATTAATAATAATAACAATAACAATAATAAAAATAAAATAATACATAATAAAATTAAATTAAAAAGTAAAATAAAATAATAAATAATAAAATTAAATTTAAAAGTAAAATAAAATAATAAATAATGAAATGGAAAGTTAAATAAATAATAAAATTAATTAAATTAAATTAAATGGTAAAATAAAGTAATAAAATAATAATATTAAGATAAATTATAAATACTAAAATAAAAATTTAAATAAAATGATAAATCATTATATAAATAATAGAATAAATAAAATAAAAAATAAGAAAATTGCAGTCCACTTGCTTAGAAGGTGGAGGAGGGTCATGGCCATGAGTTTGAGGCCAGCCTGAGAGGACAGAATGGATTATGGGTCAGACTGGCCTAGAGCCACACCCGACCTCAATGGTAATCATAATAATGATGATGATAATAATAAAAATAATGAACAAATAAACTCAGGCTGGAGAGATGGCTCAGCAGTTAAGGGACATGCCTGTGAAGCCTAAGGATTCAGGTGCGACTCTCCAGGACCCACATAAGGCAGATACACAATGTGGCACATGCGTCTGGAGTTTGTTTGCAGCTGCTGAAGGCCCTGGCGTGTCCATTCACTCCTGTCTCTCTGCGTCTCTCTGTCCCTCTCTATTTCTCTCTCTCTAATCAATAAGTAACTAAAGTATTTTTTAAATATTTATTTTCATTTATTTACTTATTAGACACACAGAGAGGTTGTGCACTGGACAGGCCTTGAGCCAGGATGCCAGCCACATGGCCTTTTATGATTTCTTTATCTTTATTTCTTCCTTTAATAATTTACACTTATTTCTGGGCATGGTGACAAACATCTTTAATCCCAGCACTTGGGAGTCAGAGGTAGGAGGATCATTGTAAGTTCAAGGCCACCTTAAGATGACTACAGAGTTAATTCCCGGTCAGCCTGAGCCAGAACAGTGAGACCCTATCTCAAAAAACAAAACACAAACAACAACAAAAAATTACAGTTATTTATTCATTTATTATTTTCATTTATTTATTATTATTTAGATTTATTTGCTATTTAAATTTATTTATTATTGTCTTTATTTATTTATTATTGATATTTATTTATTATTTACATTCCTTTATTTAGTATTTATCCGTATTTGTTTATTAAACTTCTTTATTTTATATTCATTTATTTAATATTTATACTGCTTTGTTTATTATACTTATTTAGTAATCATATTTATTTATTGTTTTATTTATTATTTGTATTCATTTTTGATATTTATCCTTATTTATCATATTTATTTTTTGTTTTATTTATTATTTTATATTCACTTGTTTAATATTCATACTGATTTATTACATTTACTTACTTATCATATTAATTTATTTGTTCTATATTTACTTATTATTTATATTTGTTGATTTAGTATTTATTGCTTATTATGTTGACTTATTCATACAAATTTATTTAATACTTATGCTTATACATTGATTTATATTTATTAATTGATTATTTACATGTATTTATATATTATTCATAATTGTGTGTTTAATATTTATCCTTATTTGTTTATTATATTTGTTTATTATTTATATTCATTTATTTAGTATTTAATCCTAATTTTTATTATATTCATTTATTATTTTATATATTATATGTATTAATTTATTTATCATTTATGTTCATTTATTTAATAGTCACCCTTATTTGTTTGTTATATTTATTTATATATATTTACTTATTGCTTTTCTTGTTTATTGGTAATATTCATTTACTTAATATTTATACTGATTTGTTTATAATATTTATTTATCATATGTATTTATTGTTTTATTTTTATTATTTTGGTTTTTCTTTTTTTTTTTTGGTTTTTGTTTTTTTGGTTTTCGAGGTAGGGTCTCACCACTCTGGCCCAGGTTGACCTGGAATTAACTTTGGAGTTTCAGGGTGGCCTCGAACTCACAGCGATCCTCCTACCTCTGGCTCCCGAGTGCTGGGATTAAAGGCATGCACCACCATGCCCTGCTATTTTTATTATTTATATTTGTTTGTTTAATATTTGTCCTTATTCATTCATTATATTCATTTATCATAATTATTTATTTGTTGTTTATTGATTGATTATGTATATCTATTTGTTCATTTTATCATTTGACCATTTATTGGTGAGAGAGAGAGAATGGGAACATTGCATGCCAGGGCCTTCCAGGGACCATGGGCACAGCTTTGTGCATTGGGACCTGGATATTCAAACCCAGGTCCTTGGGCTCCGCTGGCAGGTGCCCTAACTGCTGAACCACATTGCCAGACAAAAAGTAGATAGAGTTCAATGAATGAAACTGTCAGACAGCCTGAGAGAACAGAAACCAGCCCCTCAGTCCCTTACACTCTCCCGATGGATGGATGGAAGAAAGGAAGGAAGGAAGGAAGGAAGGAAGGAAGGAAGGAAGGAAGGAAGGAAGGAAGGGAGGAGGAAGGAAAGGGGAGGAAAAGACTTCTTTAACTGACAACTTCCATCAATAGAAACAATATAAAAAGATGAAAATATCATCCGTTTGTAGTGGTGGGATGCCCCCGCATTCATTCTCCCAGTTGAAAACCCTACAAATTATCTGCTTTTTAGTGGTTTCTGGGGAGTCCCTGCTGGATACAGAAATCGTGTCTGGGGTACCGAACAACCCCGGGTGCGGAACTGAAAATTATGTAGAGGACACAGACAAGGCTAGCATGTACCCCAACCGCTGTCCTCTTGCCCGGTGAACAATGGGAAGAAGGGGCGGTGGGGGCGGTGCAGGCAGAGGCAATGCATCAGTGAGGTACAGGACAGGGTAGGAGGTAAAGGCTCTTTCTCTCTCTCTCAAGAGACTCGTGACAGGATGGGAGTGGTGGGTGGCACTATGCATTCCCACACTCCCACTTGAGAGAAAGAGAGAGAACAAAAGAGACTTTTTTTTTTCTTTTCACTTCCTAACATATTGTGAAGAACTCTGATATGTGGGCATCACGTTGTGAGTGCGTGTTTCTTTAAGAGTGTTCACCTAAATATCCATAGGAGAGACAGAAAAAAACATACCATGTCCATCACAAAGCAAGCTCTGCTTTTAAGAAATGTCAGTTTCTCCACAATGAGCTCTTGATCCGAGACACCTACAAGGTTACGCCCCCGCCAAAAAAAAAGACAGACTTCTGTCAGAGTTCTAGGTGACCCACCAAAGATTAATGGTAAGACCCTACTGTCGTAGATAGCATATGTGTGTGACACCAAACACAGAGAGACCTGGCCAGAATCTGGAAGAAGGTCAGTCCCCAGACAGTTAGCTAGTCTAGTACCAGAGGGTGCTACATGAGCAACTGGGGGAAAATGTCCGACATTGGTCCAAACAACTTGCAGTCTAAGATACCGAGCAGGAAACACCTTGATGTAATGCTCGTACAAGTGCAGTAGTGGCAAACAGCCATGGTGGGTAACCAACTGCTCTTGATTTGGCTAACAGATCCACTCAGTGGAATGCAACTCATTGCTGGAACTGGGAAATAAGTCAAAACCAGGTACAAAAAATGAGCTCAGTCTCCAAGAGCAAGATACCACCAAATGTGGGCTAAAAGAGAGCCAACGCATATAAAATTCCCTCCAAATCATAGATGGTCATCCCTTCTACCTAGTACTAACTTTTCTCTCCATTGGAGAATTTGCTTATCTTTTTTCAGGTGGACAACGAACCTGAAGGGAGGATCAGCTAACCACACCTCACCAGGGCCCCAGCTGAAACCATAGAACAATGTAGGGGAAGGGCAAGAGTTCAGCATTCATGGCGATCACGACACCAGAAAAAGGCTGAAGGAGATAAACACAGAGAACATCCAACTCCAACTAAGCCAGATATCCAAAGACACAGAGGCTCCCAAAACCTCATCACTGAAGCAGAACTAAAATGACCCCAATGTGGCTCAGGGAAACTCGTGGAAGAGGAGGCGGAAAGATTGTTAGAGTCACAAGTCACAGAGACTGGGGCCAACACCCCAGAACTGTTGACTAACCTCACAATGCACGACCCACATTCCCCATTGATGAGGGTCCCTTTGAAAGCGGGAGGACAGGGAAGAGGACAATGGAACCAATACTATGAATGTAAAATCAGAATAATATAAATAAATAAAAAATTTAAAAAAGTTTTTCTCCGAGCTCAGAACTAAACTTTATCCATGTGTGTACACAAATTATATTTATGTATATTATATATGCATGTATTTTTAATATTGGTGACTAAATAATGCTTATGTCTCAATTCATCTCAAAAAAAAAAAAAAAAAAAAGAAAAAGAAATGTCAGTTTTATTAGAACAACCTGCATGGCAACTAGAAGAATCACAGCAGCGGTTAAAGGAAGGAGGAGGAGGAGGAGAAGGAGAAGGAATGGGCTGTGGAGTAGAGGTGGTTGATCCCGTGGTGGGGTTCAATTCCCCACTAACCATGTAAAAGCAGGTACACGACGATGTGGCACATGTGTCTGGAGTTAGTTCCCTTTGCAGTGGCAGGAGAGCCTAGCATTTGTTCTCCCACGTGAAAATCCTACAAGTCATCTGTGTAAAATTAAACATTTTTTTTCTTAGCGGTTTCTAACGAGTACCGGGCAACTCCACCTGCAGAACCAACCGTACATAGGAGACAGTAGAAGTCTGGCATGTACACCAAACACCCTCCCCTCACCCAGCGAAATACATAAGCCAGATGCTCAAGGGGCACACACATCTGGAGTTCATTTGCAGTGGCTGGAGGACCTGGTTTGCCCATTTCCCCCCCCTCCCTCTAGCTCAGGCTGACCTGGAATTCACTCTGTAGTCTCAGGGTGGCCTCAAACTCATGGCGATCCTCCTACCTCTGCCTCCCTAGTGCTGGGATTAAAGGCATGTGCCACCACACCTGGCTAGTGGCTTTTCTTTTCTTTCTTTCTTTCTTTCTTTCTTTCTTTCTTTCTTTCTTTCTTTCTTTTTGTTTTTCGAGATAGGGTCTGTCTCTAGCCCAGGCTGACCTGGAGTCCACTCTGTAGTCTCAGGGTGGCCTTGAACTCATGGCAATCCTCCTACCTCTGCCTCCCATGGGCTGAGATTAAAGGTAGATGTGTGCCACCACACATGGTTTTCCATATAGTTTTCACTATATGGAGTTTATAAATAAAACTTCAACCCAAGGAAGTACCTCAAAAAATATCTATATTTGTTTTTGTGTAGCCCAAGCTGACCTGTAATTCACTCGGTAGTCTCACGGTGTCCTCAAAGTCATGGTGATCCTCCTACCTCTGTCTCCTGAGTGCTGGGATTAAAGGCATGTGTGCCATCACGCCCAGCTTGGCTTAGTGGCTTTTCACCTGATCCTCAGTTCCACTTCCTCGATGCCAGCTTCAGCTTCTCCCCAACTGACGTGTTTATAGTCCTTCCAGCTGTAAGTCATATTCCCAGCCTATCGTCCCTGCAGAAAAGGCACCGTGGCCCACTTCTGACTCACTTGACCAGTGGGCAGTGAGTCTGGACCTCTTGGGCTGGGAGGGATGAAGAAGCCTGGGACAGTTGGCAAAACCCACGACATGTGGGCTTTGCGGGTTGCGATGGTTGACAGCTGCCAGGAGCGAGGGGGCTGGCATGGGCAAAATAGCCTCTGTCTGTCTCTCACCTGTATCTCTGTGTCTCACCGCGGGCATCTGTCTGAGTGTCTTCCTAGCAGCATTGCCTCCAGCCATCCATCCATCTGTCCGTCTGTCCATCCATCCCGACGGGTAGGCGGGCATAACGTGGTGATGTCACCCTCCCACTCCCCGGCGGGCAGATGATTGCAGGTCCCATAAGGTAGGCCCATTTAAGTCAGAGTGTGGTTGCCAGGGAGTTAAGGATGACAGACAGGCTCTGCCTCCCATGGCTATGACCCCTGCCCGCCCTGGCCCCTGAGAGTCAGAGTGGGGTGGGCGGGACCTGGAGGATGATGGACAGTCGCTGACTCCCGTGGCCCCGCCTCATGCCCTTCCAGTGACGTCACGTGCTCCTGGGCCTGTGTGAGTGAGTGAGCACGAGTGTATGCAGGTGGAGCCAACTGCATGCCTCCTGGAGGGGCTCAGAGGTGCTCAGAGCTGGCTTCCTGCCTTCATTTCTCCAGGGTGCACACAGCTGGTGCAGAATGCATGCACACGCCCACGGTGCACACACAGTAGGCTCACACTGCGTGCAGACACGCATGGTGTACACCCTCAGGGCATACTGTGTGCAAATGCCTACATTGCACACGGTTGGTGCACACAGCCAGTGCAGATGGTGTGCAGATGTCCACAGTGTACACAGTCAGCACATACTACATGCACACATCCACAGTGTAGACCATCGGCGCATACTTCTGTAATGCAGACAGGTGGTGCCTACTACGTGCACACGCCCCCAATGTACACAGTTGGCACCTACTGCCTGCAGACTTCCACAGTGTACACAGTTGTCACATACATCATGCAGACTCCCACAGTGTACACAGACGGCGCATACTGCATGCACACATAAACAGATCTTCCGGGGCATCTTCCTGCACTCTCGGCCGTCCGCCAAGGCGCTCAGCAGTTTCCGTCCGCCCGGGACCTGTCGGCCATCTTCGGCCGTTTCCAGAGATCATCGGGAACTTCTGTCCATGCTCGGCTTCCCCAAAGGTGCTCGGCCATTTCCGTCTGCTGGCCAGAAGCGCAAAGGAAGGGGCTCAGGAATTAGGAGGGCAAGGAGAGTGAACAAAAGGTCAGACCAGACCACTTGTGTGTCTAGGTCACCAAAGTCAGATGTTTGTCCTTCCCCTCCCTCCCCCTAGTTTTCTTCATATGATCCCCAAGAGTCTGAGAGACCATTTCATACCCTGGCCTATTGTATGATTTTGATTCTAACTTAAAATTTTCTTCACCTTTTTCGGACGTATAATGATGAGCCATCAGGGGTGACTCCTCCTACCTCTGCCTCCTGAGTGCTGGGATTAAAGGCATGCACCACCATGCCTGGCAAAAATTTATTTATTTCAGAGAGTCAGAGAGAGAGAGAGAGAGAGAGAGAGAGAGAGAGAACAGATGTGCCAGGGCCTCCAGCCACTGCAAACAAACTCCAGATGCATGGACCCCCTTGTGCATCTGGCTTACATGAGTCCTAGGGAACCAAGCCTCAACCGGGGTCCTTAGGCATCACAGGTAAACGCTTAATTGCTAAGCCATCTGTCCAGTCCTCTATATTTCTTCTTATCTGATTTTATTTTTTATCTATCATTTATTTATTAGAGACAGAGAGGGGAAGAGAGAGAGAGAGTGGGTGCACCAGGGCCTCCAGCCACTGCAAATGAACTCCAGATGCATGCATCCCCTTGGGCATCTGGCTTATGTGGGTCCTGGGGAATCAGGCCTTGAACTGGGGTCCTTAGGCTTCACAGGCAAGCACCGTAACTGCTAAACAACCTCTCCAGCCCCCTACTTCTCTTTCTGCTCAACACTCTGAACCCTCACAGTTTCCTTATTTCTGTCCAATAGTTGGTCATCAATACGGTTGAAGGGACTAAGAGGACCAAGCTGGACAAGGACTTCAATAGCTGAATCATGTGAGAAGCCTGGGCCTGGTGGGGGACAGCCAGTGCTGCTTGCCAGTGTGGCCCACCTGGCCCCTCCCTCTAGTTGTTCCATCCCAGAGATGCCTTAGGAGCTGGGGAGCTGGGGCCTCATCAGATGGATGCCAGTGTAGCCATCTCTTTCTTTTTTATTTTATTGACAACTTCTATACTTACATACAAAAAGTATGTATGATATTTCCTCCCTCCCCCCCAGCCATCTCTTTCTTCATGGCCTTAGCTAGCAGGGCTAGGGCTGCAGAGTACTGAAGAAAGGGGGAGCAGGTGGGTCAGGATGCAGCACGCAGGGGAAGCAGGAGCTTGTGCTCCAATTCTGCCTTGGTGCCTAATGAGTGGAAGCCACAGGTAGCACAGAGGTGAGGTGTTACTTCTCTTCAAAGAAGATGAATATCACGAACGACCTTTGAGCACCTACAGCTCAACCTACCGCAGGGGCCAACCCTGACTTTCAGGTCTCCTGTGTCACACAACTCTTCTGATGACCAGAGCCTGAAAGGAATTCCCTCTGGGTCTAGAAAACATTTGGGCCATTGGTGGGTGGACTACAGGTCTCGCAATATGCACAGGTCTACAGCTGTACTTGGTTTACTGGCTTTTCTTTCTTTCTTTCTTAATTTGTTTGGGGGGTTTCAAGGTATCCTCCTACCTCGGTGTTGGGCCCTGCCCGGTGTGAAGCCGAGTGGTTAGCCCAGCCAATCTTGGCCTACTCCCGGTAAGGCCTAGTCGAGCCTGAGTACCTGCCCTTGACTCAGCACCTAAGCTGAAACTGCCTCCACCCAGCTGCTGCTGACGTGATGAAATACTGTTGGCCCTTATACCTTTCTCTCATCCCCTCTTCCCACCCCCTTCCTCAAAGTATATTGGCCACATACCTTTCTCTCCCCTCTTCCACCCCCTTCCTCAAGCAGCGAGTTTATCTCCCCCTTAGGCGTATCTCCGTTTCCACTCAATGTGGTTTTTTTCCCGGTGTTTTAGAGGGGGAGGGTTTTAGTCGCGGACACCTGTCTTCTTCTCGCTCAGCCTCAAGAGAAACGGCTGGCCCGGCTCTCTCTCTCTCTTTTGCTCTACCTGCCGGTGGTGAGGGAAAAAAGCCCGGCATTTTGGCGCCCAGGCGTGGGGCACAGCAACTACTGCCCCATGTGAGGGCGTGTGAGGATTCAAAGCGGACTACGGACTGCTGATGTGATGAAGAAAAATTCAAAATTAAGCTGGCGAGCTAATCGGACTGCTGACGGGTGTATCCTCATAAGTTATGAGGTAATCTTCATATTTAATATTCTAACCTTTACTTCTATAATCTGTGCTTACTTCAACTTCCTTTCTCTTTCCTTCCATTTCGGTTTGCCGCCATTTCTAAAAGCAGTACGTTCATGGCGGACACACCATGTGGACAGACCTAAAGGAGACTTTAAGCGCTTTGCCTCCTCATTTAAATAAAAACTCCGTCCCAAACTTCAACATCTCTTGTTCTTTTCTCTTTCCTCTCATTTTTGGGTTTCCGACAGACCGCTTCTGCGGTGCCGCCATTTTGTCCTACCCCCATTTGAATGGGCGCCATCTTAAAAACACCATTTCATGGCGGACACACCACGTGGACAGACCTAAAAACGAAACTCACCACGTGGGTAGAGACTCACCACGTGGACAAACCTAAAAAAGAAACTCACCACGTGGGTAGACCTGAAAAGGAAACTCACCACGTGGACAAACCTAAAGGAAGCTCACCACGTGGGCAAACCTGGAAGCTCACCACGTGGGCAAACCTGGAGAACTCTCAAAATGTCCTGCCCCCTCCTTGGAGTGGGGGCACCATCTTAAAAAAATTCTACAACATGCTTAACTATTTTTTGAGACTTTATGCTTATGTTGTACTCATATATATTACTATTGCCCTACTCCTCCTACAGTGTGACTCTTGGGACAAAACTTTTGTTTTAGCCCCATGGATTAATTCAGTCCTCCTTGCCTTAATTGCCAACCTTAAAAGGCTCTTCCAGGGAAAAGTTCATTTTGCCCTTAAAAACTGTAAAAAAAACTAAAACTGACTTTTAAAATCTCCTTTCTCCCAAGGCCGCCACCCAAGCCGCCACCCGGCAGCTATCTTTTCAGCTCTTTTCAGCCCCTAACTACTGCCTAAGGCAAATGTGCTCAAACCCCTGGTGGAGGACAGCTCCTCCATGTAGCTTTCTGTGAATGTAAACTGTGATCAAATACAAACCGAGGTTAACTTTCCTCACGGGCGTGGAGCACAAGTCACTGGTCCGCCAGGCTCCACCGACATTCCTGCGGGGAGCGGGCCAAATGGGACAACTCCGGCCCGGGCCCGAGCACTGCCCCGAGCCTCACTGGCTGCGCCTCGCCCGCACCTCCAGGCGTCACTTTTGGTCACTTTTATCAAAAATAAATAAATAAATAAAAGGCCAACCAAACAACAAGGAGACAAAAGGCGGGCTCCTAACTTGCTTTAAAAATATCTTAGGAATGGGCGGGCAATCCGCCATGAGGCCATAAGACAAGCCGCTGCTGTCCCCGCCCCTTTTGCCTCTAGACGCTCCCTCTATGCTCTTAACTAAATGTCCCGCGGGGCCCAAAGTATTTACTTTTAAAAATAAAATAAAAAAAAAAACAACTGGGGACATTCGTATTGCCCTGCTAGAGGTAAAAAAAAAAAAAAAAAAAAAAAAAAAAAAACACCTGTTTTTAACATAAAGATAAAGAGATGGCTTAATTGTTAAACATTTGCCTGTAGAGCCTAAGGACCCTGATTCGAGGCTCAATTCTCCAGTACCCATGTAAACAGTGGCTAGAGGCCTGGCACGCCCATTTTTTCTCTCTCTCTCTCTGCCCGCCTAACTCAATTCATAAAATATAAGACTAAGCCCAACTAACTCAATTGGTAATACAATGTTAGCCTGAAATTAAAGTTTTCCCTGACAGCTCTGCCCAGCTGGAGGGACAAAATTAAAAAACCTAAAGACTATCAGTCTCTGGTTACTACAAAAATTTAATGACGGCTAATGATGGTTAAATTTAAATTGTTTACTCTCTCCTTACTATGCCTTATACCAAGTATTATTGTTACTGTTATTATAAATCTATTAAAAGCCAAGGACAAAATGTAATAATTTAAATATATGTCCCCCAATATATTCAATATTTTATTAATTTATAGTTTACATCTACAATTGCCTTACTAAGGACAATGTCACTGGGGGCCAATTTTAAGGTGTAATAATATTTTAAAATTCCATTATAAAGATATACAAAATGTGCCTAACAAAAATTCCTAAAGCCTACTGTGACTTGACTACCATAATTTTGCTCTATGTACTATGTGACTAATTAATTTCTTTTTCTCTCTTTCATGGCTCTACAAAGACAGGCCAATTTCTGCCAATATGGAACTTCCCCTAGATCCATAAACTTCAACATCATGGAGAACTGCTAACTGTCAACCCTGGATTGACCCTAACAATACATGTCTCATATCTTTTCTTCCTTGATTAATCAGCCTAATGTTTTATTATTATTATTTTAGGTCATTCCAACCCATCTAATCTCCAAGACCTCACTGCTAAATGCCTTGCCATTTTACAGGTGTCTCCAAAAAGATTCAAACTGCCTCCCTTCAAGATTTTTCCAGGGCTCAGCCTAATGTTTTATTATTATTCCTTAATACTGTCTCTCCTATCAAACCCCAACTCCATATTCAAAAATTCTATACTTTGCCTCAACTCCAAAAGGTGCTGGAAAAAATTAATTGGATGAGGCCCTGGATACCCATAACTACTGAGGAACTGTCCCCTTTATTTGACCTCTTAAAGGGTCTTACTCTCTCCTCTCAGATAACCTTGCCCCCTCGTCATGAACAAATTCTACATAAGGTACAATGGGCCATTGATGCTGCTGTCCTAAAGAGGTTTGATCCTAACTTACCTATCTCCCTCTGTATTTTCTCTGGGGAAACATTATACACTGTGCTGTTGGCCCAGGAAGGAGAACCCATCCAATGGATTCACCTCTCCCTTGGTGGAGTCCCCAGAGTTTACTCTATAACTAACCAGATTACAGACTGCATTATAAAGGGCAGGGACACCTCTGTCCGATTGTTTGGCATGGAGCCTCATGTCATTGTCACCCCCTTTAAGGTAACAGACTTCACTTGGCTTCAGAGAAATAACAACAGGGTTGCTATTGCCCTTGAGGGTTTCTGGGTATAATTGATTGTCACTATGGTCCTTATAAATGGATGAGCTCCTTCTCTAGGTTGGAATGGAGACCCCCAGACTTTTTATCTAAACCCAACCCTGATTTCCTTACCGTATTCACTGATGGGGGCGCTTGGGAGCTTCCCTAGTTGTTTACCCTCCCTAAGGAGGAGAAAAGTCTATACCCATAAAGTCTATCTCCCATGAGGTCACAGGATCAACACATGCTGGGAAAAAACTAAACATGCTATTAGCCATATGCTTCAATACTTTGCCACCCTTGGATTGCCAGATCAAATCAAAACCGATAATGGTCCCTGCTTCGTAAGCAAAACTTTTATAGATTTCCTCCAAACCTGGAAAATCTCACTTTCCACAGGCATCCCATATAACCCGTGGGGCCAAGCCATCGTAAAAGATATCATCAAACTCTCAAATCTCAATTACAAAAACAAAAGGGGAATCTCTACCCCCACATGACCAACTAAAAAAGGCATTATTAACCATAAATATTTTAAATTTTTCTAAAGAAGATAGACACTTGTCCCCTTTTCAAAAACATTGGACCTCAGCTGTCACCTACAGATCCATCTGGGTCAAATGGAGGGACCCATTAACTGGGGCCTGGAGGGACCAGACCCCTCCTCACAGCAGGGAGAGGATTTGGATGTGTCTTTCCTCAAGAGGAAAAAAGACCTATTTGGGTACCGGCAAGAGACTTAAAATATTTACCCCAACAAGGGGATGATAATAATCAATTTTCCAGGGAGTGTCACACCCCTGAGAACTATGCCTCTGTTTCTTCCCCAGGAACAACTGAAGGTGTGGATGCTACTAGACCTGAATGAAGCCAGAAAAGCTCCAGAAAGATTTACAGAAGAGGAGTCGGGACTCCTAAGACAACCTGCTGTAGACGAGCTTACATGGCTTTTTATTCCACCTTCTCCCTCCCCTTGGACCCCTCCTTCTTCTTGCTCTTTACCCTACCTTCTCCCTCCCCTTGAACCCCTCCTTCTTCTTATCCTCACTCTTGGGCCCTGTGTAATTAATAAGATTACACAATTCATTCACCAACAGCTTGAGGCAATTAAACTTCATCAGGCCAAGGCACCACAGGTTTGCGACTCAAAGACAATGGCTTTTCCACTTACTGGCTATCCACCTAACATCCCTCCCCCGCCCTCCATCAAACCAATGACGGGTAAGCTCTCAGACAGGCTGAGACAACCTAAGACAGGGCGTGGGTGGTCAGCGGGCTAGAGGCATAGTGCCCAGAGGCGGGTAAGGTTCCCAGAGGGAACAACCTAGGACAGGGACTATGCCATCCACCGTTCTTACAAAAACAAAGGGGAGATGTTGGGCCCTGCCGGTGTGAAGCCAGTGGTTAGCCCAGCCAATCTTGGCCTACTCCCGGTAAGGCCTAGTCGAGCCTGAGTACCTGCCCTTGACTCAGCACCTAAGCTGAAACTGCCTCCACCCAGCTGCTGCTGGCGTGATGAAATACTGTTGGCCCTTACCTTTCTCTCATCCCTCTTCCCACCCCTTCTCATCCCTTTCTCTTCCCACCCCCTTCCGCCCCCTTCTCTCAAAGCACATAAATATCTCCCCTGACAATAAATGGCGAGTTTCGCCTTAGACTTATCTCCGCGACTCAATGTGGTTTTCTCCCGGTGTTTTAGTGGGGGGGGGTTTAGTCG
>JAEOAD010001384.1:0-35046 GCA_036365145.1 Orientallactaga sibirica
AACAAACTACGTTAATGCTTAATCTACGAAATTCTACATCTTGTTAGATTTACACAAACTAGGAAAGTTTGATCTTGCTGCACTGAAGACTCTTCGTAAGAAACCAACTCATTTGGGGAACAGAACACGCTTATTTCATACAGTACTGCATTTGCAATGAAGGTGTTTGTTTTCTAAACAAACTACGTTATAAATGTGGTTAATCTACTAAATTGTATATCTTGTTAGATTACACAAACTAGGAAAGTGTGATCTTGCTGCACTGAAGACTCTTCGTAAGAAAGCAACTCATTTGGAGAACAGAATAGCCTTATTTCACACAGTACTGTGTTGGCAATAAAGGTGTTTCTTTTTCTAAAACAAACTACGTTATAAATGTGGTTAATCTACTACGTTGTACATCTTGTTAGATTACAGAAACTAGGAAAGTTTGATCTTGCTGCACTGAAGACTCTTAATAAGAAATCAACTCATTTGGAGAACAGAACAGCCTTATTTCACACAGTAGTGTGTTCAGTAATGAAGGTGTTTGTTTTCAAAACAAACTACGTTAGAAATGTGGTTAATCTACGAAATTCTACATCTTGTTAGATTACACAAAGTTGGAAAGTTTGATCTTGCTGCACTGAAGACTCTTCGTAAAGAAAGCAGCTCATTTGGGGAACAGAATAGCCTTATTTCACATAGTACTGTGTTCAGCAATGAAGGTGTTTGTTTTCTAAACAAACTACGTTACAAATGTAGTTAATCTACTAAATTGTATATCTTGTTAGATTACACAAACTAGGAAAGTTTGATCTTGCTGCACTGAAGACTCTTCGTAAAGCAACTCATTTGGGGAACAGAATAGCATTATTTCACATAGTACTGTGTTCAGCAAAGAAGGTGTTTGTTTTCTAAAACAAACTACGTTAGAAATGTGGTTAATCTACTAAGTTGTACATCTTGTTAGATTACACAAACTAGGAAAGTTTGATCTTGCTGCACTGAAGACTCTTCGTAAGAAAGCAACTCATTTGTAGAACAGAACTAGCTTACTTCACACAGTACTGCATTTGCAATGAAGGTGTTTGTTTTCTAAACAAACTACGTTACAAATGGTTAATCTACTAAGTTGTACATCTTGTTAGATTACACATACTAGGAAAGTTTGATCTTGCTGCACTGAAGACTCTTCGTAAGAAAGCAACTCATTTGGGAACAGAACAGACTAATTTCACACAGTACTGTGTTAGGCAATGAAGGCGTTTCTTTTCTAAACAAACTACGTTAGAAATGTGGTTAATCTACTAAGTTGTACATCTTGTTAGATTATACAAACTAGAAAGTTTGATCTTGCTGCACTGAAGACTCTTGATAAGAAAGGAACTCATTTGGTGATCAGAACAGGCTTATTTCACACAGTACTGTGTTCGGCAATGAAAGAGGTTTGTTTTTAAACAAACTATGTTAGAAACGTGGTTAATCTACTAAGTTGTACATCTTGTTAGATTACACAAACTAGGAAAGTTTGATCTTGCTGCACTGAAGACTCTTCGTAAGAAAGCAACTCATTTGGAGAACAGAATAGCCTTATTTCACATAGTACAGTGTTCAGCAATGAAGGTGTTTGTTTTCTAAACAAACTACGTTAGAAATGTGGTTAATCTACGAAATTCTACATCTTGTTAGATTACACAAACTAGGAAAGTTTGATCTTGCTGCACAGAAGACTCTTCGTCAGAGAGCAACTGATTTGGGGATCAGAACACGCTTATTTCAACCAGTACTGTGTTCGGCAATGAAGGCGTTTGTTTTCTAAACAAACTACGTTAGAAATGTGGTTAATCTACTAAATTGTACATCTTGTTAGATTACACAAACTAGGAAAGTTTGATCTTGCTGCACTGAAGACTCTTCGTAAGAAAGCAACTCATTTTGAGAACAGAATACCCTTATTTCACACACTACTGTGTTCGGCAATAATGCGTTTGTTTTCTAAACAAACTACGTTACAAATGTGGTTAATCTACTAAATTGTATATCTTGTTAGATTACAAAAACTAGGAAAGTTTGATCTTGCTGCACTGAAGACTCTTGTAAGAAAGCAACTCATTTGGAGAGAACAGAATCGCCTATTTCACATGAATGCGGTGTTCGGCAATGAAGGCGTTTGTTTTCTAAACAAACTACGTTATAAATGTGGTTAATCTGCTAAATTGTACATCTTGTTAGATTACACAAACTAGGAAAGTTTGATCTTGCTGCACTGAAGACTCTTCGTAAGAAAGCAACTGATTTGGGGATGAGAACACGCTTATTTCACACAGTACTGTGTTCGGCAATGAAGGCGTTTGTTTTTTAAACAAAGTACGTTAGAAATGTGGTTAATCTACTATGTTATACATCTTGTCAGATTACACAAAGTAGGAAAGTTTGATCTTGCTGCATTGAAGAATCTTCGTAAGAAAGCAACTCATTTGGGGATCAGAACAGGCTTATTTCACACAGTACTGTGTTCGGCAATGAAGGGGTCTGTTTTCTAAACAAACTACGTTAGAAATGTGGTTAATCTACTAAGTTGTACATCTTGTTATATTACACAAACTAAGAAAGTTTGATCTTGCTGCACTGAAGACTCTTCGTAAGAAAGCAACTGATTTGGGGATCAGAACAAGCTTATTTCACACAGTACTCTTTTCGGCAATGAAGGCGTTTGTTTTCTAAACAAATTACGTTAGAAATGTGGTTAATCTACTAAGTTTTACATCTTGTTAGATTACACAAACTAGGAAAGTTTGATCTTGCTGCACTGAAGGCCATCCGTAAGAAAGCAACTCATTTGGGGAACAGAATACCCTTATTTCACACAGTACTGTGTTCGGCAATGAAGGTGTTTGTTTTCTAAACAAACTACGTTAGAAATGTGGTTAATCTACGAAATTCTACATCTTGTTAGATTACACAAACTAGGAATGTTTGATCTTGCTGCACTGAAGACTCTTCGTAAGAAAGCAACTGATTTGGGGATCAGAACACGCTTAATTCACACAGTACTGTGTTCGGCAATGAAGGTGTTTCTTTTCTAAACAAACTACGTTATAAATGTGGTTAATCTACTAAATTGTACATCTTGTTAGATTACACAAACTAGGAAATTTTGATCTTGCTGCACTGAAGACTCTTCGTAAGAAAGCAACTCATTTGGAGAACAGAATAGCCTTATTTCACACAGTACTGTGTTCGGCAATGAAGGTGTTTGTTTTCTAAAC
Organism: Orientallactaga sibirica; assembly: GCA_036365145.1. Taxonomy (NCBI): domain Eukaryota; kingdom Metazoa; phylum Chordata; class Mammalia; order Rodentia; family Dipodidae; genus Orientallactaga; species Orientallactaga sibirica. Next base: position 3,252 of record JAEOAD010001384.1, read on the forward strand.
AAACTACGTTAGAAATGTGGTTAATCTACTAAGTTGTACATCTTGTTAGATTACACAAACTAGGAAAGTTTGATCTTGCTGCACTGAAGACTCTTCGTAAGAAAGCAACTGATTTGGGGATGAGAACACGCTTATTTCACACAGTACTGTGTTCGGCAATGAAGGCGTTTGTTTTCTAAACAAACTACGTTACAAATGTGGTTAATCTACTAAATTGTATATCTTGTTAGATTACACAAACTAGGAAAGTTTGATCTTGCTGCCCTCAAGACTCTTCTCAAGAAAGCAACTGATTTCGGGAACAGAACAGCCTTATTTCACACAGTACTCTGTTCGGCAATGAAGGCGTTTGTTTTCTAAACAAACTATGTTAGAAATGTGGTTAATCTACTAAGTTGTACATCTTGTTAGATTACACAAACTAGGAAAGTTTGATCTTGCTGCACTGAAGACTCTTCGTAAGAAAGCAACTCATTTGGGGAACCGAACAGACTAATTTCACACAGTACTGCGTTCGGCAATAAACGCGTTTGTTTTCTAAACAAACTACGTTAGAAATGTGGTTAATCTACTAAATTCTACATCTTGGTAGATTACACAAACTAGGAAAGTTTGATGTTGCTGCACTGAAGACTCTTCGTGAGAAAGCAACTCATTTGCGCAACAGAACAGCCTTATTTCACACAGTACTGCGTTCGGCAATGAAGGTGTTTGTTTCCTAAACAAACTACGTTAGAAATGTGGTTAATCTACTAAGTTGTACATCTTGTTAGATTACACAAACTAAGAAAGTTTGATCTTGCTGCACTGAAGACTCTTCGTAAGAAAGCAACTGATTTGGGGATCAGAACAAGCTTATTTCACACAGTACTGTGTTCGGCAATGAAGGCGTTTGTTTTCTAAACAAATTACGTTAGAAATGTGGTTAATCTACTATGTTATACATCTTGTTAGATTACACAAACTAGGAAAGTTTCATCTTGCAGCATTGAAGACTCTTCGTAAGAAAGCAACTCATTTGGGGATCAGAACAGGCTTATATCACATAGTACTGTGTTCGGCAATGAAGGGGTTTGTTTTGTAAACATACTACATTAGAAATGTGGTTAATCTACTAAATTATACATCTGGTTAGATTACACAAACTAAGAAAGTTTGACCTTGGTACACTGAAGACTCTTCGTAAGAAAGCAACTGATTTAGGTATCAGAACAAGCTTATTTCACACAGTACTGTGTTCGGCAATGAAGGCGTTTGTTTTCTAAACAAATTACGTTAGAAATCTGGTTAATCTACTAAGTTGTACATCTTGTTAGATTACACAAACTAGAAAAGTTTGATCTTGCTGCACTGAAGAGTCTTCGTAAGAAAGCAACTCATTTGGGAACAGAACAGCCTTATTTCACACAGTACTGTGTTCGGCAATGAAGGTGTTTGTTTTCTAAACAAACTAAGTTATAAATGTGGATAATCTACTACGTTGTACATCTTGTTAGATTACAAAAAATAGGAAAGTTTGATCTTGCTGCACTGAAGAGTCTTCATAAGAAACCAACTCATTTGGGGAACAGAACAGCCTTATTTCACACAGTACTGTGTTCGGCAAAGAATGGGTTCCTTTTCTAAACAAACTACTTTAGAAATGCAGGTACTCTATTAAGTTGTACATCTTGTTAGATTACAAAAACTAGGAAAGTTTGATCTTGCTGCCCTCAAGACTCTTCGTAAGAAAGCAACTGATTTGGGTATCAGAACAAGCTTATTTCAAATAGTACTGTGTTAAGCAATGAAGGCGTTTGTTTTCTAAACAAATTACGTTAGAAATGTTGTTAATCTACTACGTTGTACATCTTGTTAGATTACACAAACTAGGGAAAGTTTGATCTTGCTGCACTGAAGACTCTTTGTAAGAAAGCAACTCATTTGGAGAACAGAATAGACTTATTTCACACAGTACTGTGTTGGCAATGAAGGTGTTTGTTTTCTAAACAAACTACGTTAGAAATGCGGTTAATCTACTAAATTGTACATCTTGTTAGATTACACAAACTAGGGAAAGTTTGAACTTGCTGCACTCAAGATTCTTTGTAGGAAAGCAACTGATTTAGAATCAGAACACGCTTTATTTCACACAGTACAATGTTCGGCAATGAAGATGTTTGTTTTCTCAAGAAACTACTTTAGAAATGTGGTTAATCTACTAACTTGTACATCTTGTTAGATTACACAAACTAGGAAAGTTTGATCTTGCTGCACTCAAGTCTTCTTTGTAGGAAACCAACTCATTCCTAGAACCGAATTAGCCTTATTTCACACAGTACAATGTTCGGCAATGAAGATGTTTGTTTTCTAAAGAAACTACTTTAGAAATGAGGGAATCTACTAACTTGTACATCTTGTTAGATTACAAAACTAGGAAAGTTTGATCTTGCTGCCCTCAAGACTCTTCTCAGGAAAGCAACTGATTTGGGAACAGAATTAGCTTATTTCACACAGTACAATGTTCGGCAATGAAGATGTTTGTTTTCTAAAGAAACTACTTTAGAAATGAGGTTAATCTACTAACTTGTACATCTTGTTAGATTACACAAACTAGGGAAAGTTTGACCTTGCTGCACTGAAACCTTCTTTGTAAGAAAGCAACTGATTTGAGGAACAGAATTAGCTTATTTCACAGTACACACTGTGTTTAGCAATGAAGATGTTTGTTTTCTAAACAAACTGCTTTAGAAATGAGGTTAATCTACTAAATTGTATATCTTGTTTGATTACAAAAACTAGAAAGTTTGATCTTGCTGCACTGAAGACTCTTTGTAGGAAAGCAACTGATTCCTAGAACACAACAATCTTATTTCACACAGTACTGTGTTCGGCAATGAAGATGTTTGTTTTCTAAACAAATTACGTTAGAAATGTGGTTAATCTACTAAGTTGTACATCTTGTTAGATTACACAAACTAGGAAAGTTTGATCTTGCTGCACTGAAGACTCTTTTTAAGAAAGCAACTGATTTGGGGAACAGAATTAGCTTATTTCACACAGTACTGTGTTCGGCAATGAAGATGTTTGTTTTCTAAGAAACTACGTTACAAATGAGGTTAATCTACTAAATTGTATATCTTGTTAGATTACACAAACTAGGAAAGTTTGATCTTGCTGCCCTCAAGACTCTTCTCAGGAAAGCAACTGATTTCGGGAACAGAATTAGCTTATTTCACACAGTACTGTGTTCGCAATGAAGATGTTTGTTTTCTAAACAAACTATGTTAGAAATGAGGTTAATCTACTAAGTTGTACATCTTGTTAGATTACACAAACTAGGGAAAGTTTGATCTTGCTGCACTGAAGACTCTTAGTTAGAAAGCAACTCATTTGTAGAACAGAACTAGCTTTTCTTCACACATTACTGCATTTGCAATGAAGGTGTTTGTTTTCTAAACAAACTACGTTAGAAATGTGGTTAGTCTACTAACTTGTACATCTTGTTAGATTACACATACTAGGAAAGTTTGATCTTGCTGCACTGAATACTCTTCGTAAGAAAGGAACTCATTTGGCGAACCGAACAGACTAATTTCACACAGTACTGTGTTCGGCAATGAAGGCGTTTGTTTTCTAAACAAACTACGTTAGAAATGTGGTTAATCTAATAAGTTGTACATCTTGTTAGATTACACAAACTAGGAAAGTTTGATCTTGCTGCACTGAAGAGTCTTCGTAAGAAACCAACTCATTTGGGGAACAGAACAGCCTTATTTCACACAGTACTGTGTTCGGCAATGAATGGGTTTGTTTTCTAAACAAATTACTTTACAAATGAAGGTAGTCTATTAAGTTGTACGTCTTATTAGATTACAAAAAATAGGAAAGTTTGATCTTGCTGCCCTCAAGACTCTTCTCACGAAAGCAACTGATTTCGGGAACAGAACAGCCATATTTCACACAGTACTGTGTTCGGCAATGAAGGCGTTTGTTTTCTAAACAAACTATGTTAGAAATGTGGTTAATCTACTAAATTGTACATCTTGTTAGATTACAAAAACTAGGAAAGTTTGATCTTGCTGCACTGAAGACTCTTCGTAAGAAAGCAACTCATTTGTAGAACAGAACTAGCTTACTTCACACATTACTACATTTGCAATGAAGGTGTTTGTTTTCTAAACAAACTACGTTAGAAATGTGGTTAGTCTACTAACTTGTACATCTAGTTAGATTACACATACTAGGAAAGTTTGATCTTGCTGCACTGAATACTCTTCGTAAGAAAGCAACTCATTTGGCGAACCGAACAGACTAATTTCACACAGTACTGTGTTCGGCAATGAAGGCGTTTGTTTTCTAAACAAACTACGTTAGAAATGTGGTTAATCTACTAAGTTGTACATCTTGTTAGATTATACAAACTAGGAAAGTTTGATCTTGCTGCACTGAAGACTCTTCGTAAGAAAGCAAATCATTTGCGGAACAGAACAGCCTTATTTCACACAGTACTGCGTTCGGCAATGAAGGCGTTTGTTTTCTAAACAAATTACGTCAGAAATGTGGTTTATCTACTATGTTATACATCTTGTTAGATTACACAAACTAGGAAAGTTTGATCTTGCTGCATTGAAGACTCTTCGTAAGAAAGCAACTCATTTGGGGATCAGAACAGGCTTATATCACATAGTACTGTGTTCGGCAATGAAGGGGTTTGTTTTGTAAACATACTACGTTAGAAATGTGGTTAATCTACTAAATTCTACATCTTGTTAGATTACACAAACTAAGAAAGTTTGACCTTGCTGCACTGAAGACTCTTCGTAAGAAAGCAACTGATTTAGGTATCAGAACAAGCTTATTTCACACAGTACTGTGTTCGGCAATGAAGGCGTTTGTTTTCTAAACAAATTACGTTAGAAATGTGGTTAATCTACTAAGTTGTACATCTTGTTAGATTACACAAACTAGAAAAGTTTGATCTTGCTGCACTGAAGAGTCTTCGTAAGAAAGCAACTCATTTGGGAACAGAACAGCCTTATTTCACACAGTACTGTGTTCGGCAATGAAGGTGTTTGTTTTCTAAACAAACTAAGTTATAAATGTGGTTAATCTACTACGTTGTACATCTTGTTAGATTACACAAACTAGGAAAGTTTGATCTTGCTGCACTGAAGAGTCTTCGTAAGAAACCAACTCATTTGGGGAACAGAACAGCCTTATTTCACACAGTACTGTGTTCCGGAAAGAATGGGTTCGTTTTCTAAACAAACTACTTTAGAAATGAAGGTACTCTTTTAAGTTGTACATCTTGTTAGATTACAAAAACTAGGAAAGTTTGATCTTGCTGCCCTCAAGACTCTTCGTAAGAAAGCAACTGATTTGGGTATCAGAACAAGCTTATTTCAAATAGTACTGTGTTGGCAATGAAGGCGTTTGTTTTCTAAACAAATTACGTTAGAAATTTTGTTAATCTACTACGTTGTACATCTTGTTAGATTACACAAACTAGGAAAGTTTGATCTTGCTGCACTGAAGACTCTTCGTAAGAAAGCAACTCATTTGGAGAACAGAATAGCCTTATTTCACACAGTACTGTGTTTGGCGATGAAGGTGTTTGTTTTCTAAACAAACTACGTTAGAAATGCGGTTAATCTACGAAATTCTACATCTTGTTAGATTACACAAACTAGGAAAGTTTGATCTTGCTGCACTGAAGATTCTCTTCGTAAGAAAGCAACTGATTTGGGGATCAGAACACGCGCTTATTTCACACAGTACTGTGTTCGGCAATGAAGGCGTTTGTTTTCTAAACAAACTACGTTACAAATGTGGTTAATCTACTAAATTGTACATCTTGTTAGATTACACAAACTAGGAAAGTTTGATCTTGCTGCACTGAAGAGTCTTTGTAAGAAACCAACTCATTTGGGGAACAGAACAGCCTTATTTCACACAGTACTGTGTTCGGCAATGAATGGGTTTGTTTTCTAAACAAATTAATTTAGAAATTAAGGTAGTCTACTAAGTTGTACATCTTATTAGATTACAAAAACTAGGAAAGTTTGATCTTGCTGCCCTCAAGACTCTTCTCACGAAAGCAACTGATTTGGGAACAGAACAGCCATATTTCACACAGTACTGTGTTCGGCAATGAAGGCGTTTGTTTTCTAAACAAACTATGTTAGAAATGTGGTTAATCTACTAAATTGTACATCTTGTTAGATTACAAAAACTAGGAAAGTTTGATCTTGCTGCACTGAAGACTCTTCGTAAGAAAGCAACTCATTTGTAGAACAGAACTAGCTTACTTCACACATTACTGCATTTTGCAATGAAGGTGTTTGTTTTCTAAACAAACTACGTTAGAAATGTGGTTAGTCTACTAACTTGTACATCTTGTTAGATTACACATACTAGGAAAGTTTGATCTTGCTGCACTGAATACTCTTCGTAAGAAAGCAACTCATTTGGGGAACAGAACAGACTAATTTCACACAGTACTGTGTTCGGCAATGGCGTTTGTTTTCTAAACAAACTACGTTAGAAATGTGGTTAATCTACTAAGTTGTACATCTTGTTAGATTATACAAACTAGGAAAGTTTGATCTTGCTGCACTGAAGACTCTTCGTAAGAAAGCAAATCATTTGCGGAACAGAACAGCCTTATTTCACACAGTACTGCGTTCGGCAATGAAGGTGTTTCTTTTCTAAACAAACTACGTTAGAAATGTGGTTAATCTACTAAGTTGTACATCTTGTTAGATTACACAAACTAAGAAAGTTTGATCTTGCTGCACTGAAGACTCTTCGTTAGAAAGCAACTGATTTGGGGATCAGAACAAGCTTATTTCACACAGTACTGTGTTCAGCAATGAAGGAATTTGTTTTCTAAACAAATTACGTTAGAAATGTGGTTAATCTACTATGTTATACATCTTGTTAGATTACACAAACTAGTAAAGTTTGATCTTGCTGCATTGAAGACTCTTCGTAAGAAAGCAACTCATTTGGGGATCAGAACAGGCTTATATCACATAGTACTGTGTTCGGCAATGAAGGGGTTTGTTTTGTAAACATACTACGTTAGAAATGTGGTTAATCTACTAAATTCTACATCTTGTTAGATTACACAAACTAAGAAAGTTTGACCTTGCTGCACTGAAGACTCTTCGTAAGAAAGCAACTGATTTAGGTATCAGAACAAGCTTATTTCACACAGTACTGTGTTCGGCAATGAAGACGTTTGTTTTCTAAACAAATTACGTTAGAAATGTGGTTAATCTACTAAGTTGTACATCTTGTTAGATTACACAAACTAGAAAAGTTTGATCTTGCTGCACTGAAGAGTCTTCGTAAGAAAGCAACTCATTTGGGAACAGAACAGCCTTATTTCACACAGTACTGTGTTCGGCAATGAAGGTGTTTGTTTTCTAAACAAACTAAGTTATAAATGTGGTTAATCTACTACGTTGTACATCTTGTTAGATTACACAAACTAGGGAAAGTTTGATCTTGCTGCACTGAAGAGTCTTCGTAAGAAACCAACTCATTTTGGGAACAGAACAGCCTTATTTCACACAGTACTGTGTTCGGCAAAGAATGGGTTCGTTTTCTAAACAAACTACTTTAGAAATGAAGGTACTCTTTTAAGTTGTACATCTTGTTAGATTACAAAAACTAGGAAAGTTTGATCTTGCTGCCCTCAAGACTCTTCGTAAGAAAGCAACTGATTTGGGTATCAGAACAAGCTTATTTCAAATAGTACTGTGTTCGGCAATGAAGGCGTTTGTTTTCTAAACAAATTACGTTAGAAATTTTGTTAATCTACTACGTTGTACATCTTGTTAGATTACACAAACTAGGAAAGTTTGATCTTGCTGCACTGAAGACTCTTCGTAAGAAAGCAACTCATTTGGAGAACAGAATAGCCTTATTTCACACAGTACTGTGTTTGGCGATGAAGGTGTTTGTTTTCTAAACAAACTACGTTAGAAATGCGGTTAATCTACGAAATTCTACATCTTGTTAGATTACACAAACTAGGAAAGTTTGAACTTGCTGCACTGAAGATTCTTCGTAAGAAAGCAACTGATTTGGGGATCAGAACACGCTTATTTCACACCGTACTGTGTTCGGCAATGAAGGCGTTTGTTTTCTAAACAAACTACGTTACAAATGTGGTTAATCTACTAAATTGTACATCTTGTTAGATTACACAAACTAGGAAAGTTTGATCTTGCTGCACTGAAGAGTCTTCGTAAGAAACCAACTCATTTGGGGAACAGAACAGCCTTATTTCACACAGTACTGTGTTCGGCAATGAATGGGTTTGTTTTCTAAACAAATTAATTTAGAAATTAAGGTAGTCTACTAAGTTGTACATCTTATTAGATTACAAAAACTAGGAAAGTTTGATCTTGCTGCCCTCAAGACTCTTCTCACGAAAGCAACTGATTTCGGGAACAGAACAGCCATATTTCACACAGTACTGTGTTCGGCAATGAAGGCGTTTGTTTTCTAAACAAACTATGTTAGAAATGTGGTTAATCTACTAAATTGTACATCTTGTTAGATTACAAAAACTAGGAAAGTTTGATCTTGCTGCACTGAAGACTCTTCGTAAGAAAGCAACTCATTTGTAGAACAGAACTAGCTTACTTCACACATTACTGCATTTGCAATGAAGGTGTTTGTTTTCTAAACAAACTACGTTAGAAATGTGGTTAGTCTACTAACTTGTACATCTAGTTAGATTACACATACTAGGAAAGTTTGATCTTGCTGCACTGAATACTCTTCGTAAGAAAGCAACTCATTTGGGGAACGGAACAGACTAATTTCACACAGTACTGTGTTCGGCAATGAAGGCGTTTGTTTTCTAAACAAACTACGTTAGAAATGTGGTTAATCTACTAAGTTGTACATCTTGTTAGATTATACAAACTAGGAAAGTTTGATCTTGCTGCACTGAAGACTCTTCGTAAGAAAGCAAATCATTTGCGGAACAGAACAGCCTTATTTCACACAGTACTGCGTTCGGCAATGAAGGTGTTTCTTTTCTAAACAAACTACGTTAGAAATGTGGTTAATCTACTAAGTTGTACATCTTGTTAGATTACACAAACTAAGAAAGTTTGATCTTGCTGCACTGAAGACTCTTCGTTAGAAAGCAACTGATTTGGGGATCAGAACAAGCTTATTTCACACAGTACTGTGTTCAGCAATGAAGGAATTTGTTTTCTAAACAAATTACGTTAGAAATGTGGTTAATCTACTATGTTATACATCTTGTTAGATTACACAAACTAGTAAAGTTTTGATCTTGCTGCATTGAAGACTCTTCGTAAGAAAGCAACTCATTTGGGGATCAGAACAGGCTTATATCACATAGTACTGTGTTTCGCAATGAAGGGGTTTGTTTTGTAAACATACTACGTTAGAAATGTGGTTAATCTACTAAATTCTACATCTTGTTAGATTACACAAACTAAGAAAGTTTGACCTTGCTGCACTGAAGACTCTTCGTAAGAAAGCAACTGATTTAGGTATCAGAACAAGCTTATTTCACACAGTACTGTGTTCGGCAATGAAGGCGTTTGTTTTTTAAACAAATTATGTTAGAAATGTGGTTAATCTACTAAGTTGTACATCTTGTTAGATTACACAAACTAGAAAAGTTTGATCTTGCTGCACTGAAGAGTCTTCGTAAGAAAGCAACTCATTTGGGAACAGAACAGCCTTATTTCACACAGTACTGTGTTCGGCAATGAAGGTGTTTGTTTTCTAAACAAACTAAGTTATAAATGTGGTTAATCTACTACGTTGTACATCTTGTTAGATTACACAAATTAGGAAAGTTTGATCTTGCTGCACTGAAGAGTCTTCGTAAGAAACCAACTCATTTGGGGGAACAGAACAGCCTTACTTCACACAGTACTGTGTTCGGCAATGAATGGGTTTGTTTTCTAAACAAATTACTTTAGAAATGAAGGTAGTCTATTAAGTTGTACATCTTATTAGATTACAAAAACTAGGAAAGTTTGATCTTGCTGCCCTCAAGACTCTTCTCACGAAAGCAACTGATTTCGGGAACAGAACAGCCATATTTCACACAGTACTGTGTTCGGCAATGAAGGCGTTTGTTTTCTAAACAAACTATGTTAGAAATGTGGTTAATCTACTAAATTGTACATCTTGTTAGATTACACAAACAAGGAAAGTTTGATCTTGCTGCACTGAAGACTCTTCGTAAGAAAGCACCTCATTTGTAGAACACAACTAGCTTACTTCACACAGTACTGCATTTGCAATGAAGGTGTTTGTTTTCTAAACAAACTACGTTAGAAATGTGGTTAGTCTACTAACTTGTACATCTAGTTAGATTACACATACTAGGAAAGTTTGATCTTGCTGCACTGAATACTCTTCGTAAGAAAGCAACTCATTTGGGGAACCGAAAAGACTAATTTCACACAGTACTGTGTTCGGCAATGTAGGCGTTTGTTTTCTAAACAAACTACGTTAGAAATGTGGTTAATCTACTAAGTTGTACATCTTGTTAGATTATACAAACTAGGAAAGTTTGATCTTGCTACACTGAAGACTCTTCGTAAGAAAGCAAATCATTTGCGGAACAGAACAGCCTTATTTCACACAGTACTGCGTGCGGCAATGAAGGTGTTTCTTTTCTAAACAAACTACGTTAGAAATGTGGTTAATCTACTAAGTTGTACATCTTGTTAGATTACACAAACTAAGAAAGTTTGATCTTGCTGCACTGAAGACTCTTCGTAAGAAAGCAACTGATTTGGGGATCAGAACAAGCTTATTTCACACAGTACTGTGTTCGGCAATGAAGGCGTTTGTTTTCTAAACAAATTACGTTAGAAATGTGGTTAATCTACTATGTTATACATCTTGTTAGATTACACGAACTAGGAAAGTTTGATCTTGCTGCATTGAAGACTCTTCGTAAGAAAGCAACTCATTTGGGGATCAGAACAGGCTTATATCACATAGTACTGTGTTCGGCAATGAAGGGGTTTGTTTTGTAAACATACTACGTTAGAAATGTGGTTAATCTACTAAATTCTACATCTTGTTAGATTACACAAACTAAGAAAGTTTGACCTTGCTGCACTGAAGACTCTTCGTAAGAAAGCAACTGATTTAGGTATCAGAACAAGCTTATTTCACACAGTACTGTGTTCGGCAATGAAGGCGTTTGTTTTCTAAACAAATTACGTTAGAAATGTAGTTAATCTACTAAGTTGTACATCTTGTTAGATTACACAAACTAGGAAAGTTTGATCTTGCTGCACTGAAGAGTCTTCGTAAGAAACCAACTCATTTGGGGAACAGAACAGCCTTATTTCACACAGTACTGTGTTCGGCAAAGAATGGGTTCGTTTTCTAAACAAACTACTTTAGAAATGAAGGTACTCTATTAAGTTGTACATCTTGTTAGATTACAAAAACTAGGAAAGTTTGATCTTGTTGCCCTCAAGACTCTTCGTAAGAAAGCAACTGATTTGGGTATCAGAACAAGTTTATTTCAAATAGTACTGTGTTCGGCAATGAAGGCGTTTGTTTTCTAAAGAAACTCCGTTACAAATGTGGTTAATCTACTAAATTGTACATCTTGTTAGATTACACAAACTAGGAGAGTTTGATCTTGCTGCACTGAAGAGTCTTCATAAGAAACCAACTCATTTGGGGAACAGAACAGCCTTATTTAACACAGTACTGTGTTCGGCAATGAAGGTGTTTGTTTTCTAAACAAACTACGTTAGCAATGTGGTTAATCTACGAAATTCTACATCTTGTTAGATTACACAAAGTAAGAAAGTTTGATCTTGCTGCACTGAAGACTCTTCGTAAGAAAGCAACTGATTTGGGGATCAGAACACGCTTATTTCACACAGTACTGTGTTCGGCAATGAAGGCGTTTGTTTTCTAAACAAACTACGTTACAAATGTGGTTAGTCTACTAAATTGTATATCTTGTTAGATTACACAAATTAGGAAAGTTTGATCTTGCTGCACTGAAGACTCTTCGTAAGAAAGCAACTCATTTGGAGAACAGAATACCCTTATTTCACACAGTACTGTGTTCGGCAATGAAGGCGTTTGTTTTCTAAACAAACTATGTTAGAAATGTGGTTAATCTATGAAATTCTACATCTTGTTAGATTACACAAACTAGGAAAGTTTGATCTTGCTGCACTGAAGACTCTTCGTAAGAAAGCAACTGATTTGGGGATCAGAACACGCTTATTTCACACAGTACTGTGTTCGGCAATGAAGGCGTTTGTTTTCTAAACAGACTACGTTACAAATGTGGTTAATCTACTAAATTGTATATCTTGTTAGATTACACAAACTAGGAAAGTTTGATCTTGCTGCACTGAAGACTCTTCGTAGGCAAGCAACTCCTTTGGAGAACAGAATCGCCTTATTTCACATAGTACGGTGTTCGGCAATGAAGGGGTTTGTTTTCTAAACAAACTATGTTATAAATGTGGTTAATCTACTAAATTGTACACCTTGTTAGATTACGCAAACTAGGAAAGGTTGATCTTGCTGCACTGAGGACTCTTCGTAAGAAAGCAACTCATTTGGAGAACAGAATAGCCTTATTTCACATAGTACTGTGTTCGGCAATGAAGGTGTTTGTTTTCTCAACAAACTACGTTAGAAATGTGGTTAATCTACGAAATTCTACATGTTGACAGATTACACAAAGTAGGAAAGTTTGATCTTGCTGCACTGAAGACTCTTCGTAAGAAAGCAACTGATTTGGGGATCAGAACACGCTTATTTCACACAGTACTGTGTTCGGCAATGAAGGCGTTTGTTTTCTAAACAAACTACGTTACAAATGTGGTTAATCTACTAAATTGTATATCTTGTTAGATTACACAAACTAGCAAAGTTTGATCTTGCTGCACTGAAGACTCTTCGTAAGAAAGCAACTCAATTGGAGAACAGAATCGCCTTATTTCACCTAGTACGGTGTTCGGCAATGAAGGTGTTTGTTTTCTAAACAAACTACGTTATAAATGTGGTTAATCTACTAAATTGTACATCTTGTTAGATTACACAAACTAGGAAAGTTTGATCTTGCTGCACTGAAGACTCTTCGTAAGAAAGCAACTCATTTGGAGAACAGAATACCCTTATTTCACACAGTACTGTGTTCGGCAATGAAGGTGGTTGTTTTCTAAACATACTACATTAGAAATCTGGTTAATCTCCTAAATTCTACATCTTGTTAGATTACACAAACTAAGAAAGTTTGACCTTGCTGCACTGAAGACTCTTCGTAAGAAAGCAACTGATTTGGGTATCAGAACAAGCTTATTTCACACAGTACTGTGTTCGGCAATGAAGGCGTTTGTTTTCTAAACAAATTACGTTAGAAATGTGGTTAATCTACTAAATTGTACATCTTGTTAGATTACACAAACTATGAAAGTTTGATCTTGCTGCACTGAAGACTCTTCGTAAGAAAGCAACTCATTTGGAGAACAGAATAGCCTTATTTCACACAGTACTGTGTTCGGCAATGAAGGTGTTTGTTTTCTAAACAAACTACGTTAGAAATGTGGTTAATCTACGAAATTCTTGATCTTGTTAGATTACACAAACTAGGAAAGTTTGATCTTGCTGCACTGAAGACTCTTCGTAAGAAAGCAACTGATTTGGGGATCTGAACACGCTTATTTCACACAGTACTGTGTTCGGCAATGAAGGTGTTTGTTTTCTAAACAAAATACGTTATAAACGTGGTTAATCTACTAAGTTGTACATCTTGTTTGATTACACAAACTAGGAAAGTTTGATCTTGCGGCACTGAAGAGTCTTCGTAAGAAACCAACTCATTTGGGGAACAGAAGAGCCTTGTTTCACACAGTACTGTGTTCGGCAATGAATGGGTTTGTTTTCTAAACAAACTACTTTAGAAATGAAGGTAGTCTATTAAGTTGTACATCTTGTTAGATTACAAAAACTAGGAAAGTTTGATCTTGCTGCCGTCAAGACTCTTCTCAAGAAAGCAACTGATTTCGGGAACAGAACAGCCTTATTTCACACAGTACTGTGTTCGGCAATGAAGGCGTTTGTTTTCTAAACAAAGATGTTAGAAATGTGGTTAATCTACCAAATTGTACATCTTGTAAGATTATACAAACTAGGAAAGTTTGATCTTGCTGCACTGAAGACTCTTCGTAAGAAAGCAACTCATTTGGAGAACAGAATCGCCTTATTTCACACAGTACTGTGTTCGGCAATGAAGGTATTTGTTTTCTAAACATACTACGTTAGAAATGTGGTTAATCTACTAAATTCTACATCTTGTTAGATTACACAAACTAAGAAAGTTTGACCTTGCTGCACTGAAGACTCTTCGTAAGAAACCAACTATTTTGGGTATCAGAACAAGCTTATTTCACACAGTACTGTGTTCGGCAATGAAGGCGTTTGTTTTCTAAACAAATTACGTTAGAAATGTGGTTAATCTACTAAGTTGTACATCTTGTTAGATTACACAAACTAGGAAAGTTTGATCTTGCTGCACTGAAGACTCTTCGTAAGAAGGCAACTCATTTGGTTATCAGAACAGGCTTATTTCACACAGTACTGTGTTCGGCAATGAAGGGGTTTGTTTTGTAAACAAACTACGTTAGAAATGTGGTTAATCTACTAAGTTGTACATCTTGTTAGATTACACAAACTAGGAAAGTTTGATCTTGCTGCACTGAAGGCTCTTCGTAAGAAAGCAACTCATTTGGAGAACAGAATCGCCTTATTTCACATAGTACGGTGTTCGGCAATGAAGGGGTTTGTTTTCTAAACAAACTATGTTATAAATGTGGTTAATCTACTAAATTGTACACCTTGTTAGATTACACAAACTAGGAAAGCTTGATCTTGCTGCACTGAGGACTCTTCGTAAGAAAGCAACTCATTTGGAGAACAGAATAGCCTTATTTCACACAGTACTGTGTTCGGCAATGAAGGTGTTTGTTTTCTAAACAAACTACGTTAGAAATGTGGTTAATCTACGAAATTCTACATCTTTTTAGATTACACAAACAAGGAAAGTTTGATGTTGCTGCACTGAAGACTCTTCGTAAGAAAGCAACTGATTTGGGGATCAGAACACGCTTATTTCACACAGTACTGTGTTCGGCAATGAAGGCGTTTGTTTTCTAAACAGACTACGTTACAAATGTGGTTAATCTACTAAATTGTACATCTTGTTAGATTACACAAACTAGGAAAGTTTGATCTTGCTGCCCTCAAGACTCTTCTCAAGAAAGCTACTGATTTCGGGAACAGAACAGCCTTATTTCACACAGTACTGTGTTCGGCAATGAAGGCGTTTGTTTTCTAAACAAACTATGTTAGAAATTTGGTTAATCTACTAAGTTGTACATCTTGTAAGATTACACAATCTAGGAAAGTTTGATCTTGCTGCACTGAAGACTCTTCGTGAGAAAGCAACTCATTTGTAGAAGAGAACTAGTTTACTTCACACAGTACTGCATTTGCAATGAAGGTGTTTCTTTTCTAAACAAACTACGTTAGAATTGTGGTTAATCTACTAAATTCTACATGGTAGATTACACAAACTAGGAAAGTTTGATCTTGCTTCACTGAAGACTCTTCGTAAGAAAGCAACTCATTTCATGATCAGAAAAGGCTTATTTCACACCGTACAGTGTTCGGCAATGAAGGGGTTTGTTTTCTAAACAAACTATGTTAGAAACGTGGTTAATCTACGAAGTTGTACATCTTGTTAGATTACACAAACAAGGAAAGTTTGATCTTGCTGCACTGAAGACTTCGTAAGAAAGCAACTCATTTGGAGAACAGAATAGCCTTATTTCACATAGTACTGTGTTCAGCAATGAAGGTGTTTGTTTTCTCAACAAACTACGTTAGAAATGTGGTGAATCTACGAAATTCTACATCTTGTTAGATTACACAAAGTAGGAAAGTTTGATCTTGCTGCACTGAAGACTCTTCGTAAGAAAGCAACTCATTTGGGGATCAGAACACACTTATTTCACACAGTACCGTGTTCGGCAAGGAAGGCGTTTGTTTTCTAAACAAACTACGTTACAAATGTGGTTAATCTACTAAATTGTATATCTTGTTAGATTACACAAACTAGGAAAGTTTGATCTTGCTGCCCTCAAGACTCTTCTCAAGAAAGCAACTGATTTCGGGAACAGAACAGCCTTATTTCACACAGTACTCAGTTCGGCAATGAAGGCGTTTGTTTTCTAAACAAACTATGTTAGAAATGTGGTTAATCTACTAAGTTGTACATCTTGTAAGATTACACAAACTAGGAAAGTTTGATCTTGCTGCACTGAAGACTCTTCGTAAGAAAGCAACTCATTTGTAGAACAGAACTAGCTTATTTCACACATTACTGCATTTGAAATGAAGGTGTTTGTTTTCTAAACAAACTACGTTAGAAATGTGGTTAATCTACTAAGTTGTACATCTTGTTAGATTACACATACTAGGAAAGTTTGATCTGGCTGCACTGAAGACTCTTCGTAAGAAAGCAACTCATTTGGGGAACCGAACAGACTAATTTCACACAGTACTTGTGTTCGGCAATGAAGGCGTTTGTTTTCTAAACAAACTATGTTAGAAATGTGGTTAATCTACTAAGTTGTACATCTTGTTAGATTATACAAACTAGGAAAGTTTGATCTTGATGCACTGAAGACTCTTCGTAAGAAAACAACTCATTTGCGGAACAGAACAGCCTTATTTCACACAGTACGTTGTTCGGCAATGAAGGTGTTGGTTTTCTAAACAAACTACGTTAGAAATGTGGTTAATCTACAAAATTCTACATCTTGGTAGATTACACAAACTAGGAAAGTTTGATGTTGCTGCACTGAAGACTCTTCGTAAGAAAGCAACTCATTTGGTGATCAGAACAGGCTTATTTCACACCGTACTGTGTTCGGCAATGAAGGGGTTTGTTTTCTAAACAAACTATGTTAGAAACGTGGTTAATCTACTACGTTGTACATCTTGTTAGATTACACAAACTAGGAAAGTTTGATCTTGCTGCACTGAAGACTCTTCGTAAGAAAGCCACTCATTTGGAGAACAGAATCGCGTTATTTCACATAGTACGGTGTTCGGCAATGAAGGTGTTTGTTTTCTAAACAAACTACGTTATAAATGTGGTTAATCTACTAAATTGTACATCTTGTTAGATTACACAAACTAGGAAAGTTTGATCTTGCTGCACTGAAGACTCTTCGTAAGAAAGCAACTCATTTGGAGAAGAGAATAGCCTTATTTCACAGTACTGTGTTAGGCAATGAAGGTGTTTGTTTTCTAAACAAACTACGTTAGAAATGTGGTTAATCTACTAAATTCTACATCTTGTTAGATTACACAAACTAGGAAAGTTTGATCTTGCTGCACTGAAGACTCTTCGTAAGAAAGCAACTGATTTGGGGATCAGAACAAGCTTATTTCACACAGTACTGTGTTGGCAATGAACGCGTTTGTTTTCTAAACAAACTACGTTAGAAATGTGGTTAATCTACTAAATTGTACATCTTGTTAGATTACACAAACTAGGAAAGTTTGATCTTGCTGCACTGAAGACTCTTCGTAAGAAAGCAACTCATTTGAGGATCAGAAAAGCCTTATTTCACACAGTACTGTGTTCGCAATGAAGGTGTTTGTTTTCTAAACAAACTACGTTACAAATGTGGTTAATCTACTGAATTGTACATCTTGTTAGATTACACAAACTAAGAAAGTTTGATCTTGCTGCACTGAAGACTCTTCTAAGAAAGCAACTCATTTGGGAACAGAACAGCCTTATTTCACACAGTACTGTGTTCGGCAATGAAGGGGTTTGTTTTCTAAACAAACTATGTTAGAAATTTGGTTAATCTACTAAATTGTACATCTTGTTAGATTACACAAACTAGGAAAGTTTGATCTTGCTGCACTGAAGATGAAAGCAACTCATTTGGAGAACAGAATAGCCTTATTTCACACAGTACTGTGTTCGGCAATGAAGGTGTTTGTTTTCTAAACAAACTACGTTAGAAATGTGGTTAATCTACTAAATTCTACATCTTAGATTACACAAAGAAAGTTTGATCTTGCTGCACTGAAGACTCTTCGTAAGAAAGCAAGCAACTCATTTGTAGATCAGAATAGCTTATTTCACACATTACTGTGTTTGCAATGAAGGTGTTTGTTTTCTAAACAAACTACGTTAGAAATGTGGTTAATCTACTAAGTTGTACATCTTGTTAGATTACACAAACTAGGAAAGTTTGATCTTGCTGCACTGAATCTTCAAAAGCAACTCATTTGGAGAACAGAACAGCCTTATTTCACACAGTACTGTGTTCGGCAATGAAGGTGTTTGTTTTCTAAACAAACTACGTTAGAAATGTGGTTAATCTATGAAATTGTACATCTTGTTAGATTACACAAACTAGGAAAGTTTGATCTTGCTGCACTGAAGACTCGTAAGAAAGCAACTCATTTGGGAACAGAACAGCCTTATTTCACACAGTACTGTGTTCGGCAATGAAAGCGTTTGTTTTCTAAACAAACTACGTTACAAATGTGGTTAATCTACTAAATTGTACATCTTGTTAGATTACACAAACTAGGAAAGTTTGATCTTGCTGCACTGAAGACTCTTCTCAAGAAAGCAACTCATTTTGGGGAACAGAACAGCCTTATTTCACACAGTACTGTGTTAGGCAATGAAGGTGTTTGTTTTCTAAACAAACTACGTTAGAAATGTGGTTAATCTACAAGTTGTACATCTTGTAAAGATTACACAAACTAGGAAAGTTTGATCTTGCTGCACTGAAGACTCTTCTCAAGAAAGCAACTCATTTGAGGAACAGAACTAGCTTATTTCACACAGTGCATGTTTGCAATGAAGGTGTTTGTTTTCTAAACAAACTACGTTAGAAATGTGGTTAATCTACTAAGTTGTACATCTTGTTAGATTACACAAACTAGGAAAGTTTGATCTTGCTGCACTGAAGACTCTTGTAAAGAAAGCAACTCATTTGGAGAACAGAACAGGCAATTTCACAGTACTGTGTTCGGCAATGAAGGTGTTTGTTTTCTAAACAAACTACGTTAGAAATGTGGTTAATCTACTAAATTGTACATCTTGTTAGATTACACAAACTAGGAAAGTTTGATCTTGCTGCACTGAAGACTCTTAGTAAGAAAGCAACTGATTTGGAGGAACAGAACAGCCTTATTTCACACAGTAGTGTGTTCGGCAATGAAGGTGTTTGTTTTCTAAACAAACTACGTTAGAAATGTGGTTAATCTTTGTACATCTTGTTAGATTACACAAACTAGGAAAGTTTGATCTTGCTGCACTGAAGACTCTTCTCAAGAAAGCAACTCATTTTGAACAGAACAGGCTTATTTCACACAGTACTGTGTTCGGCAATGAAGGTGTTTGTTTTCTAAACAAACTACGTTAGAAATGTGGTTAATCTACAAAAGTTGTACATCTTGTTAGATTACACAAACTAGGAAAGTTTGATCTTGCTGCACTGAAGACTCTTCGTAAGAAAGCAGCCTTATTTCACAGTAGTACTGTGTTGGCAATGAAGGGGTTTGTTTTCTAAACAAACTACGTTAGAAATGTGGTTAATCTACTAAGTTGTACATCTTGTTAGATTACACAAACTAGGAAAGTTTGATCTTGCTGCACTGAAGACTCTTCGTCAAGAAAGCAACTCATTTGGAGAACAGAATAGCCTTATTTCACACAGTACTGTGTTAGGCAATGAAGGTGTTTGTTTTCTAAAGGTGTTTGTTTTCTAAACAAACTACGTTAGAAATGTTGTTAATCTACTGAAATTCTACATCTTGTTAGATTACACAAACTAGAGAAGTTTGATCTTGCTGCACTGAAGACTCTTTAAAGAAAGCAACTGATTTGAGGATCAGAACAAGCTTATTTCACAGTACTGTGTTCGTTTGTTTTTCTAAACAAACTGTTACAAATGTGGTTAATCTACTAAATTGTACATCTTGTTAGATTACACAAACTAGGAAAGTTTGATCTTGCTGCACTGAAGACTCTTCGTAAGAAAGCAACTCATTTGGAGGACAGAACACCCTTATTTCACACAGTACTGTGTTCGGCAAAGGTGTTTGTTTTCTAAACAAACTACGTTAGAAATGTGGTTAATCTACTAAATTCTACATCTTGTTAGATTACACAAACTAAGAAAGTTTGATCTTGCTGCACTGAAGACTCTTCATAAGAAAGCAACTCATTTGGGCAACAGAACAGCCTTATTTCACACAGTACTGTGTTCGGCAATGAATGGGTTTGTTTTCTAAACAAATTACGTTAGAAATGTGGTTAATCTACTAAGTTGTACATCTTGTTAGATTACACAAACTAGGAAAGTTTGGTCTTGCTGCACTGAAGACTCTTCTCAAGAAAGCAACTCATTTGGAGAACAGAATACCCTTATTTCACACAGTACTGTGTTCGGCAATGAAAGTGTTTGTTTTCTAAACAAAGTACGTTAGAAATGTGGTTAATCTATGAAATTGTACATCTTCTTAGATTACACAAACTAGGAAAGTTTGATCTTGCTGCACTGAAGACTCTTCGTAAGAAAGCAACTCATTTGGGAACAGAATACCCTTATTTCACACAGTACTGTGTTCGGCAATGAAGGTGTTTGTTTTCTAAACAAACTACGTTAGAAATGTGGTTAATCTACGAAATTCTACATCTTGTTAGATTACACAAACTAGGAAAAGTTTGATCTTGCTGCACTGAAGACTCTTCGTAAGAAAGCAACTCATTTTGGAGATCAGAACAGGCTTATTTCACACAGTACTGTGTTCGGCAATGAAGGGTTTGTTTTCTAAACAAACTACTTTAGAAATGTGTAGTCTATTAAGTTGTACATCTTGTTAGATTACACAAAAACTAGGAAAGTTTGATCTTGCTGCCCTCAAGAAGCAACTCTTCTCAAGAAAGCAACTGATTTGGGGAACAGAACAGCCTTATTTCACACAGTACTGTGTTCGGCAATGAAGGTGTTTGTTTTCTAAACAAACTACGTTAGAAATGTGGTTAATCTACTAAATTCTACATCTTGTTAGATTACACAAACTAAGAAAGTTTGACCTTGCTGCACTGAAGACTCTTAGTAAGAAAGCAACTGATCTGAGTATCAGAACAAGCTTATTTCACACAGTACTGTGTTCGGCAATGAAGGGGTTTGTTTTCTAAACAAACTACGTTAGAAATGTGGTTAATCTACTAAATTGTACATCTTGTTAGATTACACAAACTAGGAAAGTTTGATCTTGCTGCACTGAAGACTCTTAAAGAAAGCAACTCATTTGGAGAACAGAATAGCCTTATTTCACACAGTACTGTGTTCGGCAATGAAGGTGTTTGTTTTCTAAACAAACTACGTTAGAAATGTGGTTCATCTACTAAATTCTACATCTTGTTAGATTACACAAACTAGGAAAGTTTGATCTTGCTGCACTGAAGACTCTTCGTAAGAAAGCAACTGATTTTGGGATCAGAACACGCTTATTTCACACGTACTGTGTTTGGCAATGAAGGCGTTTGTTTTCTAAACAAACTACGTTACAAATAATGGTTAATCTACTAAGTTGTACATCTTGTTAGATTACACAAACTAGGAAAGTTTGATCTTGCTGCACTGAAGAGTCTTCGTAAGAAACCAACTCATTTGGGAACAGAACAGCCTTATTTCACACAGTACTGTGTTCGGCAATGAATGGGTTTGTTTTCTAAACAAACTACTTTAGAAATGAATGTAGTCTATTAAGTTGTACATCTTGTTAGATTACAAAAACTAGGAAAGTTTGATCTTGCTGCCCTCAAGACTCTTCTCAAGAAAGCAACTGATTTCGGGAACAGAACAGCCTTATTTCACACAGTACTGTGTTCGGCAATGAAGGCGTTTGTTTTCTAAACAAACTATGTTAGAAATGTGGTTAATCTACTAAATTGTACATCTTGTTAGATTACACAAACTAGGAAAGTTTGATCTTGCTGCACTGAAGACTCTTCGTAAGAAAGCAACTCATTTGGAGAACAGAATAGGCTTATTTCACACAGTACTGTGTTCGGAAATGAAGGTGTTTGTTTTCTGAACATACTACGTTAGAAATGTGGTTAATCTACTAAATTCTACATCTTGTTAGATTACACAAACTAAGAAAGTTTGACCTTGCTGCACTGAAGACTCTTCAGAAGAAAGCAACTTATTTGGGTATCAGAACAAGCTTATTTCACACAGTACTGTGTTCGGCAATGAATGGGTTTTGTTTTCTAAACAAACTACTTTAGAAATGAAGGTAGTCTATTAAGTTGTACATCTTGTTAGATTACAAAAACTAGGAAAGTTTGATCTTGCTGCCCTCAAGACTCTTCTCAAGAAAGCAACTGATTTCGGGGAACAGAAAAGCCTTATTTCCACAGTACTGTGTTCGGCAATGAAGGTGTTTGTTTTCTAAACAAACTACGTTAGAAATGTGGTTCATCTACTAAATTCTACATCTTGTTAGATTACACAAAGTAAGAAAGTTTGATCTTGCTGCACTGAAGACTCTTCGTAAGAAAGCAACTGATTTGGGGATCAGAACAGTCTTATTTCACACAGTACTGTGTTCGGCAATGAAGGCGTTTGTTTTCTAAACAAATTACGTTAGAAATGTGGTTAATCTACAAAGTTGTACATCTTGTTAGATTACACAAACTAGGAAAGTTTGATCTTGCTGCACTGAAGACTCTTCGTAAGAAAGCAACTCATTTGGAGAACAGAATACCCTTATTTCACACAGTACTGTGTTCGGCAATGAAGGTGTTTGTGTTCTAAACAAACTACGTTAGAAATGTGGTTAATCTACGAAATTCTACATCTTGTTAGATTCCACAAACTAGGAAAGTTTGGTCTTGCTGCACTGAAGACTCTTCGTAAGAAAGCAACTGTTTTGGGGATAAGAACACGCTTATTTCACACAGTACTGTGTTGGGCAATGAAGGCGTTTGTTTTCTAAACAGACTACGTTACAAATGTGGTTAATCTACTAAATTGTATATCTTGTTAGATTACACAAACTAGGAAAGTTTGATCTTGCTGCACTGAAGACTCTTCGTAGGAAAGCAACTCATTTGGAGAATAGAATCGCCTTATTTCACATAGTACGGTGTTCGGCAATGAAGGGGTTTGTTTTCTACACAAACTATGTTATAAATGTGGTTAATCTACTAAATTGTACACCTTGTTAGATTACACAAACTAGGAAAGGTTGATCTTGCTGCACTGAGGACTCTTCGTAAGAAAGCAACTCATTTGGAGAACAGAATAGCCTTATTTCACACAGTACTGTGTTCGGCAATGAAGGTGTTTGTTTTCTAAACAAACTACGTTAGAAATGTGGTTAATCTACGAAATTCTACATCTTGTTAGATTACACAAACAAGGAAAGTTTGATGTTGCTGCACTGAAGACTCTTCGTAAGAAAGCAACTGATTTGGATCAGAACAGCTTATTTCACACAGTACTGTGTTCGGCAATGAAGGCGTTTGTTTTCTAAACAAACTACGTTAGAAATGTGGTTAATCTACTAAGTTGTACACCTTGTTAGATTACACAAACTAGGAAAGTTGATCTTGCTGCACTGAGGACTCTTCGTAAGAAAGCAACTCATTTGGAGAACAGAATAGCCTTATTTCACACAGTACTGTGTTCGGCAATGAAGGTGTTTGTTTTCTAAACAAACTACGTTACAAATGTGGTTAATCTACTAAATTGTATATCTTGTTAGATTACACAAAATAGGAAAGTTTGATCTTGCTGCCCTCAAGACTCTTCTCAAGAAAGCAACTGATTTCGGGAACAGAACAGCCTTATTTCACACAGTACTGTGTTCGGCAATGAAGGCGTTTGTTTTCTAAACAAACTATGTTAGAAATTTGGTTAATCTACTAAGTTGTACATCTTGTAAGATTACACAAACTAGGAAAGTTTGATCTTGCTGCACTGAAGACTCTTCGTGAGAAAGCAACTCATTTGTAGAAGAGAACTAGTTTATTCACACAGTACTGCATTTGCAATGAAGGTGTTTGTTTTCTAAACAAACTACGTTAGAATTGTGGTTAATCTACTAAATTCTACATGGTAGATTACACAAACTAGGAAAGTTTGATCTTGCTGCACTGAAGACTCTTCGTAAGAAAGCAACTCATTTCATGATCAGAAAAGGCTTATTTCACACCGTACAGTGTTCGGCAATGAAGGGGTTTGTTTTCTAAACAAACTATGTTAGAAACGTGGTTAATCTACGAAGTTGTACATCTTGTTAGATTACACAAACAAGGAAAGTTTGATCTTGCTGCACTGAAGACTTCGTAAGAAAGCAACTCAATTGGAGAACAGAATAGCCTTATTTCACATAGTACTGTGTTCAGCAATGAAGGTGTTTGTTTTCTGAACAAACTACGTTAGAAATGTGGTTAATCTACGAAATTCTACATCTTGTTAGATTACACAAAGTAGGAAAGTTTGATCTTGCTGCACTGAAGACTCTTCGTAAGAAAGCAACTGATTTGGGGATCAGAACACACTTATTTCACACAGTACTGTGTTCGGCAAGGAAGGCGTTTGTTTTCTAAACAAACTACGTTACAAATGTGGTTAATCTACTAAATCGTATATCTTGTTAGATTACACAAACTAGGAAAGTTTGATCTTGCTGCCCTCAAGACTCTTCTCAAGAAAGCTACTGATTTCGGGAACAGAACAGCCTTATTTCACACAGTACTGTGTTCGGCAATGAAGGCGTTTGTTTTCTAAACAAACTATGTTAGAAATGTGGTTAATCTACTCATTTGTACATCTTGTAAGATTACACAAACTAGGAAAGTTTGATCTTGCTGCACTGAAGACTCTTCGTAAAGAAAGCAACTCATTTTGGGGAACAGAACTAGCTTATTTCACACATTACTGCATTTGAAATGAAGGTGTTTGTTTTCTAAACAAACTACGTTAGAAATGTGGTTAATCTACTAAGTTGTACATCTTGTTAGATTACACATACTAGGAAAGTTTGATCTGGCTGCACTGAAGACTCTTCGTAAGAAAGCAACTCATTTGGGGAACCGAACAGACTAATTTCACACAGTACTGTGTTCGGCAATGAAGGCGTTTGTTTTCTAAACAAACTACGTTAGAAATGTGGTTAATCTACTAAGTTGTACATCTTGTTAGATTATACAAACTAGGAAAGTTTGATCTTGATGCACTGAAGACTCTTTAGTAAAGAAAGCAACTCATTTCTTGAACAGAACAGCCTTATTTCACACAGTACGTTGTTCGGCAATGAAGGTGTTGGTTTTCTAAACAACCTACGTTAGAAATGTGGTTAATCTACAAAATTCTACATCTTGGTAGATTACACAAACTAGGAAAGTTTGATGTTGCTGCACTGAAGACTCTTCGTAAGAAAGCAACTCATTTGGTGATCAGAACAGGCTTATTTCACATCGTACTGTGTTCGGCAATGAAGGGGTTTGTTTTCTAAACAAACTATGTTAGAAACGTGGTTAATCTACTACGTTGTACATCTTGTTAGATTACACAAACTAGGAAAGTTTGATCTTGCTGCACTGAAGACTCTTCGTAAGAAAGCCACTCATTTGGAGAACAGAATCGCGTTATTTCACATAGTACGGTGTTCGGCAATGAAGGTGTTTGGTTTCTAAACAAACTACGTTATAAATGTGGTTAATCTACTAAATTGTACATCTTGTTAGATTACACAAACTAGGAAAGTTTGATCTTGCTGCACTGAAGGCTCTTCGTAAGAAAGCAACTCATTTGGAGAAGAGAATAGCCTTATTTCACACAGTACTGCGTTCGGCAATGAAGGTGTTTGTTTTCTAAACAAACTACGTTAGAAATGTGGTTAATCTACTAAATTCTTCATCTTGTTAGATTACACAAACTAGGAAAGTTTGATCTTGCTGCACTGAAGACTCTTCGTAAGAAAGCAACTGATTTGGGGATCAGAACAAGCTTATTTCACACAGTAGTGTGTTCGGAAATGAACGCGTTTGTATTCTAAACAAAGTACGTTAGAAATGTGGTTAATCTACTAAATTGTACATCTTGTTAGATTACACAAACTAGGAAAGTTTGATCTTGCTGCACTGAAGACTCTTCGTAAGAAAGCAACTCATTTGGAGAACAGAATAGCCTTATTTCACACAGTACTGTGTTCGGCAATGAAGGTGTTTGTTTTCTAAACATACTACGTTAGAAATGTGGTTAATCTCCTGAATTCTACATCTTGTTAGATTACACAAACTAAGAAAGTTTGATCTTGCTGCACTGAAGAGTCTTCATAAGAAACCAACTCATTTGGGCAACAGAACAGCCTTATTTCACACAGTACTGTGTTCGGCAATGAATGGGTTTGTATTCTAAACAAATTACGTTAGAAGTGTGGTTAATCTACTAAGTTGTACTTCTTGTTAGATTACACAAACTAGGAAAGTTTGGTCTTGCTGCACTGAAGACTCTTCGTAAGAAAGCAACTCATTTGGAGAACAGAATACCCTTATTTCACACAGTACTGTGTTCGGCAATGAAGGTGTTTGTTTTCTAAACAAACTACGTTAGAAATGTGGTTAATCTATGAAATTCTACATCTTCTCAGATTACACAAACTAGGAAAGTTTGATCTTGCTGCACTGAAGCCTCTTCGTAAGAAAGCAACTCATTTGGAGAACAGAATACCCTTATTTCACACAGTACTGTGTTCGGCAATGAAGGTGTTTGTTTTCTAAACAAACTACGTTAGAAATGTGGTTAATCTACGAAATTCTACATTTTGTTAGATTACACAAACTAGGAAAGTTTGATCTTGCTACACTGAAGACTCTTCGAAGAAAGCAACTCATTTCGGGATCAGAACAGGCTTATTTCACACAGTACTGTGTTCGGCAATGAATGGGTTTGTTTTCTAAACAAACTACTTTAGAAATGAAGGTAGTCTATTAAGTTGTACATCTTGTTAGATTACAAAAACTAGGAAAGTTTGATCTTGCTGCCCTCAAGACTCTTCTCAAGAAAGCAACTGATTTCGGGAACAGAACAGCCTTATTTCACACAGTACTGTGTTCGGCAATGAAGGTGTTTGTTTTCTAAACATAATACGTTAGAAATGTGGTTAGTCTACTAAATTCTACATCTTGTTAGATTACACAAAGTAAGAAAGTTTGATCTTGCTGCACTGAAGACTCTTCGTAAGAAAGCAACTGATTTGGGGATCAGAACAATCTTATTTCACACAGTACTGTGTTCGCCAATGAAGGCGTTTGTTTTCTAAACAAATTACGTTAGAAATGTGGTTAATCTACTAAGTTGTACATCTTGTTAGATTACACAAACTAGGAAAGTTTGATCTTGCTGCACTGAAGACTCTTCGTAAGAAAGCAACTCATTTGGAGAACAGAATAGCCTTATTTCACACAGTACTGTGTTCGGCAATGAAGGTGTTTGTTTTCTAAACAAACTACGTTAGAAATGTGGTTAATCTACGAAATTCTACATCTTGTTAGATTACACAAACTAGGAAAGTTTGATCTTGCTGCACTGAAGACTCTTCGTAAGAAAGCAACTGATTTGGGGATCAGAACACGCTTATTTCACACAGTACTGTGTTCGGTAATGAAGGCGTTTGTTTTCTAAACAAACTACTTTACAAAATGGTTAATCTACTAAATTGTATATCTTGTTAGATTACACAAACTAGGAAAAAGTTTGATCTTGCTGCCCTCAAGACTCTTCTCAAGAAAGCAACTGATTTGGGGAACAGAACAGCCTTATTTCACACAGTACTGTCTTCGGCAATGAAGGCGTTTGTTTTCTAAACAAACTATGTTAGAAAATGGTTAATCTACTAAATTCTACATCTTGTTAGATTACACAAACTAGGAAAGTTTGATCTTGCTGCACTGAAGACTTTTGTAAGAAAGCAAGCAACTCATTTGTAGAACAGAATAGCCTTATTTCACACATTACTGCATTTGCAATGAAGGTGTTTGTTTTCTAAACAAACTACGTTAGAAATGTGGTTAATCTACTAAGTTGTACATCTTGTTAGATTACACATACTAGGAAAGTTTGATCTTGCTGCACTGAATACTCTTCGTAAGAAAGCAACTCATTTGGGGAACCGAACAGACTAATTTCACACAGTACAGTGTTCGGCAATGAAGGCGTTTGTTTTCTAAACAAACTACGTTAGAAATGTGGTTAATCTACTAAGTTGTACATCTTGTTAGATTACACAAACGAGGAAAGTTTGATCTTGCTGCACTGAAGAGTCTTCGTAAGAAACCAACTCAATTGGGCAACAGAACAGCCTTATTTCACACAGTACTGTGTTCGGCAATGAATGGGTTTGTTTTCTAAACAAATTACGTTAGAAATGTGGTTAATCTACTAAGTTGTACATCTTGTTAGATTACACAAACTAGGAAAGTTTGGTCTTGCTGCACTGAAGACTCTTCGTAAGAAAGCAACTCATTTGGAGAACAGAATACCCTTATTTCACACAGTACTGTGTTCGGCAATGAAGGTGTTTGTTTTCTAAACAAACTACGTTAGAAATGTGGTTAATCTATGAAATTCTACATCTTCTTAGATTACACAAACTAAGAAAGTTTGACCTTGCTGCACTGAAGACTCTTCGTAAGAAAGCAACTGATCTGGGTATCAGAACAAGCTTATTTCACACAGTACTGTGTTTGGCAATGAAGGCGTTTGTTTTCTAAACAAATTACGTTAGAAATGTGGTTAATCTACTAAATTGTACATCTTGTTAGATTACACAAACTATGAAAGTTTGATCTTGCTGCACTGAAGACTCTTCGTAAGAAAGCAACTCATTTGGAGAACAGAATAGCCTTATTTCACACAGTACTGTGTTCGGCAATGAACGTGTTTGTTTTCTAAACAAACTACGTTAGAAATGTGGTTAATCTACGAAATTCTACATCTTGTTAGATTACACAAACTAGGAAAGTTTGATCTTGCTGCACTGAAGACTCTTCGTAAGAAAGCAACTGATTTGGGGATCAGAACACGCTTATTTCACACCGTACTGTGTTCGGCAATGAAGGCGTTTGTTTTCTAAACAAACTACGTTACAAATGTGGTTAATCTACTAAGTTGTACATCTTGTTAGATTACACAAACTAGGAAAGTTTGATCTTGCTGCACTGAAGAGTCTTCGTAAGAAACCAACTCATTTGGGGAACAGAACAGCCTTATTTCACACAGTACTGTGTTCGGCAATGAATGGGTTTGTTTTCTAAACAAACTACTTTAGAAATGAATGTAGTCTATTAAGTTGTACATCTTGTTAGATTACAAAAACTAGGAAAGTTTGATCTTGCTGCCCTCAAGACTCTTCCTAAGAAAGCAACTGATTTGGGGAACAGAACAGCCTTATTTCACACAGTACTGTGTTCGGCAATGAAGGCGTTTGTTTTCTAAACAAACTATGTTAGAAATGTGGTTAATCTACTAAATTGTACATCTTGTTAGATTACACAAACTAGGAAAGTTTGATCTTGCTGCACTGAAGACTCTTCGTAAGAAAGCAACTCATTTGGAGAACAGAATAGGCTTATTTCACACAGTACTGTGTTCGGAAATGAAGGTGTTTGTTTTCTAAACATACTACGTTAGAAATGTGGTTAATCTACTAAATTCTACATCTTGTTAGATTACACAAACTAAGAAAGTTTGACCTTGCTGCACTGAAGACTCTTCGTAAGAAAGCAACTTATTTGGGTATCAGAACAAGCTTATTTCACACAGTACTGTGTTCAGCAATGAATGGGTTTGTTTTCGAAACAAACTACTTTAGAAATGAAGGTAGTCTATTAAGTTGTACATCTTGTTAGATTACAAAAACTAGGAAAGTTTGATCTTGCTGCCCTCAAGACTCTTCTCAAGAAAGCAACTGATTTCGGGAACAGAACAGCCATATTTCACACAGTACTGTGTTCGGCAATGAAGGTGTTTGTTTTCTAAACAAACTACGTTAGAAATGTGGTTCATCTACTAAATTCTACATCTTGTTAGATTACACAAAGTAAGAAAGTTTGATCTTGCTGCACTGAAGACTCTTCGTAAGAAAGCAACTGATTTGGGGATCAGAACAGTCTTATTTCACACAGTACTGTGTTCGCAATGAAGGCATTTTTGTTTTCTAAACAAATTACGTTAGAAATGTGGTTAATCTACAAAGTTGTACATCTTGTTAGATTACACAAACTAGGAAAGTTTGATCTTGCTGCACTGAAGACTCTTCGTAAGAAAGCAACTCATTTGGAGAACAGAATACCCTTATTTCACACAGTACTGTGTTCGGCAATGAAGGTGATTGTGTCCTAAACAAACTACGTTAGAAATGTGGTTAATCTACGAAATTCTACATCTTGTTAGATTACACAAACTAGGAAAGTTTGATCTTGCTGCACTGAAGACTCTTCGTAAGTTAGCAACTGATTTGGGGATCAGAACACGCTTATTTCACACAGTACTGTGTTCGGCAATGAAGGCGTTTGTTTTCTAAACAAACTACGTTACAAATGTGGTTAATCTACTAAATTGTATATCTTGTTAGATTGCACAAACTAGGAAAGTTTGATCTTGCTGCACTGACGACTCTTCGTAAGAAAGCAACTGATTTGGGGATCCGACCAAGCTTATTTCACACAGTAGTGTGTTCGGCAATGAACGCGTTTGTTTTCTAAGCAAAGTACGTTAGAAATGTGGTTAATGTACTAAATTGTACATCTTGTTAGATTACACAAACTAGGAAAGTTTGATCTTGCTGCACTGAAGACTCTTCGAAAGAAAGCAACTGATTTGGGGATCTGAACACGCTTATTTCACACAGTACTGTGTTCGGCAATGAAGGTGTTTGTTTACTAAACCAACTACGTTACAAATGTGGTTAATCTACTAAGTTGTACATCTTGTTAGATTACACAAACTTGGAAAGGTTGATCTTGCTTCACTGAAGAGTCTTCGTAAGAAACCAACTCATTTGGGGAACAGAACAGCCTTGTTTCACACAGTACTGTGTTCCGCAATGAATGGGTTTGTTTCCTAACAAACTACTTTAGAAATGAAGGTAGTCTATTAAGTTGTACATCTTGTTAGATTACAAAAACTAGGAAAGTTTGATCTTGCTGCCGTCAAGACTCTTCTCAAGAAAGCAACTGATTTCGGGAACAGAACAGCCTTATTTCACACAGTACTGTGTTCGGCAATGAAGGCGTTTGTTTTCCTAATAAACTACGTTAGAAATGTGGTTAATCTACTAAATTCTACATCTTGTTAGATAACACAAACTAGGAAAGTTTCATATTGCTGCACTGAAGAATCTTTGTAAGAAAGCAACTCATTTGAAGAACAGAACTGGCTTACTTCACACAGTACTGTGTTCGGCAATGAATGGGTTTGTTTTCTAAACAAATTACGTTAGAAATGTGGTTAATCTACTAAGTTGTACATCTTGTTTGATTACACAAACTAGGAAAGTTTGGTCTTGCTGCACTGAAGACTCTTCGTAAGAAAGCAACTCATTTGGAGAACACAATACCCTTATTACACACAGTACTGTGTTCGCCAATGAAGGTGTTTGTTTCTAAACAAAATACGTTAGAAAT
>JAEOAD010002732.1:0-25743 GCA_036365145.1 Orientallactaga sibirica
ACCAACAACTGCAGTTCAATCTACAGTCAATTGGGACTACCAAGTCCCATCACTCGTGGGGCCTGGTGTGTGATGGCTGTAAAGCATGCAGCTATGGGTATCCCCAAGGGCCCTTGCAGGCAGAACTTTCCAGTCAATGTTCATGGCTTTGATATCATGCCATCACCAATCTATACAGCACACAGGTATGTGGAATGCATTTGAAAAGCTTCAGGATATACAGAGGGTTTCACATTAACCAGATCATCATGTCTAACAGGATGCAGAATAGGGAACATATGGATTATCCCCTGAGCAGGGCCAAGTTCAAGTGCCTAGGGGACAGAAAAACCACATCTCAAAGAAGTGAGAATTTGCCAAGGTGAATGAAGATGCACTAGAATACACACACAATCGCTGAGAAGCAGCTCATGCTGATGGCTGTGAGCTCAAGCTCCCCAATCCAGAGCCCTGGACTCCCAAGGGCTTCCACTGTGCTGAAACCTTTCATCACGATCAATAAAAACATCTACAACCTATCCTAGATAATCAGAGAGCTAAATAGATAAAGTTAAAGAGAGTTAACTAATAGTCTAAATTCACACCACTGGCCAGACATGGTTGTGAACACCTATAATTCCAGCATGCAGGAGGATGAGCTGACAGAAGAGGATTGTCATGTGTTCAAAGCCAGCCTAGGCCACACAGTAAAATCCTGCCTCAAATAATAATAGAAAAATAGATGGGCGTGGTGTGGTGCACGCCTTTAATCCCAGCACTTGGGAGGCAGAGGTAGGAGGATCGCTGTGAGTTTGAGGCCACCCTGAGACCACATAGTGAATTCCAAGTCAGCCTGGACTAGAGTGAAACCCGACCTCGAAAAACGAGAAAAAAAACATATAAAAATAAAGTAATACCTCTATTTACTAAATCATCATTTACATTGGTTAGATGCCAAGTTAACCTTGCATTCATTAAGTTTTAATTCTTTTCTCCTTACTTGTAGTGCTGGCAAAAAAATATATTGTTGGGCGTGGTGGTGCACGCCCTTAATCCTAGCACTTGGGACACAGAGGTAGGAAGTTCATTGTGAGTATGAGGCCAGCCTGAGACTATAGTGAATTCCAGGTCAGCCCGGGGTAGAGAGAGTGAGACCCTACCTAAAAAAATCCATACACACACATAAATATAAACCATTATGTCTGAAAACTCAGGGGTACCTGCCAAAAGCTGTTACTGACAATTAAAACATTATCAAAGGCGGGCATGGTGGTGCACACCTTTAATCCCAGCACTTGGGAGGCAGAGGTAGGAGGATTGCTAAGAGTTTGAGACCACCCTGCGACTACATAGTGAATTCCAGGTCAGCCTGGGAGACGGTGAGTCTTTACCTCAAAAAACCAAACATTATCAAATGGCCAGGGTATGATACAGCAAAGATGTGAGTGGTTCAAATTTGAAAACAGTTTCCCATGTAAGCCAGATGCACAAGGGGGCACATGCATCTGTAATTTGTTTGCAGCAGCTGGATGTCCTGCATGCTCATTCTCAACCTCTCTCCCCCACCCTTTTTCTCTGTCAAATAATAAATAAATAAAAGAAAAAGAAAAAAGAAAGAAAAAAGAAAGAAAATGCAGCTCACACCAGGAAAGTGAGTGGCTTGAGAAGGTGTCTGGGGAGATATCAAGGCTTACATGATCAAGTCCCTCAGGGAAAGCTCTGATGCTCTACACAGCCGGAGGGAGGGAGGTGCTGCAAACACACGGCTTTCATTGCAAGCAGACAGCAACATGTAGTTGATCAGGGTGGGTCCCTAACATTCATTCTTCCTGCTATGGCAAGCTAATTCCCATTAGATTCCCTTTAAGAATAACCGATGGGGGGCTGGAGAGATGGCTTGGTGGTTAAGGCGTCTGCCTGCTAAGCCTAAGAACACCTGTTCAATTCTCCAGATCCCATGTTTAGCCAGACGTAAAGTGATGCAAGGGCGCAATACCACACTTGTCCACAAGGGGGTGCACGCATCAGGAGTTTGTTCACAGTGGCTGAGAGGCTACCGGCGCACCCTTTTTTTTTTGTTTTTTCAAGGTAGGGTCTCATTCTAGATCAGGCTGACCTGGAATTCACTATGTCATCTCAGGGTGGCCTCGAACTCATGGCGATCCTCCTACCTCTGCCTCCCAAGTGCTGGGATTAAAGGCGTGTGCCACCATACCTGGCTGTCACGCCCATTCTCTATTTCTCCAAAAAAAAGTAACTAAAGGGGCCAGGATATGGTGGCACACGCCTTTAATCTCAGCAATAGGGAGGGCAGAGGTAGTAGGATGGCAGTGAGTTTGAGACCATCCTGGTACTACAGAGTGAGTGCCAGGTCAGCCTGAGCTACAATAAGACCCTAACTCAAAACCAAACAACCAACCAACAACAAAACAAGAATAATTAAGGGATGGGAAGAGACATGGAGGGAGAACAATATTCAAACATGCCTTTGCCCCTTCTAACACCAGTTGGAAAATTAAGCAAATTCATGTTTATGTAAGATTAAAAAAACTTTTAGGACTACTGAGGCAGTCTAGGATGACTGAGCCCCAAAAGTAAAAAGCAGTAATGTCCTCAAACATGTGTTAGCAGTCCCCATGTTAATACAGACCAAAGAAGTCTTTTCCTTAGCTCTTGCCTAAAGGAGCTCTCCAGATCATAAACAAACTCAGTCCAGTCCCTCCCTGTACCCCTTTCCTAGAATTGCAATTCCACGAAGGCTTATATTTGGTAGTGGAATTGTGTATATTCAGCCCCAAAACTTGGCATCATGGAAGGTTAACTCATCCCCATTCCAAATCCATCAGTGACCCCAATTTGGGCCACAGGACAGGCTTACCCCTAAACCTTCCATATGGCAGGATCTCTCCATACTTTCTAGATGTTCCTTCTCACAATCAAAGGGCTAGTCTCTCTATCAAACCCTTACCTTATGACCTTTGAACTTCACTTCTTTTTTTTAAAAAAATATTTTTATTTATTTGAGAGGGACAGAGAGAGGAAGAGAGAGAGAGAGGCAGATAGAGAGAATGGGTGCAGCAGGGACTCCAGCCACTGCAAACGAACTCCAGATGCATATGCCACTTTGTGCATCTGGCTTACGTGGGTCCTGGGGAATCGAGCCTCGAACCAGAGTCCTTAGGCTTCACAGGCAGGCGCTTAACCACCAAGCCATCTCTCCAGGCCCAGAATTTCACTTCTTTAAATTCCTAAGACAAGAATCTGGGGATGCCACAAATTCATAGGTGCAAAAGCACTCATCAGATATAAACAGCTTCCTCATTCTATCGCCATACTCAGATGGGCACACACACACAACATTGACAATATGCACACACATATCAACACTGTGAATCCTCAGTCTTGTGTTTACCTTTCAATTACTCACACACAGTCACTGGGAGGAAGCCACTAATCCTGGGTTTTATCCTGAGTTGAGGCCCCTAGAATATGAGTGGAACTACTAACCCTGCTGAGAGTGACAGGATGAAGCCATATCTTAGCACTGTCACTGCTCACCAAATTCCAACCAGGTGAACCAATCAATTTAACTGGTTGACTTACACAGAGTACAAGTGGGGTGTGATTTACAGGAGTGTGTGGGTGACCCCAGAACAGCTGCATTACTGCAAGGTCTCCCCCATCAGGTAGGAAAAATGGACCACACCCTCTACGTAGCAGCCCAGGGAGGCAGGAAGGAGTAATGGCTACAATTCCAGGGAAGTGGCTCGTGACCCTCCCCCCTCCTTTACCAGTGGTGTCAATAATAGCTCCATTGCCAATTCCATAGACCTGTTTATTTATCACTGCATGGCTCTGCTCCATTTTTTTTTTTTTTTTCGTTTTTGAGATAGGGTTTCACTCTAGTTCAAAGCGACCTGGAACTCAGTATGTAGTCTCAGGAGGCCTCAAACTCAGTGATCCTCCTACCTCTGCCTCCTGAGTGCTGGGGTTAAAGGCTTGCACCACTACACCTGGCGATTAGATTTTTTTTTTTAATTTTTAAAATCTATTTATTTATTCAGCAGAGAAAGAGGGAGAGAGAGAATAGGTGTGCCAGAGCCTCTAGACACTGCACACCAACTCCAGATGCATGCTTCCCCCTGTGCATCTGGCTAATGTGGTCCTGGGGAATTGAACCTGGGTCCTTTGGATTGCAGGCAAGCGCCTGAACCACTAAGCTATCCCTCCAGCCCTCTGCGCGATTACTTTGACAGGCCTACTAGGAGAAGGTATGCTCTGCTGGCATCAGGTTATATCTAGAGGAAAACAGCCCTCCCTACCACATTGTGTCTTTTTTCCTGGTAGGGTCTCCCTCTAGCACAGGGTGACCTCGAACTCACAGTGATCCTCCCACCTCTGCCTCCTGAGGGCTGGGATTAAAGGTGTGTGCCACCACAACCAGCCATACCTCATTCTTGAATGTCTTTGTGGTCTATGCATAGCAAACTTACTTTAATTTTTAAAAAAGTTATTGGGGCCTGGAGAGATGGCTTAGTGGTTAAGGCGCATGCCTGCCAAGCCTAAGGACCGTGGTTCAATTTTCCAGGCCCCACATAAGCCAGATGCACATGGTGGTAAATGCATCTGGAATTCGTTTGCGATGGCTAAAGGCCCTGGTGCACCCATTCTCTCTCTCCCATAAATAAATACATACACAAATATATAAATACATAAAATATTGGGCGGGAGCCCTATGGTTACATTGGTAGGGTCTCACTGTAGCTTAGGCTGACCTGGAATTCACTGGAGTCTCAGGGTGGTATGGAACTCATGGCGATCCTCCTACCTCTGCCTCCCGAGTGCTGGGATTAAAGGCGTGAGCCACAACACCCGGACCATAAAATCTTTATATAAGGAAATGAGTAGCTCACCTCCTTCAAACAAGTAACTCCAAAGCCCCCCAGTCACTGACGCAACTGCTGCTGAAGAATTTGGGGGCATTCTCCTGAGGCCTACACCTGACTCTCCTCAATCATCTTTCCATTCTCCTAACACAGACTCACTAATGCCATTCAACTGTATTAAGAATCCCGGATGGACCTGAGTGGAAGGCCTTCAGAGAGCAAAGGTGGGGACACTGAGATGTGTTCCCATTGCCGGTGGCATTTTCAATATAAGTCACATTTTGGCATTAGCCATCTCATGTGTTGCTAAGACAAGGAAATTTAGTTTATGATCCTGGCATAGATCAGGGAAGAAGTCAATTAGGCATTCGTCCTAACCAGGGCATGGTGACAATATCAGAACCCAAGCAGACCTTTGAAAACTCTTAAGCAGCCCAAGGATTCCTGCTTCCTAATATCCATGAGTGCAAGACAATTTCCTCCACTCAGCACCATTTGACATTGTAAAATTTTTTTTTTTTTTTTTTTTTTTTTTTTTTTTTTTCGATGTAGGGTTTCACTCTAGCTCAGGCTGACTTGGAATTCACTCTGTATTTTCAGGGTGGCCATTAACTCACCACGATCCTCCAAACTCTGCCTCCCAAGTGCTGGGATTAAAGGCATGTGACACCACACCAGGCCTTAAAATCATTTTTAAATGCCCCCAATCAGATGCACAAGGGGGCGCAAGCATCTGTAGTTCATCTGCAGTGGCTGGAGGCCTTGGGGCACCCAATCTCTCTCTCTCTCAAATAAATAAAAATATATTTTAAAAAAAGGCCCCAGGGTTTGGCTGGAGAGATGGCTTAGTGGTTAAGGTGCTTGCCTGCAAAGGCAAAGGAGCCTGGTTTGATTCCCCAGGACCAAGGCATACGCATCTAGAGTTTGTTTGCAGTGGCTGGAAGCCCTGGTGTTCCCATTGCCCCCCTCCCTCAAATAAATAAAAATAAAAGCCCCCAGGGTTTTCCTTAAACTCAGTGGCATAGATGTACAGATGGAGCCTTCTCGGTCCTTTGTCATAAGCCTTGACCTTGAGCGCACACGTACTATGCTCTGACTGACTGAAACATTGTTTCCTGCATGGGATGTGCCTTCACTTTTGAGAGTAAGTCATAATAAACCAGGAGCTGCTTCCTTTGCTTGTCTACGCATGTCCACATTCTCAGAACTCACTCTAAAGAGAGAAGGTAAAACTCACCGGCTGAGGCAGCATGAAGATGAGGTCTGTGTGTCTTGGCCCTGGCCAGGCCCAGAACCTGCTTTCTACACTCTCTAGCACCAGGGTGGGGCTCCGAATCCCTGCATGCCTGAGTTAAGCCACCTGGCTCACCTCGCCCCGCCACACACCTGTGCTCCTCTCATAAGCTTGTGTGTGCAGCCCGGATCAGCAGTGGGAAACACCTGTGTGAAGCACAACCCCTCCACAGCCAGAAACCAGTCCTTTTGCCGCCCAGGGTGGGGCAGAGCCTAAACCTCAGAACGCCTACACCTGCCACACACCCATCCACAAGGGTTACATTTCCTCAGCATCTCCTACAAGGTCATTTTTATCCCTTCTAATCTATAGACACCACAGTAAGTGGGTGGCATTTGTGGAGTGTACAGAGGAGCTGGAGAGGCACTGGGCACTCACATGACAGGAACTCCTTGAACTTTCTCTTCTTTCTCTTTCTGCAGTTTTTTTTGCCAGACCCTCCATGGTGGACTCTCCAGCCACGTGGGTGCCTTTCCTTGGTTGTGTACTTTCCTCAATAAATATAATAATTTAATAATAAAAATCTTAATCCGTGCATGGTGGTGAAAGCCTTTAATCCCAGCACTCAGGGGGAGGCAGGGGTAGGAGGATAATGGTGAGTTCAAGGCCACCCTGAGACTACAGAGTGAATTCCAGGACAACCTGAGCTAGAGTGAAACCCTACCTCAAAAAATTATATATATATATATTCCTTGCTGGAGAAATGGCTTAGTGGTTAAGGCACTTGCCTGCAAAACCCAAGGACCCAAGTTGGATTCCCCAGGACCCAAGTAAGTCAGATGTGCAAGGTGGCACATATGTCTAGCATTCGTTTGCAGTGGCTAGAGGCCCTGGCATGCCCATTCTTGCTCTCTCCCTCTTTCTGTCTCAAATAATTAAATAAATAAATAAAACATTTTTTTACTGAAATCCAATAAAGAAATACTAAATAAGCTGGGTGTGGTGGCACACGGCTTGAATCCCAGCACTTGGGAGGCAGAGGTAGGAGGATCACTGTAAGTTCAAGGCCATCCTGAGACTACAGAGTGAATTTCAGGTCAGCCTGAACTACAGTGACACCCCTCAGAAAAACAAAAGAAAAGATCTGGAGGGATGGCTTAGTGGTGAAGGCTCTTGCCTGTAAAGCCAAAGGACCCAGGTTCAATTTCACAAGACCCACATAAGCCAGATGCACAAGGGGCACATGTGTCTGGAGTTCGTTTGCAGTGGCTGGGGCCCTGGTGTGCCCGTTTTCTCTCTGTCTCTCTCTCTCTCTCAAATAAAAAAAATAAACTTAAAAAAACTAGCCACATAGAAACCCAAATCAAAACTTATACATGAGCTGGGGTGCTTGCCTCAAAGCCAAAGGATCCCGGTTCGATTGCCCAGGAACCATGTAAGCCAGATGCATAGGATGGCACATGATTCTGCAGTTAGTTTTCAGTGGCTGAAGGTCCTGGCATGAGCATGCTTTCTCTTGCATGCTCCTCTCTCTCTCTCTGTCTCTGCTATGTTCTCTCTTAAATAAATGTAATAATTTTTTAAAAACTTATATGTGGAAGTTGTGAAAGTTACAGAAGAAAACTCACATGGCCTGCGGCCTAATAAGTGAAGAGGAAGATGCAGGCACAGAAACACACTGGGAGATGACCCATGGACACTGGG
The DNA here is from genome assembly GCA_036365145.1 of Orientallactaga sibirica. Classification (NCBI taxonomy): domain Eukaryota; kingdom Metazoa; phylum Chordata; class Mammalia; order Rodentia; family Dipodidae; genus Orientallactaga; species Orientallactaga sibirica. The sequence continues at coordinate 7,804 of JAEOAD010002732.1, forward strand.
GCTCTGCTGGCATAGGCTGAGAAAACACAGCAGTGTGAACATGGCCTGGAGCACAGCCCTCCCTTAATCGAGACAATGCAAGGGACTGCCGACATCTTGGACCTCACGGCTAGGAGAGAGCACATTTCTATATTTTATTTTATTTATTTTTTGTTTGTTCATTATCTATCTATCTATTTATTTATTTATTTATTTTTGGTTTTTGAGGTATGGTCTCACTGTAGCCGGCTGACCCAGAATTCAGGATGGCCTTGAACTCATGGCGCTCCTCCTGCCTCTGCCTCCCAAGTGCTGGGATTAGAGGTGTGCACCACCACGCCCAGCAGCACATTTCTATTCGAAGAGACGAGGATGGTGGTACTTTGTTACAGCTGTGCTAGGAAAGGACAGGCAGATCAGCAGGTCTGCTCTGCCCAACTCTCCTTTCCTGACCAGAGGGGCCTCTCTAAGCCTACCACATGAGAGCAGCATTTAGGAGCAGACTCCCAATGCCTGGCAGCTCTATCCTATTCTTTCTCTCTCTCTCTCAAATAAAAATTAAAGGCAAGTATGTGGCACATGACTTTAATCCCAGCACTCAGGAGGTAGAGGTAGGAGGATCTGTAGTGAGTTCAAGGCCACGCTGAGACTACATAGTGAATTCCAGGTCAGCCTGGAGTAGAGGGAGACCCTACCTAAAAAAAAACAAAGAGTAGGAAAGTCAGTCCATATCCTGGTAGAGGCCACATGGGTCAAAGTGTCCCATGAAACCCTCCTGTGGCAGGATGGCAAAGGGGTGGACCCCCACAGGAATGTCTAAAATGGGATGAGTTAGGGCTGGAGAGATGGCTTAGCAGTTAAGACACTTGCCTGCAATGCCAATGGACCCAGGTTTGATACACCTGTACCTAAAGCCAGATGCCATCCATTGCAGTGGCTGGAGGGCCTAGCAAACACGTGTACACTCACACACCCTCTCTCTCTCTCTCTTTCTCTCTCTCTCTTGATCTGCCTGTCTCTCACACAAATAAGTAAAATATATAAATAATAAAATGGGACAAGTGGTTTGTCATGCATATGATGGACCATGGCTTTCATGTCTATAAAGATTCTCTCTGGAAAGGGGAATTGTGAGGATGTGATGTGAGTGAATTCTATCTTTCTTTTTTGGAGATAGGGTCTCACTCTAGTCTAGGCTGACCTTGAATTCACTATGTAGTCTCGGGGTGGCCTCAAACTCCCATCAGTCTTCATAACACTGCCTCCCGAATGCTGGGATTAAAGGGGTGCACCACCATGCCTGGCTGTCATTGGTCTATCTTGAGACTAGAAGCAGAGTAAATATAAAAGCACAAGCCAGGTCTGGAGAGATGGCTTAGTAGTTAAGGCGTTTGCCTGCAAAGCCAAAGGACCTTGGTTCAATTCCCCAGGACCCAAGTAAGCCAGAGGCACAAGGTGGCGCGTGACCGGGTTCTCCACGTCTCTGTAGTATTACCCTAGCCTCAGGTAACAAAGGAACAGATCTCCTCATCACCTGAGCACTTAAGATGATCACATAATGCTGTTTCAGGGGGCTGCCCTAGTACAGGTCCACGGAGAAAAAAAAAAAGTTTTCCTTTTCTTATTTCAGTGTCAGACATTCAAAAATGAAACTGGATGTTTTGGTCATTTGTGAAATTATCTTTTGAAAGCCATTTCTGTAGGTAACTGTAAAGTGTCAAATTTTCCTTCTAGTGGCAATGAACGAACAGAGAACACAAAATCATGGATTTCAGATATCCCTGGTCAGTGGATGACTAGAATGCTGTTACTGTCTGTTCAGTTCCCACATCAGTCCTACTAGTGAGTATGAACTCTGCAGTCATCACCCTGACGCTTGTTATGATGCTGATCTCAAAGCTGAAACTTAGACTATAAACATGTCAGTGTAAAAACAAACTCACTCACAGCCACAGTGGAGCAGGACACAAAGAACTTGGGGAATGAGAGCTGACTGTTTTGAAGCAAGTCCTCATAGTAACTTTCTTTTAGTGAGTTTTCCATGTGCTTTTGGCCTTCAGCCTTGAAAGAGCATAACTCCAATGAAACAGCACATAACCAATGATCGACCTCCCAGAACACTTCCCATTAACTATGCTTGCAAGATGGACACAGACCCACAGTGCCAACGTGTAACTGCAGAGGAAAGTACAGCTGCCAGACCCACCATGTGCACCTCCAGACGCACCTGACCAAAGAGGCCAACACACTTGTTGTCTTATAGACATGTGGCAAAGAAAGTCAGGCTATAATAAGGAGGTCCATGATGTGAATAGTAAATGGTAAAAAGCAGAGAGTCTGATGGAGAGAACTGGGGATAGCTCAACGTAGAGCAGTTGCCAAGCATACAAGAAGCTCTGGGTTCTGTACCAGTGCCTCAAACACAGATAAGTGCCCAATACGCCAATGTCCAAAACAGCGATACAGACCGCAAGTAAAAATTAAGTCCAAGGTACCCATTCTTCCTCTTCTGACTGACTAGAACACAGGTGTAAAGACATTCAATTATATACCTATGGCCATGGAGAAGAAATTCAGAGTTCAAATATCTGTCTGACATGAGCCCAACTCCTGTGCTTCTCAAGGTCTATGATCACTGAAATCGGTGGCAAAAAGTCCCTGCCTTCTTTTCCCTTTGGTCTCCTGCTACTGTTGATCTTAAACTCTGGTTTCTATTCAGCTATACTAAAATGTTGATTCCTGGAACAGACCACTGTTCTTCTTGCCTTTGAACAAACTATTTTCTGTGTCAAAACCTCCCCCTAACACTTCCCTCGTCAGCACGTTCACCAGATAATGACTCCCTGTGCTTTGGACCTCTGTTTTAAATGTGCTTCTCAGATTGTTTTCTCAATCCCTGGAAGGAGTTAAACTCAGTGGGAAGGAGGAAGAGTTCAGTGGGACGAAGAAAAGAAGGTAATGGGAGATGATTATGGTCAAAATACATTATACACATTGCCAATAAATAAAATTAAGCTAAAAAATAATCACACAAAGTGTCTAGGATATTCATGATTTTTAAGGTGGCTAACGTTACCTCCACAGGCCTGCATGATAGGAGGAAAAACATGAAGACATCAACATTGAAGAGAAACTAGTTAGAAGGAAGAGATTCAATGGAGGAGGATCGTGGTGGGGGAAGGGAGGGTTATGATCATGGTATATTGTCTTCATTTATGGAAACTGTCAATAAAGTTATTTAAAATTTTTATGCAGTTATTTGAGAGAAACAGGAAGAGGGGGAGAGAGAGAGAAAGAATGGGCACACCATGGCCTCAGCCACTGCAAATGAACTCTAGGCACATGTGCCACCTTGTGCATTTGGCTTACGTGGGTCCTGGGGAATCGAACCTGGGTCCTTAGGCTTCACAGGCAAGTGTCTTAACTGCTAAGCCATTGCTGCAGCCTCAATGAAAAGTTTTTAAAAGGGCTGGAGATTTCTCCGTGGTCAAAGATGCTTGCTTGTAATGCCTGATGACTTGGAGGTCCTGGCTTGCTCATGTTCATTCATTCATTCTCTCTCCCCCAAATAAATACATGAATTATTATTATTATTATTGTTTTTGGTGCTGAGAACCGAACGAAGGCTCTTGCGCTTGCTAGGCAAGCGGTCATCCACTGAACTAAATCCCCAACCCCCATGAATTATTTTTTAAATTTAGAACAAAAAATACTAAGTACCGAGCCGGGCATGGTGGCGCACGCCTTTAATCCCAGCACTCGGGAGGCAGAGGTAGGAGGATCGCTGAGAGTTCAAGGCCACCCTGAGACTACATAGTTAATTCCAGGTCAGCCTGGACCAGAGTGAAACCCTACCTCGAAAAACCAAAAAAAAAAAAAAAAAAAAATACTAAGTACCCTTCCTATATACCAATATCCAATATGGGCTGTGGAGATGGCTCAGAGGTGAAAGGTGTTTGCTTGCAAAGCCTGATGGTGCTAGTTTGATTCCCCAGTACCCATGTAAAGCCAATAGCAAACATGCTGAGGATGAAACCAGAAAAACAATCCCATTCACAATTGCCACAAATAGATGAGGTAGACAGAAAGATGAATGGACACACATACACACAACTTGAGAATAAACCTAACCCTGGCTCTGGGTGTGTCATGCGTGCCTTTAATCCCAGCACTTGGGAGGCAGAGGTAAGAGGATCGCTGTTGAATTTGAGGCCACCCTGAGACTACACAGTGAATTCCAGGTCAGCCTGTCCTAGATTGAGACCCTGCCTCGAAAAACAACAAAAACCCTAAACATGGAAGTGACATTTTAAAAACACTTGAGAAAGAAACTGAAGAAGGCATTAGAGTACATAAGGATCAGAGGCAGGCAGGCAGGCAGGCATAGCCAGTAGTTCAGGCACCCTGGACATTGCTTGACCTGAGCTGCAAGCACACCCTTCTCTTATACAAGGCACCTAGCAACCTGGAACCCCACGTGCACTGAGCTACACTTACATGTACACCTGGAGCCACATAACAACCATTTTCTCCTCCCCTTGGAGCCATTGTTTGCATTAAGCACCCATTCAAATACATCCTAAGATAGCTTAGGAATCAGAACAGTAGGGGCCACCCAGCCTGAAGGGCTTTAGGGTACATGCATATTATTGTGTCCTTTAAGTGACCTTTCAGGAAGAAAGCACTATTTATTATTGTATGCCTATGTATGAATAGGTATGAATATGATAAAATAAATGCATCAGGTGAAGTCCTGTGCACTGTAGAGAAAAGGAAAACTGTCTGTAACTGAAATCACAGCACCAAACTATATGCCAGGCAAATGACGCATCCCCACCTAAGGCTACTGCAGAGCAATGGCCCCGACCATGTCCCTGGGCCTGTGAGCACTCTCCACTCCAGTGCCTGTTGCCCTTGGGCAGTGTGCTGACCCTTCATCATCACTTTGCTCCTCATGAAGTTTCTTGCTGCTAAACTCCCTGTGTGCACTGTCCTTCAGTTCGTTGAGTAAGAGGCCAAGAACCTGGAAAGTTCCAGAGAACACTAGTAACAGACCTCCCCTCCCATGCCCATGGACTGGAAGCATCCATGTTGTGAAACCAGCTCTGACCAAAAGCAATCTACAAACCGGGTGTGGTGGTGCACACCTTTAATCCCAGCACTCAGGAGGCAGAGGTAGGAGGATCGCTGTGAGTTTGAGGCCACCCAGAGACTACCAAATGAATTCCAGGTCAGCCTGAGCTAGAGTGAGACCCTACCTCAAAAAAACCAGGCAAAAAACAAACAAAAAACAAACAAAAAACAAACAATCTACAGAGTCAATGCAATCCCCACCAAGACCCGACAACCATTTGTCACACACACACACACACACACACACACACACACACACACACACACACACACAATAACTCTTAAAATTTGGAAGTACTAATGACCTCAGAAAGTTCAAGCAATCCTGAGAGAAAAATAAAGGAAATAAAATAGCCAATAAAAATGGGATGCTAGGGCTAGAGAGATGGCTTAGCAGTTAAGGCACTTGCCTGCAAAGCCTAAGGACCCACGTTTGTTTCCCTAGGACCCACATGAGCCAGATTCACAAGGTGGAGCATGTGCCTGAAATTCCTTTGCAGTGGCTGAAGGCCCTGGTGTGCCTGTTCTGTCTGCCTCTTCCTCTCTCTCCTATCTAACAAGTGAATAAAATGTTTTGTAATGGGATGACGTTGCAGTCAGGTTCACACTGCTGGTAGAAATCACCTGGCCAAGAGCAGCTTGAGAAAAAAAGGTTTACTTTGGCTTACAGGCTCAGGGGAAAGCTCCATGATGGCATGAGCAGAGTGTAGACATCACCCCTGGCCAACCTACGGTGGACCATAGCAACAAAAAGTGTGTCACACATGGCAAGGGGAAGCTGGCTCTAATACCCATAAGCCCTCCCCCAACAATATTCTACCTCCAGGAGGCTTTAATTTTCAATTGCCATCAGCTGGAGAGACTAGCATTCAGGGTACTTAAGTTGATGGGGACACCTGAATCAAACTACCACATCCCACCCCTGGCCCCCATAAACTGATAACCATACATGATGTAAAATGCATTGCATTCATGCAGCTTTCAAAGACCCCATAGTTTTTATCAATCCTAATGATTTTCATACATTCCCCATAATCCAAGGTCTTTTAACTGACCCACAATACCCAAAAAGTCCTTCCAAAACCCCAAATGACACAGAACAAACATTCCCACTGAAAAGGATGCATTGGGCAAAGCACAGAAATATTCAACCAATACAAGATTTAAAACAACCAGGGCAAACATCAAACTCTGTAGCTCCAAGTCCAACAACTCTAGTCAATGATGACAAATCTCCAAGAGCGATAATTCTAACCAGCAACAAGTCTCTGGAGTTCCAATTCCGCCCCTCCAGCCAGGCTACTCACGGGCCTGGCCTGGAAAACTTCATCTGGGACCAGCAGCCCTCCTTGGCAGCCATCTCATGGTCCTGGCATCTCCACTGGGTCTCCACTACAACCGAAGGTCCATCCTCATGGCCCCATGGGATCTCCATGCAGGCATCCAGCAAACCTGCTTCACACTACCCATGGCCATTTCTAAATTACAATATCACATTGTAAACTCAATGACCCTCTCTTTCCTACATTTCTTATACACCATAATATGAGCTAGAGTGACAATTTGTTAATCCAGGGGGGAATAAAGCAGACTTCGTAGAACAGGGCACTCCTTCAGCATTCAGGCCCCTTCAAAGGGCAGTTCAGCTGGCTCAATCTCAAAAGTTATAATGTCTCAAAAAATTTGCAGTGAACGGGCAGCAGTTTAGTCCCAAGATTTCATTTTTTCTGTGTCACATCCCTCTGCTCACATCAGTTCATTTCTACGCAAAGCAACCCTGCACAACTTCTCAGGACACGGGCATAACTTCAAGCATCTCATACCAACTGCTAGCCAAGTCCAAGTAAAGCTCCCTTCTCTCCCTCATAAGCCAAACCTCACAGTCCATAGTTCTTACTGCATTCAGGCCTTTCAACTCTGAGCAGAATAGTCCATCAAGCTGTACTTACAGCACTGCAAGGCATCTCTTAGGCCGAGGTTTCAAACCCTTCCACATTCCTCTTGAAAATCAGCTCCAAAAGGCCAAAACCACACAGTCAGGTGTCCAGCAGAAATCCGTTCCTCGGTACCACTTTACTGTTGCAGTCAAGCTCACACTGCTGATAGAAATCACCTGACCAAGAACAGCTTGTGGAAAAAAAAGAGGTTTACTGTGGCTTATAGGCTCGAGCAGAAAGTTCCATGATGGCAGGGAAAATGATGGCATGAGCAGAGTAGACATCACCCCTGGCCAACATAACATGGACGCTAGCAACAGGAGAGTGTGCCAAATACTGGCAAGGGAAGCTGGCTATAATACCCATAAGCCCGCCCCCAATACTCTACCTCCAGGAGGCTTTAATTTCCAATTACCATCAGCTGAGGAGACTAGCATTCAGAACACCTAAGTTTATGGGGGGGATACCTGAATCAAACCACCACAGATATGTTCAATTTTAACAGAGAAAAAAATCCCAAGATTTCAAAAGACAATGAAATAATATTTTTTCTGAAAATGAAAAAATTAGCAAGATTGAAATCAATGCTGGGCCTTCTGAGTCACAGCACATTCTTTGACCTTTGGAGTACAAGTCACTAGAAGAGAGAGTCACTGAACTTGGATACAGAAGAAGGTCCAAGGCAGCTTCACTGTCCAGCACCGGCTTCATGACAGACAGGATCAGGGCCCTTACCTGGTTGACAGGCAACTTCCCCGCAGCAGCCAGCCTGGTTTGGCCTTCCAGAGACAGGTGCTCAGGTGGACAAGGCTTCTGGTCCTCATCCCAGAGTTCCCATCACAGAACGCCACAGCTGCATGCTCACTTGACTTGCAGACCCGAGCTTCAACTTTCTAGATGAGCAGCTGAAAGTCAGAGTGCCTATAGAGAACAAGACGCTAGAATGAGGCAATGGCAGCTACTGTGAGAGGACACTGGAACACATGGGACCTGAATGTGGTGTAGGAATCACAGTAGGGCAGGGTTTAAATAGGGGTGGGGATGAGGGAAGGATGGGATGGTGGGAGGATGAATCAAAACCAAGGATATGTGAATAAGCCTACTATTGGTAAACCAATTAAGATATCTTTTTTTTTTTTTTTTCCGAGGTAGGGTTTTACTCTGGTCCAGGCTGACCTGGAATTAACTATGTAGTCTCAGGGTGGCCTTGAACTCACCGCGATCCTCCTACCTCTGCCTCCCGAGTGCTGGGATTAAAGGTGTGTGCCACCATGCCCAGCTAAGATATCATTTTTGAAGAAGTGTTTCAGGGGGCTGGAGAGATGGCTCAGCTGTTAAGACACTTGCTCGCAGAGACACTAAAGACCTGGGTTGGCTTCCCCAGTACCTACATAAAACCAGATAAACAAAGTGACACATGCATCTGGAGTCCATTTGCAGCACCTGGAGGTCCTGGTATGCCATTCTTGCCCTGTCTCTCATCTCCCACCTCTTGCAAAATATAATTTTTAAAAAAGTTAATTTTAGGCCAGGTGTGGTGGTGCACGCCTTTAATCCTAGCACTTGGGAGGCAAAAGTAGGAGGATCGCCATGCATTCAAGGCCGCCGTGAGACTACATAGTGAATTCCAGGTTAGCCTTGGCTAGAGAGAGACTCTACTTTGAAAAACCAAAAAAAATTAATTTTAGGACTGGAGATGGCATAGCAGTTAAAGTACTTGCCTGCAAAGCCGAGGGACACAGGTTCAACTTCCCAGGACCCAGGTAAGCCAGATGCACAGGGGGGGCGCACACATCTGGAGTTCGTTTGCAGGCGCCTTAACCTAAGTATTCTCTCCAGCCCAGAAATTCCTTTTAATTCCTTATAAGCCTTAGGAGCTGAAGAGTGGGCAGAAGGAATCGAGAACCTCAGACTTGGAAAGTGTACCCTGAGGCCCAGTGTCCCCACAAGGAGGCGCTTGAGAACCTTCCTGACAACACAGTGGATGCAGGTGTGGTGATGGACCACAACAAGGGCAAGATATGGAAACATCGCCAATATGCCATCTGTTCATTCAGTCACACTTGCAATCAGGAATGAAAGCATGGTCAGTACAAAACACCAGGACCCCTATTAACACAGTGAGAATTTGTGGTGGCCTGTCGTGATGCACAAAAGAATTAAAACTCCAAATCTGACGTTGAAGAGAAAGAGCAAGCGCATAGTTACGCTTTATGCTTCTCGGAAAATATCATTTCAGACAGTGATTCCACTGTCTGGAAACACTTTAAAAGGTTTCCAAGTAGAATTACACCTTTACTTGCCAGGACAGGATCTCATTAGCGTTGGGGACAAGTATCTGCAATCATACGTTCCCTTCCGGGGCATCTCACTTCAATTACAAGTATTGAAAAACCTATGTGTGAAATTTGACCTATGAGGCGATCTCGAGATTTTTGTCTGTGATTTTCCACCATCAGGAGGCATGAGTCTACTAAATCCTTTGAGCTTGACGTGGTTCAATGCACCTTGATCCCCAGAACTGACAAGGCAGATGTACATGCTTAGGTGTGAGTTCAAAGCCAGCCTGAGATAACATCGTGTGTTCCAGTTCAGCCTGCGCTAGAGTGAGTCCCGTGAAAAACCAAAAAATATAGCCAGGCGTGGTGGCGCATGTCTTGAATCCCAGCCCCTGGCAGGCAGAGGTAGGAGGATGGCAGAGTTCAAGGCGACCCTGAGATGCCATGGTGAATTCCTGTTCAGCCTCAAATCGAGTGAGACCCTACATCGCAAAACCAAAGTAACAAAAAAAGAAGAAAGAAAGAAAGAAAGAAAGAAAGAAAGAAAGAAAGAAAGAAAGAAAAGAAAAGAAAGGAAGGAATGAAGGAAGACAGAAAGCAAAGACGCAAGCAAGCAAGCAAAAGACAAAGAAAGAAAAACCAAAACATACAATAAAATAAAATGAATTATGATCAAAACAGCCTGAAGCATTGACCTTACACAGCCTAAATGCCGGGAATACTTGAAAGCGAAGCAATTACATAAAACACATTTGGCAAACGTCTATTAGGTCCTGCTAAGGAGGAATCGATATTCTTTGAAAATTACAGAAAAAACCTATGAGCTCTCTCTCTGCAGCAGAGACACAGACGGCTATGCAGGCCTTTGTCATGATAAAGAAAATTCAGAGTTGGTGTCAGAACCTTCCCAGAAGATCTCCTGGGAAAGAAAATTCCACAAACACAAGGCCAGTGTCACCTGGTGTCATCACGTGAAAAGTCGACATCATCGAAGCCTCCCTTCAACTGAGATCCAAAGAATGCTCGCTGGCACATACTATGTATGTTAGGACATTAGAAGGATTTACTTCTGAGACTGACACTTCTTAGAAATTATTCTCACTTTTCCTCGAAACCAATTGTGAATAAGTACATGTTAGAAGGGTCGTAGCTGTGAGTTCAAGGCCAGCCTGAGACGTCACAGTGAATTCTGGGTCAGCCCGTGCTACAGCCAGTCCCTACGTCACACAGCCCAATTCGCCAATGCAGACTGCATGTTTTGTTTTTCTTTGTTTTTCTCCTTGCACAGAGGCAATGAGATCCAAGGACAAATTCAGCAAAATTCATGTAAAGATACCTGAACCCCTATCAAAAGAGAAGTCGAGCTTTCTAGCTTGCTTGCTTGCAAAACATCGCAAAGACAAAATAACAAAAAGCAAAATGAACGGAAGGAAGGAAGGAAGGAAGGAAGGAAGGAAGGAAGGAAGGAAGGAAGAAAAGAAAGGGAGGAAGAAAGGAAAGGAAGGAAGAAGGACAGACAGCAAAGACTCAAGGAAGCAAACAACAGAGAAAGAAAGAACAAGTAAATTTACAATAAATCAAATGAATTACGATCGAAACAGACTGAAGCTTTGATTTTACATAGCCTAAATGCTGGGAATAGTTGTAAGCGAAGCGATGACACACAACCCATTTGGCAAACGTCTATTAGGTCCTGTTAAGGAGACGACTCGATAATCTTTGAAAATTACAGAAAAACCCTATGTGCTCTATCTTTGCAGGAGACACACAGATGGCTATGCAGGCCTTTGTCATGATAGAGAAAATTCAGTGCTGGTTTCAGAAACTTTCCAGCAGATCACCTGGGAGAGAAAATAACAGAGACACAAGGCCAGAGTCACCTGGTGTCATCACATGAAAAGCCGACATCACAGAAGCCTCCCTTCAACTGAGATCCAGAGAATGTTCGCTGGCACTTACTATGAATGTTAGGACATTAGAAAGATTTAATTCCGAGATTGACACTTCTGAGAGGTTATTCTAACTTTTCCAGGAAACCAGTTGTGAATAAGTACAATTTATAAGGGTTTGGCTGGAAGTTCAAGGCCAGCCTGACACGCCACAGTGAATTCTGTGTTAGCCCGGGCTACAGCCAATGCTACCTCGTACCCCCTCCAAAAATTATGTATGTATATATGTATGTATGTATGTATGTATGTATGTATGTATTTATTTATGTATGCATATACATATGTGTGTGTGTGTATGTTTCTGTGTTGATGGATACACATTTACATATGGCCTTAAACCTAATCCTACTGAGATATATATAAAAATTTATATAATTCACATATAATTATATATATTTGTATATGTGTTATAAATAACGTGGAAAAATGTATAATACATGTAATTATATTTTATACATGTCATATATGTAAATATATAACATATATTCATATAGCTAATATATGTATTAATTTCCATGTATATTCATATATGAACTCATACATTTACATATAAGTTTATATCTAATTAAAATATATATTCATATGTGTATATATTCTGGGTGAGCGGGCAGTAAAAGAACACTGTTCCTCGCACCTCAGGGAGTTCTCACTCTCCTGCCAGGATCCTGCACCGACACCCGAGCTCACTTCAGAAAACCTGAGTCCCTCTCGTCATCAACAACAATGACAGGCGAGACAGTGGTCCAAGTAATTGGACTCAGAGCCCCGGGAAGATTTTTAAATCTCTCTACCTCAGTATTTCAAGCAGGGCCTTGGTCTCTAGCGGCCGGCTTCTAACTCCTCGAGGCCCTTTCCCATCAGCCCTCCACGATCTCCTTAGTTAGGCTGGGCCATTCCTAGGAAAACACACACTCTGTGACCTGTTTGTTCATTTTTCAGACATCCCCCTTCCGGTAGGCTCGTAACTCAGAGTGATGGCATGAAATGTAAGATATCGCTCCATTTCCAAAAAGACCCCTCCGCTCTCCGCCTGTCCCCTGGCTCAGCAGTCCAAACTCAGGCGGCCATTTGGAGCGTTTTTTTGGAACGAGCAGATTCTCTAACCTCGGGTGACCGCGACGCGTTCACCGAGGTTAGAGAATCTGAGGCAGACGGGCCAGGAGAAGGCCTGGGTGTTCCAGGGACTCTCTGCGTGGGAGAAAACGGGGCTCGCGACAAGCACCTGAGTCATCTGCTCACATCTGTCCGGGACCTCCAGAACTGACAGAGGTTTGAAGATATTCAGTAGGAGTTTTGAGCGCCCTCTCTGCCTGAGGCTCACACTTCTGGTAACCCAGCAGACCTGGTGGAGTGTGAGAAATGGGCGGGCAGGCAGTGTCTCAGCTGCTGTGCACGAAATCAAGATGTGCGCGCCGCCTCGTGGCCAAGTGAGGCATTGCACCCTTGCGTAACTTTGCATCTGTCTAAACGTGGGACCTGGAGATTGAAACCCCCCTCAGGATTTGAACCAGTGTTCTTAGGGTTAGAAGCCAGGCGCCTTAAGCCCTGAGTATTCTCTCCAGCCCAGAAATTCCTTTTAATTCCTTATAAGCCTAATGAGCTGAAGAGTGGGCAGAAGGAATGGAGAACCTCAGACTTGGTAAGTGTACCTTGGGGCACGGAGTCGCCAGAAGGAGGCGCTTGAGAACCTTCCTGACAACACGGTGGATGCAGGTGTGGTGATGGACCACAACAAGGGCAAGGAATGGAAAAATCGCCAATATGTCATTGCTTCATTCAGTCACACTTGCAAAACATCGCAAAGACAAAATAACAAAAAGCAAAATGAACGGAAGGAAGGAAGGAAGGAAGGAAGGAAGGAAGGAAGAAAAGAAAGGGAGGAAGAAAGGAAAGGAAGGAAGAAGGACAGACAGCAAAGACTCAAGCAAGCAAAGCAACAGAAAGAAAGAACAAGTAAAATATACAATAAATCAAATGAATTACGATCGAAACAGACTGAAGCTTTGACTTTACATAGCCTAAATGCCGGGAATAGTTGTAAGCGAAGCGATGACACACAACCCATTTGGCAAACGTCTATTAGGTCCTGTTAAGGAGACGACTCGATAATCTTTGAAAATTACAGAAAAACCCTATGTGCTCTATCTTTGCAGGAGACACACAGATGGCTATGCAGGCCTTTGTCATGATAGAAAATTCAGTGCTGGTTTCAGAAACTTTCCAGCAGATCACCTGGGAGAGAAAATAACACAGACACAAGGCCAGAGTCACCTGGTGTCATCACATGAAAAGTCGACATCACAGAAGCCTCCCTTCAACTGAGATCCAGAGAATGTTCGCTGGCACTTACTATGAATGTTAGGACATTAGAAAGATTTAATTCCGAGATTGACACTTCTTAGAGGTTATTCTAACTTTTCCAGGAAACCAGTTGTGAATAAGTACAATTTATAAGGGGTTTGGCTGGAAGTTCAAGGCCAGCCTGACACGCCACAGTGAATTCTGTGTTAGCCGGGCTACAGCCATTGCTACCTCGTACCCCTCCAAAAATTATGTATGTATATATGTATGTATGTATGTATGTATGTATTTATTTATTTATGCATAGATATACATATGTGTGTGTGTGTGTGTATGTTTCTGTGTTGATGGATACACATTTACATATGGCCTTAAACCTAATCCTACTGAGATATATATAAAAATTTATATAATTCACATATAATTATATATATTTGTATGTGTATGTATTATGTGTTATAAATAACGTGGAAAAATGTATAATACATGTAATTATATTTTATACATGTCATATATGTAAATATATAACATATATTATATAGCTAATATATATATAAATTTCCATGTATATTCATATATGAACTCATACATTTACATATAAGTTTATATCTAATTAAAATATATATTCATATGTGTATATATTCTGGGTGAGCGGGCAGTAAAAGAACACTGTTCCTCGCACCTCACGGAGTTCTCACTCTCCTGCCAGGATCCTGCACCGACACCCGAGCTCACTTCAGAAAACCTGAGTCCCTCTCGTCATCAACAACAATGACAGGCGAGACAGTGGTCCAAGTAATTGGACTCAGAGCCCCGGGAAGATTTTTAAATCTCTCTACCTCAGTATTTCAAGCAGGGACTTGGTCTCTAGCGGCCGGCTTCTAACTCCTCGAGGCCCTTTCCCATCAGCCCTCCACGATCTCCTTAGTTAGGCTGGGCCATTCCTAGGAAAACACACACTCTGTGACCTGTTTGTTCATTTTTCAGACATCCCCCTTCCGGTAGGCTCGTAACTCAGAGTGATGGCATGAAATGTAAGATATCGCTCCATTTCAAAAAACCCCTCCGCTCTCCGCCTGTCCCCTGGCTCAGCAGTCCAAACTCAGGCGGCCATTTGGAGCGTTTTTTTGGAACGAGCAGATTCTCTAACCTCGGGTGACCGCGACGCGTTCACCCGAGGTTAGAGAATCTGGAGCCGGACAGGCCAGGAGAAGGCCTGGGTGTTCCAGGGACTCTCTGCGTGGGAGAAAAACGGGGCTCGCGACAAGCACCTGAGTCATCTGCTCACATCTGTCCGGGACCTCCAGAACTGACAGAGGTTTGAAGATATTCAGTAGGAGTTTTGAGCGCCCTCTCTGCCTGAGGCTCACACTTCTGGTAACCCAGCAGACCTGGTGGAGTGTGAGAAATGGGCGGGCAGGCAGTGTCTCAGCTGCTGTGCACGAAATCAAGATGTGCGCGCCGCCTCGTGGCCAAGTGAGGCATTGCACCCTTGCGTAACTTTGCATCTGTCTAAACGTGGGACCTGGAGATTGAAACCCCCTCAGGATTTGAACCAGTGTTCTTAGGGTTAGAAGCCAGGCGCCTTAAGCCCTGAGTATTCTCTCCAGCCCAGAAATTCCTTTTAATTCCTTATAAGCCTAATGAGCTGAAGAGTGGGCAGAAGGAATGGAGAACCTCAGACTTGGTAAGTGTACCTTGGGGCACGGAGTCGCCAGAAGGAGGCGCTTGAGAACCTTCCTGACAACACGGTGGATGCAGGTGTGGTGATGGACCACAACAAGGGCAAGGTATGGAAAAATCGCCAATATGTCATTGCTTCATTCAGTCACACTTGCAAAACATCGCAAAGACAAAATAACAAAAAGCAAAATGAACGGAAGGAAGGAAGGAAGGAAGAAGGAAGGAAGGAAGGAAGAAGAAAGGAGGAGGAAGAAAGGAAAGGAAGGAAAAGGACAGACAGCAAAGACTCAAGCAAGCAAGCAACAGAGAAAGAAAGAACAAGTAAAATTTACAATAAATCAAATGAATTACGATCGAAACAGACTGAAGCTTTGACTTTACATAGCCTAAATGCCGGGAATAGTTGTAAGCGAAGAAGCGATGACACACAACCCATTTGGCAAACGTCTATTAGGTCCTGTTAAGGAGACGACTCGATAATCTTTGAAAATTACAGAAAAACCCTATGTGCTCTATCTTTGCAGGAGACACACAGATGGCTATGCAGGCCTTTGTCATGATAGAAAATTCAGTGCTGGTTTCAGAAACTTTCCAGCAGATCACCTGGGAGAAAATAACACAGACACAAGGCCAGAGTCACCTGGTGTCATCACATGAAAAGTCGACATCACAGAAGCCTCCCTTCAACTGAGATCCAGAGAATGTTCGCTGGCACTTACTATGAATGTTAGGACATTAGAAAGATTTAATTCCGAGATTGACACTTCTTAGAGGTTATTCTAACTTTTCCAGGAAACCAGTTGTGAATAAGTACAATTTATAAGGGTTTGGCTGGAAGTTCAAGGCCAGCCTGACACGCCACAGTGAATTCTGTGTTAGCCCGGGCTACAGCCATTGCTACCTCGTACCCCTCCAAAAATTATGTATGTATATATGTATGTATGTATGTATGTATGTATGTATGTATGTATGCATAGATATACATATGTGTGTGTGTGTGTGTATGTTTCTGTGTTGATGGATACACATTTACATATGGCCTTAAACCTAATCCTACTGAGATATATATAAAAATTTATATAATTCACATATAATTATATATATATTTGTATATGTGTTATAAATAACGTGGAAAAATGTATAATACATGTAATTATATTTTATACATGTCATATATGTAAATATATAACATATATTTATATAGCTAATATATGTATAAATTTCCATGTATATTCATATATGAACTCATACATTTACATATAAGTTTATATCTAATTAAAATATATATTCATATGTGTATATATTCTGGGTGAGCGGGCAGTAAAAGAACACTGTTCCTCGCACCTCACGGAGTTCTCACTCTCCTGCCAGGATCCTGCACCGACACCCGAGCTCACTTCAGAAAACCTGAGTCCCTCTTGTCATCAACAACAATGACAGGCGAGACAGTGGTCCAAGTAATTGGACTCAGAGCCCCGGAAGATTTTTAAATCTCTCTACCTCAGTATTTCAAGCAGGGACTTGGTCTCTAGCGGCCGGCTTCTAACTCCTCGAGGCTCTTTCCCATCAGCCCTCCACGATCTCCTTAGTTAGGCTGGGCCATTCCTAGGAAAAACACACACTCTGTGACCTGTTTGTTCATTTTTCAGACATCCCCCTTCCGGTAGGCTCGTAACTCAGAGTGATGGCATGAAATGTAAGATATCGCTCCATTTTCAAAAAGACCCTTCCGCTCTCCTCCTGTCCCCTGGCTCAGCAGTCCAAACTCAGGCGGCCATTTGGAGCGTTTTTGGAACGAGCAGATTCTCTAACCTCAGGTGACCGCGACGCGTTCACCGAGGTTAGAGAATCTGGAGCCGGACGGCCAGGAGAAGGCCTGGGTGTTCCAGGGACTCTGCGTGGGAGAAAAACGGGGCTCGCGACAAGCACCTGAGTCATCTGCTCACATCTGTCCGGGACCTCCAGAACTGACAGAGGTTTGAAGATATTCAGTAGGAGTTTTGAGCGCCCTCTCTGCCTGAGGCTCACACTTCTGGTAACCCAGCAGACCTGGTGGAGTGTGAGAAATGGGCGGGCAGGCAGTGTCTCAGCTGCTGTGCACGAAATCAAGATGTGCGCGCCGCCTCGTGGCCAAGTGAGGCATTGCACCCTTGCGTAACTTTGCATCTGTCTAAACGTGGGACCTGGAGATTGAAACCCCCCTCAGGATTTGAACCAGTGTTCTTAGGGTTAGAAGCCAGGCGCCTTAAGCCCTGAGTATTCTCTCCAGCCCAGAAATTCCTTTTAATTCCTTATAAGCCTAATGAGCTGAAGAGTGGGCAGAAGGAATGGAGAACCTCAGACTTGGTAAGTGTACCTTGGGGCACGGAGTCGCCAGAAGGAGGCGCTTGAGAACCTTCCTGACAACACGGTGGATGCAGGTGTGGTGATGGACCACAACAAGGGCAAGGTATGGAAAAATCGCCAATATGTCATTGCTTCATTCAGTCACACTTGCAAAACATCGCAAAGACAAAATAACAAAAAGCAAAAAATGAAGGAAGGAAGGGAAGGAAGGAAGGAAGGAAGGAAAAAAGAAAGGGAGGAAGAAAGGAAAGGAAGGAAGAAGGACAGACAGCAAAGACTCAAGCAAGCAAGCAACAGAGAAAGAAAGAACAAGTAAATTTACAATAAATCAAA
>JAEOAD010000951.1:0-42678 GCA_036365145.1 Orientallactaga sibirica
ATAATCTACGAAGATGTACAAATTAGTAGTTTCCCTTCATTTCTAAAGCAGTTAGTTTAGAAAACATACATCTTCATTAGCGACACTGTACTGTTTGAAGTAAGGTAGTTCGGTTCTAGGAATCAGTTGCTTTACTACGAAGAAAGTTTAGTGCAGCAACTTCAAACCTTACTTGTTTGTGTAGTCTAACAAGATGTACAACTTACTAGTTTCGCTTCATTTCTAAATTAGTTTCTTTAGAAAACAAATATCTTCATTGCCCTATACTGTTCTGGGTGAAATAAGCTAGTTCGGTTCTAGGAATCAGTTCCTTTCCCCGAAGAAGGTTTAGTGCAGCAAGTTCAAACATTTCTAGTTAGTGTAATCTAACAAGATGTAAAATTTAGTAGTTTCACTTCATTTCTAAAGCAGTTTTTTAGAAAACATACATCTTCATTGCGAACACTGTTCCGTGTGAAATAAGTTAGTTCGGTTCTAGGAGAATCAGTTGCTTTCCTACTAAGAAGATTTAGTGCAGCAACTTCAAACCTTCCTTGTTTGTGTAGTCTAACAAGATGTACATCTTAGCCGTTTCGCTTCACTTGTAAAGTAGTTTGTTTAGAAAACAAACATCTTCATTACCTAACACTGTACTGTGTGAAATAAGCTAGTTCGTTTCTAGGAATCTGTTGCTTTCCAACGAAGAAGGTTTAGTTCAGAAACGTGAAACCTTCCTTGTTTGTGTAGTCTAACAAGATATACAACTTACTAGTTTCGCTTCATTTCTAAAGTAGTTTCTTTAGAAAACAAACATCTTCATTGCTTTAACACTGTATTGGGTGTAATAAGCTAGTTGGTTCTAGGAATCAGTTGCTTTCCTACGAAGAAGGTTTAGTGCAGCAACTTCAAACATTTCTAGTTAGTGTAATCTAAAAAATGTACAACTTAGGAGTTTTCCTTCATTTCTAAAGCAGTTTGTTTAGAAAACATACATCTTCATTTAGAAAACAAACATCTTCATTGCCGAACACTGTACCGTGTGAAATAAGTTAGTTCGGTTCTGGGAATCAGTTGCTATCCTACGAAGAAGGTTTAGTGCAGCAACTTCAAACCTGCCCTGTTTGTGTAGTCTAACAAGATGTACAACTTACTACTTTCTCTTCATTTGTAAAGTAGTTTGTTTAGAAAATAAACATCTTCATTGCCGAACGCTGTACTGAGTCAAATAAGCTAGTTCGGTTCTAGGAATCAGTTGCTTTCCTACGAAGAAGGTTTAGTGCAGCAAGTTCAATCTTTTCTAGTTAGTGTAATCTAACAAGATGTACAACATACTAGATTCGCTTCATATCTAATGTAGTTTCTTTCAAAAACAAACATCTTCATTGCCGAAAACTGTACTGTGTGAAATAAGTTAGTTCGGTTCTAGGAATCAGTTGCTTTCCTACGAAGAAGATTTAGTGCAGCAAATTCAAACCTTCCTTGTAACAAGATGTACATCTTAGCAGTTTCGCTTCATTTGTAAAGTAGTTTGGTTAGAAAACAAACATCTTCATTGCCGAACACTGTACTGTGTGAAATAAGCTAGTTCGGTTCTAGGAATCAGTTGCTTTCCTACGAAGAAGGTTTAGTGCAGCAAGTTCAAACTTTTCTAGTTAGTGCAGTCTAACAAGATGTACATCTTACCAGTTTCGCTTCATTTGTAAAGTACTTTCCTTAGAAAACAAACATCTTCATTGCCGAACACTGTACTGTGTGAAATAACCTAGTTCGGTTCTAGGAATCAGTTGCTTTCCTACGAAGAAGGTTTAGTGCAGCAAGTTCAAACTTTTCTAGTTAGTGTAATCTAACAAGATGTACAACTTAGTAGTTTCACTTCATTTCTAAAGCAGTTTGTTTAGAAAACATACATATTCATTGCCTAAAACTGTACTGTGTGAAATAAGTTAGTTCGGTTCTAGGAATCAGTTGCTTTCCTATGAAGAAAGTTTAGTGCAGCAACTTCAAACCTTCCTTGATTGTTTAGTCTAACAAGATGTACAACTTACTAGTTTCGCTTCATTTGTAAAGTAGTTTGTTTAGAAAACAAACATCGTCATTGCCGAACACTGTACTGTGTGAAATAAGCCGTTCGGTTCTAGGAATCAGTTGCTTTCCTCTGACGAAGGTTTAGTTAAGCAAGTTCAAACTTTTCTAGTTAGTGTAATCTAACAAGATGTACAACATACTAGATTTGCTTCATATCTAAAGTAGTTTCTTTCAAAAACAAACATCTTCATTGCTGAAAACTGTACTGTGTGAAATAAGTTAGTTCGGTTCTAGGAATCAGTTGCTTTCCTCTGAAGAAGATTTAGTGCAGCAACTTCAAACCTTTCTTGTAACAAGATGTACATCTTAGCGGTTTGCTTCATTTGTAAAAGTAGTTTGGTTAGAAAACAAACAACTTCATTTAACACTGTACTGTGTGAAATAAGCTAGTTTGCTTCTAGGAATCACTTGCTTTTCCTACTGAAGAAGGTTTAGTGCAGTAAGTTCAAACTTTTCTAGTTAATGCAGTCTAACAACATGTACAGCTTAGTAGTTTCACTTCATTTCTAAAGCAGTTTGTTTAGAAAACATACATCTTCATTGCCGAAAACTGTACTGTGTGAAATAAGTTACTTCGGATCTAGGAATCAGTTGCTTTCCTACGAAGAAAGTTTAATACAGCAACTGCAAACCTTCCTTGTTTGTGTAGTCTAAAAAGATGTACAGCTTACTAGTTTCGCTTCATTTGTAAAGTAGTTTGTTTAGAAAACAAACATCTTCATTTCCGAACACTGTACTGTGTGAAATAAGCTCGTTCGATTCTAGGAATCAGTTGCTTTCCTACGAAGAAGGTTTAGTGCAGCAACTTCAAACTTTTCTAGTTAGTGTAATCTAACAAGATGTACAACATACTAGATTTGCTTCATATCTAAAGTAGTTTCTTTCAAAAACAAACATCTTCATTGCCGATAACTGTACTGTGTGAAATAAGTTAGTTCGGTTCTAGGAATCAGTTGCTTTCCTATGAAGAAGGTTAAGTGCAGCAACGTGAAACCTTCCTTGTTTGTGTAGTCTAACAAGATGTACAACTTACTACTTTCTCTTCATTTGTAAAGTAGTTTGTTTAGAAAATAAACATCTTCATTGCCGAACGCTGTACTGAGTCAAATAAGCTAGTTCGGTTCTAGGAATCAGTTGCTTTCCTACGAAGAAGGTTTAGTGCAGCAAGTTCAATCTTTTCTAGTTAGTGTAATCTAACAAGATGTACAACATACTAGATTCGCTTCATATCTAATGTAGTTTCTTTCAAAAACAAACATCTTCATTGCCGAAAACTGTACTGTGTGAAATAAGTTAGTTCGGTTCTAGGAATCAGTTGCTTTCCTACGAAGAAGATTTAGTGCAGCAAATTCAAACCTTCCTTGTAACAAGATGTACATCTTAGCAGTTTCCTTCATTTGTAAAGTAGTTTGGTTAGAAAACAAACATCTTCATTGCCTAACACTGTACTGTGTGAAATAAGCTAGTTCGGTTCTAGGAATCAGTTGCTTTCCTACGAAGAAGGTTTAGTGCAGCAAGTTCAAACTTTTCTAGTTAGTGCAGTCTAACAAGATGTACATCTTAGCAGTTTCGCTTCATTTGTAAAGTACTTTCCTTAGAAAACAAACATCTTCATTGCCGAACACTGTACTGTGTGAAATAACCTAGTTCGGTTCTAGGAATCAGTTGCTTTCCTACGAAGAAGGTTTAGTGCAGCAAGTTCAAACTTTTCTAGTTAGTGTAATCTAACAAGATGTACAACTTAGTAGTTTCACTTCATTTCTAAAGCAGTTTGTTTAGAAAACATACATATTCATTGCCTAAAACTGTACTGTGTGAAATAAGTTAGTTCGGTTCTAGGAATCAGTTGCTTTCCTATGAAGAAAGTTTAGTGCAGCAACTTCAATCCTTCCTTGATTGTTTAGTCTAACAAGATGTACAACTTACTAGTTTCGCTTCATTTGTAAAGTAGTTTGTTTAGAAAACAAACATCGTCATTGCGAACACTGTACTGTGTGAAATAAGCTCGTTCGGTTCTAGGAATCAGTTGCTTTCCTACGAAGGTTTAGTTCAGCAAGTTCAAACTTTTTCTAGTTAGTGTAATCTAACAAGATGTACAACATACTAGATTTGCTTCATATCTAAAGTAGTTTCTTTCAAAAACAAACATCTTCATTGCTGAAAACTGTACTGTGTGAAATAAGTTAGTTCGGTTCTAGGAATCAGTTGCTTTCCTACGAAGAAGATTTAGTGCAGCAACTTCAAACCTTTCTTGTAACAAGATGTACATCTTAGCGGTTTAAACTTCATTTGTAAAGTAGTTTGGTTAGAAAACAAACAACTTCATTGCCGAACACTGTACTGTGTGAAATAAGCTAGTTCGCTTCTAGGAATCACTTGCTTTCCTACGAAGAAGGTTTAGTGCAGTAAGTTCAAACTTTTCTAGTTAATGCAGTCTAACAACATGTACAGCTTAGTAGTTTCACTTCATTTCTAAAGCAGTTTGTTTAGAAAACATACATCTTCATTGCCGAAAACTGTACTGTGTGAAATAAGTTACTTCGGATCTAGGAATCAGTTGCTTTCCTACGAAGAAAGTTTAATACAGCAACTGCAAACCTTCCTTGTTTGTGTAGTCTAAAAAGATGTACAGCTTACTAGTTTCGCTTCATTTGTAAAGTAGTTTGTTTAGAAAACAAACATCTTCATTGCCGAACACTGTACTGTGTGAAATAAGCTCGTTCGGTTCTAGGAATCAGTTGCTTTCCTACGAAGAAGGTTTAGTGCAGCAACTTGAAACCTTCCTTGATTGTTTAGTCTAACAAGATGTACAACTTACTAGTTTCGCTTCATTTGTAAAGTAGTTTGTTTAGAAAACAAACATCGTCATTTCCGAACACTGTACTGTGTGAAATAAGCTAGTTCTGTTCTAGGAATCAGTTGCTTTCCTACCAAGAAGCTTTAGTGCAGTAAGTTCAAACATTTCTAGTTAGTGTCATTTAAGAAGATGCACAAATTAGTAGTTTCACTTCATTTCGGAAGCAGTTGGTTTAGAAAACATACAACTTCATTCTCGACACTGTACTGTGTGAAGTAAGCTAGTTCGGTTCTAACAATTAGTTGCTTTCCTACGAAGAAAGTTTTGTGCAGCAACTTCAAACCTTCCTTGTTTGTGTAGTCTAACAAGATGTACAGCTTACTAGTTTCGGTTCATTTCTAAAGAAGTTTCTTGGAAAACAAACATCTTCATGGCCGAACACTGTACTGGGTGAAATAAGCTAGTTCGGTTCTAGGAATAAGTTGCTTTCCTACGAAGAAGGTTTAGTGCAGCAAGTTCAAACTTTTCTAGTTAGTGTAATCTAACAAGATGTACAACTTAGTAGTATCACTTCATTTTTAAAGCAGTTTCTTTAGAAAACACACATCTTCATTGCCGAAAACTGTACTGTGTGAAATAAGTTAGTTCGGTTCTAGGAATCAGTTGCTTTCCTACGAAGAAGGTTTAGTTCAGCAACTTCAAAACTTCCTTGTTTGTGAAGTCTAACAAGATGTACAACTTAGTAGTTTCGTTTCATTTGTAAAGTAGTTTGTTTAGAAAACAAACATCTTCATTGCGGAACACTGTACTGTGTGAAATAAGCTAGTTCGGTTCTAGGAATCAGTTGCTTTCCTACGAAGAAGGTTTAGTGCAGCAAGTTCAAACTTTTCTAGATAGTGTAGTCTAACAAGATGTACAACTTAGTAGTTTCACTTCATTTCTAAAGCAGTTTGTTTAGAGAACATACATCTTCATTGCCGAAAACTGTAGTGTGTGAAATAAGTTAGTTCGGTTGTAGGAATCAGTTGCTTTCCTACGAAGAAGGTTTAGTGCAGCAACTTCAAACCTTCCTTGTTTGTGTAGTCTAACAAGATATACAACTTACTAGTTTCGCTTCATTTGTAAAGTAGTTTGTTTAGAAAATAAACATCTTCATTGCCGAACACTGTACTGTGTGAAATAAGCTAGTTCGGTTCTAGGAATCAGTTGCTTTCCTGGGAAGAAGGTTTAGTGCAGCAACTTCAAACATTTCTAGTTAGTGTAATCTGAGAAGATATACAAATTAGTAGTATCGCTTCATTTCTAAAGTTGTTTGTTTAGAAAACAAACATCTTCATTGCCAAAAACTGTACTGTGTGAAATAAGCTAGTTCGGTTTAGGAATCATTTGCTTACCTACGAAGAAGATTTAGTGCACCAAGTTCAAACTTTTCTAGTTAGTGTAATCTAACAAGATTTACAACTTAGTAGTTTCACTTCATTTCTAAAGCAGTTTGTTTAGAAAACATACATCTTCGTTGCCGAAAACTGTACTGTTTGAAATAAGTTTTTTCGGTTCCAGGAATCAGTTGCTTTCCTACTTAGAAGGTTTAGTGCAGCAACTTCAAACCTTCCTCGTTTGTGTAGTCTAACCAGATGTACAACTTACTAGTTTGGCTCCATTTCTAAAGTTGTTTGTTTAGAAAATAAACATCTTCATTGCCGAACAGTGTACTGTGTGAAATAAGCTCGTTCGGTGCTAGGAATCAGTTGCTTTCCTACGAAGAAGGTTTAGTGCACCAAGTTCAAACTTTTCTAGTTAGTGTAGTCTAACAAGATGTACAACTTACTAGATTCGCTTCATATCTAAAGTAGTTTCTTTCAAAAATAAATATCTTCATTGCCGAAAACTGTACTGTGTGAAATAAGTTAGTTCGGTTCTAGGATTCAGTTGCTTTCCTACGAAGAAGGTTTAGTGCAGCAACTTGAAATCTTCCTTGATTGTTTAGTCTAACAAGATGTACAACTTACTAGTTTCGCTTCATTTGGAAAGTAGTTTGTTTAGAAAACAAACATCGTCATTTCCAAACACTGTACTGTGTGAAATAAGCTAGTTCGGTTCTAGGAATCAGTTGCTTTCCTACGAAGAAGGTTTAGTGCAGTAAGTTCAAACATTTCTAGTTAGTGTCATTTAAGACGATGCACAAATTAGTAGTTTCGCTTCATTTCGGAAGCAGTTGGTTTAGAAAACATACATCTTCATTGGCGACACTGTACTGTGTGAAGTAAGCTAGTTCGGTTCTAACAATTAGTTGCTTTCCTACGAAGAAAGTTTTGTGCAGCAACTTCAAACCTTCCTTGTTTGTGTAGTCTAAAAAGATGTACAACTTACTAGTTTCGGTTCATTTCTAAAGTAGTTTGTTTGCCAAACACTGTACTGTGTGAAATAAGCTAGTTCGGTTTAGGAATCATTTGCTTTCCTACGAAGAAGGTTGAGTGCAGCCACTTCAAACCTTCTTTGTTTGTGTAGTCTAACAAGATATACAATTTACTAGTTTCGCTTCATTTCTAAAGTAGTTTGTTTAGAAAACAAACATCTTCATTGCCAAACACTGTACTGTGTGAAATAAGCTAGTTCGGTTCTAGGAATCACTTGCTTTCCTACGAAGAAGGTTTAGTGCAGCAAGTTCAATCTTTTCTAGTTAGTGTAATCTAACAAGATGTACAACATACTAGATTCGCTTCATATCTAAAGTAGTTTATTTCAAAAACAAATATCTTCATTGCCGAAAACTGTACTGTGTGAAATAAGTTAGTTCGGTTCTAGGATTCAGTTGCTTTCCTACGAAGAAAGTTTAGTGCAGCAACTTGAACCCTTCCTTGTTTGTGTAGTCTAACAAGATGTACAACTTACTAGTTTTGCTTCATTTGTAAAGTAGTTTGTTTAGAAGAAAACCATCGTCATTGCCGAACACTGTACTGGGTGAAATAACCTAGTTCGGTTCTAGGAATCAGTTGCTTTCCTACGAAGAAGGTTTAGTGCAGCAACTTGAAACCTTCCTTGTTTGTGTAGTTTAAGAAGATATACAACTTACTAGTTTCGCTTCATTTGTAAAGTAGTTTGTTTAGAAAAAAACCATCGTCATTGCCTAACACTGTACTGGGTGAAATAACCTAGTTCGGTTCTAGGAATCAGTTGATTTCCTACGAAGAAGGTTTAGTACAGTAAGTTCAAACATTTCTAGTTAGTGTAATCTAGGAAGATGTACAACCTAGTAGTTTCGCTTCATTTCTAAAGCAATTGGTTTAGAAAACATACATCTTCATTGGCGACACTATACTGTGTGAAGTAAGCTAGTTCGCTTCTAGGAATCAGTTGCTTTCCTACGAAGAAAGTTTTGTGCAGCAAAAAAGTTGGTTCGGTTCTAGGAATCAGTTGCTTTCCTACGAAGAAAGTTTAGTGCAGCAACTTCAAACCTTCCTTGTTTGTGTAGTCTAACAAGATATACAACTTACTAGTTTCGCTTCATTTCTAAAGCAGTTTCTTTAGAAAACAAACATCCTCATTGCCGAACACTGTACTGGTTGAAATAAGCTAGTTAAGTTCTAGGAATCAGTTCCTTTCCTCCGAAGAAGGTTTAGTGCAGCAAGTTCAAACATTTCTAGTTAGTGTAATCTAACAAGATGTACAAGTTAGTAGTTCCACTTCATTTCTAAAGCAGTTTGTTAAGAAAACATACATCTTCATTGCCGAAAACTATACTGTGTGAAATAAGTTAGTTCGGTTCTAGGAATCAGTTGCTTTCCTACGAAGAAGGTTTAGTGCAGCAACTTCAAACATTTTTAGTTAGTGTAATCAAAGAAGATGTACAAATTAGTAGTATCGCTTCATTTCTAAAGTAGTTTGTTTAGAAAACAAACATCTTCATTGCCGAACACTGTACTGTGTGAAATAAGCTAGTTCGGTTGCTTTCCTACGAAGAAAGTGTAGTGCATTAATTTCAAACCTTCCTTGTGTGTGTAGTATAACAAGATGTACAACTTACTAGTTTCGCTTCATTTCTAAAGTAGTTTGTTTAGAAAACAAACATCTTCATTCCCGAAAACTGTACTGTGTGAAATAGGTTAGTTCGGTTCTAGGAATCAGTTACTTTCAAACGAAGAAGGTTTACTGTAGCAACTTCAAACCTTCCTTGTTTGTGTAGTCTAACAAGATGTACATCTTAGCAGTAGTTTGTTTAGAAAACAAGCATCGTCATTGCCGAACACTGTACTGTGTGAAATAAGCTAGTTCAGTTCTAGGAATCAGTTGCTTTCCTACGAAGAAGGTTTAGTGCAGTAAGTTCAAACATTTTTAGTTAGTATAATCTACGAAGATGTACAAATTAGTAGTTTCCCTTCATTTCTAAAGCAGTTAGTTTAAAAAACATACATCTTCATTAGCGACACTGTACTGTTTGAAGTAAGGTAGTTCGGTTCTAGGAATCAGTTGCTTTACTACGAAGAAAGTTTAGTGCAGCAACTTCAAACCTTACTTGTTTGTGTAGTCTAACAAGATGTACAACTTACTAGTTTCGCTTCATTTCTAAATTAGTTTCTTTAGAAAACTAATATCTTCATTGCCCTATACTGTTCTGGGTGAAATAAGCTAGTTCGGTTCTAGGAATCAGTTCCTTTCCCCGAAGAGGGTTTAGTGCAGCAAGTTCAAACATTTCTAGTTAGTGTAACCTAACAAGATGTAAAATTTAGTAGTTTCACTTCATTTCTAAAGCAGTTTTTTTAGAAAACATACATCTTCATTGCCGAACACTGTTCCGTGTGAAATAAGTTAGTTCGGTTCTAGGAATCAGTTGCTTTCCTACTAAGAAGATTTAGTGCAGCAACTTCAAACCTTCCTTGTTTGTGTAGTCTAACAAGATGTACATCTTAGCCGTTTCGCTTCACTTGTAAAGTAGTTTGTTTAGAAAACAAACATCTTCATTGCCGAACACTGTACTGTGTGAAATAAGCTAGTTCGTTTCTAGGAATCTGTTGCTTTCCAACGAAGAAGGTTTAGTGCAGAAACGTGAAACCTTCCTTGTTTGTGTAGTCTAACAAGATATACAACTTACTAGTTTCGCTTCATTTCTAAAGTAGTTTCTTTAGAAAACAAACATCTTCATTGCCGAACACTGTACTGGGTGTAATAAGCTAGTTCGGTTCTAGGAATCAGTTGCTTTCCTACGAAGAAGGTTTAGTGCAGCAACTTCAAACATTTCTAGTTAGTGTAATCTAAAAAATGTACAACTTAGGAGTTTTCCTTCATTTCTAAAGCAGTTTGTTTAGAAAACATACATCTTCATTTAGAAAACAAACATCTTTATTGCCGAACACTGTACCGTGTGAAATAAGTTAGTTCGGTTCTAGGAATCAGTTGCTATCCTACGAAGAAGGTTTAGTGCAGCAACTTCAAACCTGCCCTGTTTGTGTAGTCTAACAAGATGTACGACTTAGCAGTTTCACTTCATTTGTAAAGTAGTTTGTTTAGAAAACAAACATCTTCATTTCCGAACACTGTACTGTGTGAAATAAGCTAGTTCGGTTCTAGGAATCAGTTGCTTTCCTACGAAGAAGGTTTAGTGCAGCAAGTTCAAACTATTCTAGTTAGTGTAATCTAACAAGATGTACAACTTAGTAGTTTCACTTCATTTCTAAAGCAGTTTGTTTAGAAAACATGCATCTTCATTGCCGAAAACTGTACTGTGTGAAATAAGTTAGTTCGGTTCTAGGAATCAGTTGCTTTCCTACGAAGAAGATTTAGTGCAGCAACTTCAAACCTTCCTTGTAACAAGATGTACATCTTAGCAGTTTTGCTTCATTTGTAAAGTAGTTTGTTCAGAAAACAAACATCTTCATTGCCGAACACTGTACTGTGTGAAATAAGCTAGTTCGATTCTAGGAATCTGTTGCTTTCCAACGAAGAAGGTTTAGTGCAGCAACTTGAAACCTTCCTTGTTTGTGTAGTCTAACAAGATGTACAACTTACTATTTTCGCTTCATTTCTAAAGTAGTTTCTTTAGAAAACAAACATCTTAATTGCCGAAAACTGTACTGTGTGAAATAAGCTCGTTCGGTTATAGGAATCAGTAGCTTTCCTACGAAGAAGTTTTAGTGCAGCAAGTTCACACTTTTATAGTTAGTGTAATCTAACAAGGTGTACAACATACTCGATTTGCTGCATATCTAAATTAGTTTCTTTCAAAAACAAACATCTTCGTTGCCGAAAATTGTACTGTGTGAAATAAGTTAGTTCTGTTCTAGGAATCAGTTTCTTTCATACGAAGAGGATTTAGTGCAGCAACTTCAAACCTTCCTTGTTTGTGTAGTCTAACAAGATATACAACTTACTAGTTTCGCTTCATTTCTAAAGCAGTTTCTTTAGAAAACAAACATCCTCATTGCCGAACACTGTACTGATTGAAATAAGCTAGTTAAGTTCTAGGAATCAGTTCCTTTCCTCCGAAGAAGGTTTAGTGCAGCAAGTTCAAACATTTCTAGTTAGTGTAATCTAACAAGATGTACAAGTTAGTAGTTCCACTTCATTTCTAAAGCAGTTTGTTAAGAAAACATACATCTTCATTGCCGAAAACTATACTGTGTGAAATAAGTTAGTTCGGTTCTAGGAATCAGTTGCTTTCCTACGAAGAAGGTTTAGTGCAGCAACTTCAAACATTTTTAGTTAGTGTAATCAAACAAGATGTACAAATTAGTAGTATCGCTTCATTTCTAAAGTAGTTTATTTAGAAAACAAACATCTTCATTGCCGAACACTGTACTGTGTGAAATAAGCTAGTTCGGTTGCTTTCCCTTCTTGAAGAAAGTGTAGTGCATTAATTTCAAACCTTCCTTGTGTGTGTAGTATAACAAGATGTACAACTTACTAGTTTCGCTTCATTTCTAAAGTAGTTTGTTTAGAAAACAAACATCTTCATTGCCGAAATCTGTACTGTGTGAAATAGGTTAGTTCGGTTCTAGGAATCAGTTACTTTCAAACGAAGAAGGTTTACTGTAGCAACTTCAAACCTTCCTTGTTTGTGTAGTCTAACAAGATGTACATCTTAGCAGTAGTTTGTTTAGAAAACAAGCATCGTCATTGCCGAACACTGTACTGTGTGAAATAAGCTAGTTCAGTTCTAGGAATCAGTTGCTTTCCTACGAAGAAGGTTTAGTGCAGTAAGTTCAAACATTTTTAGTTAGTATAATCTACGAAGATGTACAAATTAGTAGTTTCCCTTCATTTCTAAAGCAGTTAGTTTAGAAAACATACATCTTCATTAGCGACACTGTACTGTTTGAAGTAAGGTAGTTCGGTTCTAGGAATCAGTTGCTTTACTACGAAGAAAGTTTAGTGCAGCAACTTCAAACCTTACTTGTTTGTGTAGTCTAACAAGATGTACAACTTACTAGTTTCGCTTCATTTCTAAATTAGTTTCTTTAGAAAACAAATATCTTCATTGCCCTATACTGTTCTGGGTGAAATAAGCTAGTTCGGTTCTAGGAAGTTCAGTTCCCGAAGAAGAAGGTTTAGTGCAGCAAGTTCAAACATTTCTAGTTAGTGTAATCTAACAAGATGTAAAATTTAGTAGTTTCACTTCATTTCTAAAGCAGTTTTTTTAGAAAACATACATCTTCATTGCCGAACACTGTTCCGTGTGAAATAAGTTAGTTCGGTTCTAGGAATCAGTTGCTTTCCTACTAAGA
Source organism: Orientallactaga sibirica (assembly GCA_036365145.1). NCBI lineage: Eukaryota > Metazoa > Chordata > Mammalia > Rodentia > Dipodidae > Orientallactaga > Orientallactaga sibirica. Next base: position 12,580 of record JAEOAD010000951.1, read on the forward strand.
AGATTTAGTGCAGCAACTTCAAACCTTCCTTGTTTGTGTAGTCTAACAAGATGTACATCTTAGCCGTTTCGCTTCACTTGTAAAGTAGTTTGTTTAGAAAACAAACATCTTCATTGCCGAACACTGTACTGTGTGAAATAAGCTAGTTCGTTTCTAGGAATCTGTTGCTTTCCAACGAAGAAGGTTTAGTTCAGAAACGTGAAACCTTCCTTGTTTGTGTAGTCTAACAAGATATACAACTTACTAGTTTCGCTTCATTTCTAAAGTAGTTTCTTTAGAAAACAAACATCTTCATTGCCGAACACTGTATTGGGTGTAATAAGCTAGTTCGGTTCTAGGAATCAGTTGCTTTCCTACGAAGAAGGTTTAGTGCAGCAACTTCAAACATTTCTAGTTAGTGTAATCTAAAAAATGTACAACTTAGGAGTTTTCCTTCATTTCTAAAGCAGTTTGTTTAGAAAACATACATCTTCATTTAGAAAACAAACATCTTCATTGCCGAACACTGTACCGTGTGAAATAAGTTAGTTCGGTTCTGGGAATCAGTTGCTATCCTACGAAGAAGGTTTAGTGCAGCAACTTCAAACCTGCCCTGTTTGTGTAGTCTAACAAGATGTACGACTTATCAGTTTCACTTCATTTGTAAAGTAGTTTGTTTAGAAAACAAACATCTTCATTTCCGAACACTGTACTGTGTGAAATAAGCTAGTTCGGTTCTAGGAATCAGTTGCTTTCCTACGAAGAAGGTTTAGTGCAGCAAGTTCAAACTATTCTAGTTAGTGTAATCTAACAAGATGTACAACTTAGTAGTTTCACTTCATTTCTAAAGCAGTTTGTTTAGAAAACATGCATCTTCATTGCCGAAAACTGTACTGTGTGAAATAAGTTAGTTCGGTTCTAGGAATCAGTTGCTTTCCTACGAAGAAGATTTAGTGCAGCAACTTCATACCTTCCTTGTAACAAGATGTACATCTTAGCAGTTTTGCTTCATTTGTAAAGTAGTTTGTTCAGAAAACAAACATCTTCATTGCCGAACACTGTACTGTGTGAAATAAGCTAGTTCGATTCTAGGAATCTGTTGCTTTCCAACGAAGAAGGTTTAGTGCAGCAACTTGAAACCTTCCTTGTTTGTGTAGTCTAACAAGATGTACAACTTACTATTTTCGCTTCATTTCTAAAGTAGTTTCTTTAGAAAACAAACATCTTAATTGCCGAAAACTGTACTGTGTGAAATAAGCTCGTTCGGTTATAGGAATCAGTAGCTTTCCTACGAAGAAGTTTTAGTGCAGCAAGTTCACACTTTTATAGTTAGTGTAATCTAACAAGGTGTACAACATACTCGATTTGGTGCATATCTAAATTAGTTTCTTTCAAAAACAAACATCTTCATTGCCGAAAATTGTACTGTGTGAAATAAGTTAGTTCTGTTCTAGGAATCAGTTTCTTTCATACGAAGAGGATTTAGTGCAGCAACTTCAAAACTTCCTTGTTTGTGTAGTGTAACAAGATGTACATCTTAGCAGTTTCGCTTCATTTGTAAAGTAGTTTGTTTAGAAAACAAACATCTTCATTGCCGAACACTGTACTGTGTGAAATAAGCTAGTTCGATTCTAGGAATCTATTGCTTTCCAACGAAGAAGGTTTAGTGCAGCAACTTGAAACCTTCCTTGTTTGTGTAGTCTAACAAGATGTACAACATACTAGATTCGCTTCATATGTAAAGTAGTTTCTTTCAAAAACAAACATCTTCATTGCCGAAAACTGTACTGTGTGAAATAAGTTAGTTCGGTTCTAGGAATCAGTTGCTTTCCTACGAAGAAGGTTTAGTGCAGCAACTTGAAACCTTCCTTGTTTGAGTAGTATAACAAGATGTACAACTTACTAGTTTCGCTTCATTTGTAAAGAAGTTTGTTTAGAGAACAAACATCGTAATTACAGAACATTGTACTGTGTGAAATAAGCTAGTTCGGTTCTAGGAATCAGTTGCTTTCCTACGAAGAATGTTTAGTGCAATAAGTTAAAACGTTTCTAGATAGTGTAATCTAAGAATATGTACAAATTAGTAGTTTCGCTTCATTTCTAAAGCAGTTGGTTTGAAAACATACATCTTCATTGGCGACACTGTACTGTGTGAAATAAGCTAGTTCGGTTCTAGGAATCAGTTCCTTTCCTACGAAGAAGGTTTAGTGTAGCAAGTTCAAACTTTTCTAGTTAGTGTAATCTAACAAGATGTACAAGTTAGTAGTTTCACTTCATTTCTAAAGCAGTTTGTTTACAAAACATACATCTTCATTGTCGAAAACTGTACTGTGTTAAATAAGTTAGTTTGGTTGTGGGAATCAGTTGCTTTCCTACGAAGGAGATTTAGTGCAGCAACTTCAAACATTTCTAGTTAGTGTAATCTAACAAGATGTACAACTTAGTAGTTTTACTTCATTTCTAAAGTAGTTTGTTTAGAAAACATCCATCTTCATTGCCGAACACAGTACCGTGTGAAATAAGTTAGTTCGGTTCTAGGAATCAGTTGCTTTCCTACGAAGAAGTTTTAGTGCAGCAACTTCAAACGTTCCTTGTTTGTGCAGTCTAACAAGATATACAAGTTACTAGTTTATCTTCATTTGTAAAGTAGTTTGTTTAGAAAACAAACATCTTCATTGCCGAACACTGTACTGTGTGAAATAAGCCAGTTCGGTTCTAGGAATCAGTTGCTTTCCTACGAAGAAGGTTTAGTGGAGCAAGTTCAAACTTTTCTAGTTAGTGTTATCTAACAAGATGTACACTTACTTGATTCGCTTCATATCTAAAGTAGTTTGTTTCAAAAACAAAATCTTCATTGCCGAAAACTGTACTGTGTGAAATAAGCTAGTTCGGTTCTAGGAATCAGTTGCTTTCCTACGAAGAAGGTTTAGTGCAGCCACTTCAAACCTTCCTCGTTTGTGTAGTCTAACAAGATGTACAACTTACTATTTTCGCTTCATTTCTAAAATTGTTTGTTTAGAAAACAAACATCTTCATTGCCGAACACTGTACTGTGTGAAATAAGCTAGTTCGATTCTAGGAATCAGTTGCTTTCCTACGAGTAAGGTTTAGTGCAGCAACTTCAAACATTTCTAGTTAGTGTAATCTAAGAATATGTACAAATTAGTAGTTTCGCTTCATTTGTAAAGCAGTTTGTTTAGAAAACATACATCTTCATTGCCAAAAACTGTACTGTGTGAAATAAGTTAGTTTGGTTCTAGGAATCAGTTGCTTTCCTACGAAGAAAGTTTAGTGCAGCAACTTCAAATCTTCTTGGTTTGTGTAGTATAACAAGATGTACAACTTACTAGTTTCGCTTCATTTGTAAAGCAGTTTGTTTAGAAAACAAACATCTTCATTGCCGAACACTGTACTGTGTGACATAAGCTAGTTCGTTTCTAGGAATCAGTTTCTTTCCTACGAAGAAGGTTTAGTGCAGCAACTTCAAACTTTTCTAGATAGTGTAGTCTAACAAGATGTACAACTTAGTAGTTCCACTTCATTTCTAAAGCAGTTTGTTTAGAAAACAAACATCTTCACTGTCGAACACTGTACTGTGTGAAATAAGCTAGTTCGGTTCTAGGAATCAGTTGCTTTCTTACGAAGAAGGTTTAGTGCATCAAGTTCAAACTTTTCAAAGTTAGTGCAGTCTAACAAGATGTACAACTTAGTAATTTCAGTTCATTTCTAAAGTAGTTTGTTTAGAAAACAAACATCTTCATTGCCAAAATCTGTACTGTCTGAAATAAGTTAGTTCGATTCTAGGAATCAGTTGCTTTCCTATGAAGAAAGTTTAGTGCAGCAACTTCAAAGCTTCCTTGTTTGTGTAGTATAACAAGATGTACAACTTACGAGTTTCGCTTCATTTGTAAAGCAGTTTGTTTAGAAAACAAACATCTTCATTGCCGAACACTGTACTGTGTGAAATAAGCTAGTTCGGTTCTAGGAATCAGTTGCTTTCCTATGAAGAAGGTTTAGTGCAGCAACTTCAAACTTTTCTACTTAGTGTAATCTAACAAGATGTACAACTTACTAGATTCGATTCATATCTAAAGTAGTTTCTTTCAAAAAGAAACATCTTCATTTCCGAAAACTGTACTGTGTGAAATAAGTTAGTTTGGTTCTAGGAATCAGTTGCTTTCCTACGAAGAAAGGTTAGTGCAGCAACTTGAAACCTTCCTTGTATGTGTAGTCTAACAAGATGTACAACTTACTAGTTTCGCTTCATTTGTAAAGTAGTTTGTTTAGAAAACAAACATCTTCATTACCCGAACACTGTACTGTGTGAAATAAGCTAGTTCGGTTCTAGGAATCAGTTGCTTTCCTATGAAGAAGGTTTAGTGCAGCAACTTCAAACTTTTCTACTTAGTGTAATCTAACAAGATGTACAACTTACTAGATTCGCTTCATATCTAAAGCAGTTTCTTTCAAAAAAAAACATCTTCATTTCCGAAAACTGTACTGTGTGAAATAAGTTAGTTTGGTTCTAAAATCAGTTGCTTTCCTACGAAGAAAGGTTAGTGCAGCAACTTGAAACCTTCCTTGTATGTGTAGTCTAACAAGATGTACAACTTACTAGTTTCGCTTCATTTGTAAAGTAGTTTGTTTAGAAAACAAACATCTTCATTGCCGAACACTGTACTGTGTGAAATAAGCTAGTTCGGTTCTCGGAATCAGTTGCTTTCCTACGAAGAAGGTTTAGTTCAATAAGTTCAAACATTTCTAGTTAGTGTAATCTAAGTAGATGTACAAATTAGTAGTTTCGCTTCATTTCTCAAGCAGTTGGTTTACAAAACATACATATTCATTGGCGACACTGTAGTGTGTGAAGTAAGCTAGTTCGGTTCTAGGAATCAGTTCCTTTCCTACGAAGAAGGTTTAGTGCAGCAAGTTCAAACTTTTCTAGTTAGTGTAATCTAACAAGATGTACAAGTTAGTAGTTTCACTTCATTTCTAAAGCAGTTTGTTTAGAAAACATACATCTTCATTGTCGAAAACTGTACTGTGTGAAATAAGTTAGTTCGGTTGTAGGAATCAGTTGCCTTCCTACGAAGAAAGTTTAGTGCAGCAACTTCAAACCTACCTTGTTTGTGTAGTATAACAAGATGTACAACTTACTAGTTTCAGTTCATTTGTAAACTAGTTTGTTTAGAAAACAAACATCTTCAATGCCGAACACTGTACTGTGTGAAATAAGCTCGTTCGGTTCTAGGAATCAATAGATTTCCTACGAAGAAGGTTTAGTGCAGCAAGTTCAAACTTTTCTAGTTAGTGTAGTCTAACAAGATGTACAACATACTAGATTCGCTTCATATCTAAAGTAGTTTATTTCAAAAACAAACATCTTCATTGCCAAAAACTGTACTGTGTGAAATAAGTTAGTTCGGTTCTAGGAATCAGTTGCTTTCCTAATAAGAAAGTTTAGTGCAGCAACGTGAAACCTTCCATGTTTGTGTAGTATAACAAGATGTACAACTTACTAGTTTCGCTTCATTTGTAAAGTAGTTTGTTTAGAAAACAAACGTCTTCATTGTTCGGTTCTAGGAATCAGTTGCTTTCCTACGAAGAAGGTTTAGTGCAGCAACTTCAAACTTTTCTACTTAGTGTAATCTAACAAGATGTACAACTTACTAGATTTGCTTCATATGTAAAGTAGTTTCCTTCAAAAACAAACATCTTCATTGCCGAAAACTGTACTGTGTGAAATAAGCTAGTTCGGTTCTAGGAATCAGTTGCTTTCCTACGAAGAATGTTTAGTGCAGCAAGTTCAAACTTTTCTACTTAGTGTAGTCTAACAAGTTGTACAACTTAGTTAGTTTGGTTCTAGGAATCAGTTGCTTTCCTACGAAGAAGGTTAAGTGCAGCAACTTCAAACCTTCCTTGATTGTGTAGTCTAACAAGATGTACAACTTACTAGTTTCGCTTCATTTCTGAAGTAGTTTCTTTAGAAAACAAACATCTTCATTGCCGAACACTGTACTGTGTGAAATAAGCTAGTTCGCTTCTAGGAATCAGTTGCTTTCCTACAAAGAAGGTTTAGTGCAGCAAGTTCAAACTTTTCTAGTTAGTGTACTCTAACAAGATGTACAACTTAGTAGTATCGCTTCATTTCTAAAGCAGTTTGTTTAGAAAACATACATCCTCATTGCCAAAAACTGTACTGTGTGAAATAAGTTAGTTCAGTTGTAGGAATCAGTTGCTTTCCTACGAAGAAGGGTTAGTGAGGCAACTTCAAACATTTTTAGTTAGTGTGATCTAAGAAGATATACAAATTAGTAGTATCGCTTCATTTCTAAAGTACTTTGTTTAGAAAACAAACATCTTCATTGCCGAACACTGTACTGTGTGACCTAAGCTAGTTCGGTTCTAGGAATCAGTTGCTTTCCTACGAAGAACGTTAAGTGCAGCAACTTCAAACCTTCCTTGTTTGTGTAGTCTAACAAGATGTACAACTTACTGGTTTCGCCTCATTTCTAACGTAGTTTCTTTAGAAAACAAACATTTTCCTTGACGAACACTGCACTGTGTGAAATAAGCTAGTTCGGTTCTAGGAATCAGTTGCTTTCCTACGAAGAAGGTTTAGTGCAGCAAGTTCAAACTTTTCTAGTTAGTGTAAGCTAAGAAGATGTTCAAATTAGTAGTATCGCTTCATTTCTTAACTAGTTTCTTTAGAAAACAAACATCTTCATTGCCGAACACTGTACTGTGTGAAATAAGCTAGTTCGATTCTAGGAATCAGTTGCTTTCCTACGAGTAAGGTTTAGTGCAGCAACTTCAAACATTTCTAGTTAGTGTAATCTAAGAATATGTACAAATTAGTAGTTTCGCTTCATTTGTAAAGCAGTTTGTTTAGAAAACATACATCTTCATTGCCGAAAACTGTACTGTGTGAAATAAGTTAGTTTGGTTCTAGGAATCAGTTGCTTTCCTACGAAGAAAGTTTAGTGCAGCAACTTCAAATCTTCTTGGTTTGTGTAGTATAACAAGATGTACAACTTACTAGTTTCGCTTCATTTGTAAAGCAGTTTGTTTAGAAAACAAACATCTTCATTGCCGAACACTGTACTGTGTGACATAAGCTAGTTCGTTTCTAGGAATCAGTTTCTTTCCTACGAAGAAGGTTTAGTGCAGCAACTTCAAACTTTTCTAGATAGTGTAGTCTAACAAGATGTACAACTTAGTAGTTCCACTTCATTTCTAAAGCAGTTTGTTTAGAAAACAAACATCTTCACTGTCGAACACTGTACTGTGTGAAATAAGCTAGTTCGGTTCTAGGAATCAGTTGCTTTCTTAGGAAGAAGGTTTAGTGAATCAAGTTCAAACTTTTCAAAGTTAGTGCAGTCTAACAAGATGTACAACTTAGTAATTTCAGTTCATTTCTAAAGTAGTTTGTTTAGAAAACAAACATCTTCATTGCCAAAATCTGTACTGTCTGAAATAAGTTAGTTCGATTCTAGGAATCAGTTGCTTTCCTATGAAGAAAGTTTAGTGCAGCAACTTCAAAGCTTCCTTGTTTGTGTAGTATAACAAGATGTACAACTTACTTAGTTTTAGCTTCATTTGTAAAGCAGTTTGTTTAGAAAACAAACATCTTCATTGCCGAACACTGTACTGTGTGAAATAAGCTAGTTGGTTCTAGGAATCAGTTGCTTTCCTATGAAGAAGGTTTAGTGCAGCAACTTCAAACTTTTCTACTTAGTGTAATCTAACAAGATGTACAACTTACTAGATTCGCTTCATATCTAAAGTAGTTTCTTTCAAAAAGAAACATCTTCATTTCCGAAAACTGTACTGTGTGAAATAAGTTAGTTTGGTTCTAGGAATCAGTTGCTTTCCTACGAAGAAAGGTTAGTGCAGCAACTTGAAACCTTCCTTGTATGTGTAGTCTAACAAGATGTACAACTTACTAGTTTCGCTTCATTTGTAAAGTAGTTTGTTTAGAAAACAAACATCTTCATTGCCGAACACTGTACTGTGTGAAATAAGCTAGTTCGGTTCTAGGAATCAGTTGCTTTCCTATGAAGAAGGTTTAGTGCAGCAACTTCAAACTTTTCTACTTAGTGTAATCTAACAAGATGTACAACTTACTAGATTCGCTTCATATCTAAAGTAGTTTCTTTCAAAAAAAAACATCTTCATTTCCGAAAACTGTACTGTGTGAAATAAGTTAGTTTGGTTCTAAAATCAGTTGCTTTCCCCTACGAAGAAAGGTTAGTGCAGCAACTTGAAACCTTCCTTGTATGTGCAGTCTAACAAGATATACAACTTACTAGTTTCGCTTCATTTGTAAAGTAGTTTGTTTAGAAAACAAACATCTTCATTGCCGAACACTGTACTGTGTGAAATAAGCTAGTTCGGTTCTCGGAATCAGTTGCTTTCCTACGAAGAAGGTTTAGTTCAATAAGTTCAAACATTTCTAGTTAGTGTAATCTAAGTAGATGTACAAATTAGTAGTTTCGCTTCATTTCTCAAGCAGTTGGTTTACAAAACATACATATTCATTGGCGACACTGTAGTGTGTGAAGTAAGCTAGTTCGGTTCTAGGAATCAGTTCCTTTCCTACGAAGAAGGTTTAGTGCAGCAAGTTCAAACTTTTCTAGTTAGTGTAATCTAAGAAGATGTACAAGTTAGTAGTTTCACTTCATTTCTAAAGCAGTTTGTTTAGAAAACATACATCTTCATTGTCGAAAACTGTACTGTGTGAAATAAGTTAGTTCGGTTGTAGGAATCAGTTGCCTTCCTACGAAGAAAGTTTAGTGCAGCAACTTCAAACCTACCTTGTTTGTGTAGTATAACAAGATGTACAACTTACTAGTTTCAGTTCATTTGTAAACTAGTTTGTTTAGAAAACAAACATCTTCAATGCCGAACACTGTACTGTGTGAAATAAGCTCGTTCGGTTCTAGGAATCAATAGCTTTCCTACGAACAAGGTTTAGTGCAGCAAGTTCAAACTTTTCTAGTTAGTGTAGTCTAACAAGATGTACAACATACTAGATTCGCTTCATATCTAAAGTAGTTTATTTCAAAAACAAACATCTTCATTGCCAAAAACTGTACTGTGTGAAATAAGCTAGTTCGGTTCTAGGAATCAGTTGCTTTCCTACGAAGAATGTTTAGTGCAGCAAGTTCAAACTTTTCTACTTAGTGTAGTCTAACAAGTTGTACAACTTAGTTAGTTTGGTTCTAGGAATCAGTTGCTTTCCTACGAAGAAGGTTAAGTGCAGCAACTTCAAACCTTCCTTGATTGTGTAGTCTAACAAGATGTACAACTTACTAGTTTCGCTTCATTTCTGAAGTAGTTTCTTTAGAAAACAAACATCTTCATTGCCGAACACTGTACTGTGTGAAATAAGCTAGTTCGCTTCTAGGAATCAATTGCTTTCCTACAAAGAAGGTTTAGTGCAGCAAGTTCAAACTTTTCTAGTTAGTGTACTCTAACAAGATGTACAACTTAGTAGTATCGCTTCATTTCTAAAGCAGTTTGTTTAGAAAACATACATCCTCATTGCCAAAAACTGTACTGTGTGAAATAAGTTAGTTCAGTTGTAGGAATCAGTTGCTTTCCTACGAAGAAGGTTTAGTGAGGCAACTTCAAACATTTTTAGTTAGTGTGATCTAAGAAGATATACAAATTAGTAGTATCGCTTCATTTCTAAAGTACTTTGTTTAGAAAACAAACATCTTCATTGCCGAACACTGTACTGTGTGACCTAAGCTAGTTCGGTTCTAGGAATCAGTTGCTTTCCTCACGAAGAACGTTAAGTGCAGCAACTTCAAACCTTCTTGTTTGTGTAGTCTAACAAGATGTACAACTTACTGGTTTCGCCTCATTTCTAACGTAGTTTCTTTAGAAAACAAACATTTTCCTTGACGAACACTGCACTGTGTGAAATAAGCTAGTTCGGTTCTAGGAATCAGTTGCTTTCCTACGAAGAAGGTTTAGTGCAGCAAGTTCAAACTTTTCTAGTTAGTGTAAGCTAAGAAGATGTTCAAATTAGTAGTATCGCTTCATTTCTTAACTAGTTTCTTTAGAAAACAAACATCTTCATTGCCGAACACTGTACTGTGTGAAATAAGCTAGTTCGGTTCTAGGAATCATTTGCTTTCCTACAAAGAATGTTTAGTGCAGCAACTTCAAACCTTCCTTGTTTGTGAAGTCTAACAAGATGTACAACTTCCTAGTTTCGGTTCATTTCTAAAGTAGTTTTTTTTTAGAAAACAAACATCTTCATTGCCGAACACTGTACTGTGTGAAATAAGCTAGTTCGGTTCTAGAAATCAGTTGCCTTCCTACCAAGAAGGTTTAGTGCAGCAAGTTCAAACTTTTCTAGTTAGTGTAACCTAAGAAGATGTACAACTTAGTAGTTTCACTTCATTTCTAAAAGCAGTTTCTTTAGGAAACAAACCTCTTCATTGCCGAACACTGTACTGTGAAATAAGTTAGTTCGGTTGTAGGAATCAGTTGCTTTCCTACGAAGAAGGTTAAGTGCAGCAACTTCAAACCTTCCTTGTTTGTGAGTCTAACAATATGTACAACTTACTAGTTTCGCTTCATTTCTAAAGTAGTTTCTTTAGAAAACAAACATCTTCATTGTCGAACACTGTACTGTGTGAAATAAGCTAGTTCTGGTTCTAGGAATCAGTTGCTTTCCTACGAAGAAGGTTTAGTGCAGCAAGTTCAAACTTTTCTAGTTAGTGTAGTCTAACAAGATGTACAACTTAGTAGTATCGCTTCATTTCTAAAGCAGTTTGTTTAGAAAACATACATCCACATTGCCGAAAACTGTACTGTGTGAAATAAGTTTAGTTCGGTTGTAGGAATCAGTTGCTTTCCTACGAAGAAGGTTTAGTGCAGCAACTTCAAACATTTCTAGTTAGTGTAATCTAAGAAGATGTACAAATTAGCAGTATCGCTTCATTTCTCTAAGTTGATGTTTAGAAAATAAACATCTTCATTTTCTAACACTGTACTGTTTGAAACAAGCTAGTTCGGTTCTAGGAATCATTTGTTTTCCTACGAAGAAGGTTTAGTGCAGCAACTTCAAACCTTCCTTGATTGTGTAGTCTAACAAGATGTACAACTTACTAGTTTCGGTTCATTTATAAAGTAGTTTCTTTAGAAAAACAAACATCTTCATTGCGAACACTATACTGTGTGAAATAAGCTAGTTCGGTTCTAGGAATCAGTTGCTTTCCTCGAAGAAGGTTTAGCGCAGCAAGTTCAAACTTTCTAGTTAGTGTAATCTAACCAGATGAACAACTTAGTAGTTTCACTTCATTTCTAAAGCAGTTTCTTTAGGAAACAAACATCTTCATTGCCGAACACTGTACTGTGAAATAAGTTAGTTCGGTTGTAGGAATCAGTTGCTTTTCCTGAAGAAGGTTAAGTGCAGCAACTTCAAACCATCCTTATTTGTGTAGTCTAACAAGATGTACAACATACTAGTTCGCTTTATTTCTAAAGTAGTTTCTTTAGAAAACAAACATTTCTTCGAACACTGTACTGTGTGAAATAAGCTATTTTGGTTCTAAATCAGTTGCTTTCCTACGAAGAAGGTTTAGTGCAGCAAGTTCAAACTTTTCTAGTTAGTGTAGTCTAACAAGATGTGCAACTTAGTAGTATCGCTTCATTTCTAAAGCAGTTTGTTTAGAAAACATACATCTTCATTGCCGAAAACTGTACTGTGTGAAATAAGTTAGTTCGGTTGTAGGAATCAGTTGCTTTCCTACGAAGAAGGTTTAGTGCAGCAACTTCAAACCTTCCTTGTTTGTGTAGTCTAACAAGATGTACAAATTAGTAGTATCGCTTCATTTCTAAAGTAGTCTCTTTAGAAAACAAACATCTGCATTGCCGAACACTGTACTTTGTGAAATAAGTTGGTTCGGTTCTAGGAATCAGTTACTTTCCCTCGAAGAAGGTTTAGTGCAGCAAGTTCAAAATTTTCTAGTTAGTGTAATCTAAGAAGATGTACAAATTAGTAGTATCGCTTCATTTCTAAAGCAGTTTGTTTAGAAAACATACATCTTCATTGTCGAAAAACTGTACTGTGTGAAATAAGTTAGTTCGGTTGTAGGAATCAGTTGCTTTCCTACAAAGAAGGTTTATTGCAGCAACATTCAACATTTTTTGTTTGTGTAATCAAAGAAGATGTACAAATTAGTAGTTTCAGTTCATTTGTAAAGTAGTATGTTTAGAAAACAAACATCTTCATTGCCTAACACTGTACTGTGTGAAATAAGCTAGTTAGGTTCTAGGAATCATTTGCTTTCCTCTACGAAGAATGTTTAGTGCAGCAAGTTCAAACCTTCCTTGTTTGTCAAGTCTAACAAGATGTACAACTTACTAGTTTAGGTTCATTTCTAAAGTAGTTTTTTCAAAACAAACATCTTCATTGCGAACACTGTACTGTGTGAAATAAGCTAGTTCGGTTCTAGAAATCAGTTGCTTTCCTACCAAGAAGGTTTAGTGCAGCAAGTTCAAACTTTTCTAGTTTTGTGTAATCTAACAAGATGTACAACTTACTAGTTTCACTTCATTTCTAAAGTAGTTTGTTTAGAAACAAAAAACAAACTGCACGTGTGAAATCATTGTTCGAGTTCTAGGAATCAGTTGCTTTCCTACGAAGAAGGTTTAGTGCAGCAACTTCAAACCTTTTCTTGTTTGTGTAATCTAACAAGATGTACAACTTACTAGATTTGCTTCATTTGTAAAGTAGTTTCTTTCAAAAACAAACATCTTCATTACATCAAAACTGTACTGTGTGAAATAAGCTAGTTCGGTTCTAGGAATCAGTTGCTTTCCTACGAAGAAGGTTTAGTGCAGCAAGTTCAAACTTTTCTAGTTTGTAACTAACAAGTGTACAACTTACTAATCGCTTCGTTTCTAAAGCAGTTTGTTTAGAAAACAAACATCTTCATACTCAACACTTACTGTTTGAAACAAGCTAGTTCGGTTCTAGGAATCATTTGCTTTTCCTACGAAGAAGGTTTAGTGCAGCAACTTCAAACCTTCCTTGATTGTGTAGTCTAACAAGATGTACAACTTTCTTGTTTCGCTTCATTTATAAAGTAGTTTCTTTAGAAAACAAACATCTTTATTGCCGAACACTGTACTGTGTGAAATAAGCTAGTTCGGTTCTAGGAATCAGTTGCTTTCCTACAAAAGAAGGTTTAGTGCAGCAAGTTCAAACTTTTCTAGTTAGTGTAATCTAACAAGATGTACAACTTAGTAGTATTCACTTCATTTCTAAAGCAGTTTGTTTTAGAAAACAAACATCTTCATTGCCAAAAACTGTACTGTGTGAAATAAGTTAGTTCAGTTGTAGGAATCAGTTGCTTTCCTACAAAAGAAGGTTTAGTGAGCAACTTCAAACCTTTTTATTTGTGTGATCTAACAAGATATACAAATTACTAGTTTCGCTTCATTTCTATAGTACTTTGTTTAGAAAACAAACATTTTCATTGCGAACACTGTACTGTGTGAAATAAGCTAGTTCGGTTCTAGGAATCAGTTGCTTTCCTACGAAGAACGTTTAGTGCAGCAAGTTCAAAATTTTCTTGTTTGTGTAATCTAAGAAGATGTACAACTTACTAGTTTCGCTTCATTTCTAACGCAGTTTGTTTAGAAAACATACATCTTCATTGCGAAAACTGTACTGTGTGAAATAAGTTAGTTCGGTTCTAGGAATCAGTTGCTTTCCTACGAAGAAGGTTTATTGCAGCAAGTTCAACATTTTTAGTTAGTGTAATCAAAGAAGATGTACAAATTAGTAGTATTGCTTCATTTCTAAAGTAGTTTGTTTAGAAAACAAACATCTTCATTGCCGAACACTGTACTGTGTGAAATAAGCTAGTTCGGTTCTAGTCATCATTTGCTTTCCTACGAAGAAGGTTTAGTGCAGCAACTTCAAACCTTCCTTTGTTTGTGAAATCTAACAAGATGTACAACTTACTAGTTTCGGTTCATTTCTAAAGTAGTTTTTTTAGAAAACAAACATCTTCATTGCCGAACACCGTACTGTGTGAAATAAGCTAGTTCGGTTCTAGAAATGAGTTGCTTTCCTACCAAGAAGGTTTAGTGCAGCAAGTTCAAACTTTTCTAGTTAGTGTAATCTAACAAGATGTACAACTTAGTAGTTTCACTTCATTTCTAAAGCAGTTTCTTTAGAAAACAAACATCTTCATTGCCAGAACACTGTACTGTGTGAAATAAGTTAGTTCGTTTTGTAGGTATCAGTTCCTTTCCTACGAAGAAGGTTAAGTGCAGCAACTTCAAACTTTCCTTGTTTGTGTAGTCTAACAAGATGTACAACTTAGTAGTTCCACTTCATTTCTAAAGCAGTTTGTTTAGAAAACAAACATCTTCATTGCACCGAACACTGTACTGTGTGAAATAAGCTAGTTCGGTTCTAGGAATCAGTTGCTTTCCTAGGAAGAAGGTTTAGTGCAGCAAGTTCAAACTTTTTCTAGTTTGTGTAGTCTAACAAGATGTACAACTTAGTAGTTCAGCTTCATTTCTAAAGCAGTTTGTTTTAGAAAACATACATCTTCATTGCCGAAAACTGTACTGTGTGAAATAAGTTAGTTCGATTCAGGAATCAGTTGCTTTCCTATGAAGAAGGTTTAGTGCAGCAACTTCAAACATTTCTAGTTAGTGTAATCTAACAAGATGTACAAATTACTAGTATCGAAATAAGCTGATTTCTAAAGTAGTTTGTTGAAGAAAGTGCAAACATCTTCATTTCCGAAAAACTGTACTGTTTCTTTGAAATAAGTACTGTGTGAAATAGTTTGGTTCTAGGAATCATTTGCTTTCCTACGTAAAAGGTTTAGTGCAGCAACTTCAAACCTTCCTTGTTTGTGTAGTCTAACAAGATATACAACTTACTAGTTTCGCTTCATTTGTAAAGTAGTTTGTTTAGAAAACAAACATCTTCATTGGTTTAACACTGTACTGTGTGAAATAAGCTAGTTCGGTTCTAGGAATCAGTTGCTTCCTATGAAGAAGGTTTAGTGCAGCAAGTTCAAACTTTTCTAGTTAGTGTAATCTAACAAGATGTACAACTTACTAGTATCACTTCATTTCAAAGCAGTTTGTTTTAGGAAACAAACATCTTCATTGCTTCGAACACTGTACTGTGTGAAATAAGTTAGTTAGTTGTAGGAAGGTTAGTGAAACCTTGCTTGTTTGCCTAACAAGATATACAAGACTAGCTTCATTTAACTAAAAGTAGTTTGTTTAGAAAACAAACATCTTCAAACACTGTCTGTTATTTGTGTTGCTTTCTAACAAGATGTACAAACATTTCTAGTTAGTGTAATCTAGTAGATGTTAGTAAAGCTTCATTTCTCAAGCAGTTTTTACAAAACAAACATATTCATTGGCAAACACTGTAGTGTGTGAAATAAGCTAGTTAGGTTCTAGGAATCAGTTCCTTTCCTAACAAGAAGGTTTAGTGTGCAGCAAGTTCAAACTTTTCTAGTTAGTGTAGTCTAACAAGATGTACAAGTTAGTAGTTTCACTTCATTTCTAAAGTAGTTTGTTTAGAAAACATACATCTTCATTGTTTAAAACTGTACTGTGTGAAATAAGTTGGTTGTTCTAGGGAATCAGTTGCCCTACTGAAGAAAGTTTAGTGCAGCAACTTCAAACCTACCTTGTTAGTGTAGTATAACAAGATGTACAACTTACTAGTTTCAGTTCATTTCTAAACTAGTTTGTTTAGAAAAACAAACATCTTCAATGCCGAACACTGTACTGTGTGAAATAAGCTGTTCTGGTTCTAGGAATCAGCTTTCCTACGAACAAGGTTTAGTGCAGCAAGTTCAAACTTTTTCTAGTTATTGTGTAGTCTAACAAGATGTACAATTACTAGTATTTCGCTTCATTTATAAAGTAGTTTCTTTTAAAACAAACATCTTCATTGCCAAAAACTGTACTGTGTGAAATAAGTTTAGTTCGGTTCTAGGAATCAGTTGCTTTCCCTATGAAGAAAGGTTTAGTGCAGCAACTTCAAACTTTTCTAGTTAGTGTAATCTAACAAGATGTACAACTTACTAGTTTCGCTTCATTTCTAAAGCAGTTTGTTTAGAAAAACAAACATCTTCATTGCCAAAACTGTACTGTGTGAAATAAGCTTAGTCGGTTTAGTGAATCAGTTGCTTTTTCTACTTAAGAAGGTTTAGTGCAGCAAGTTCAAACTTTTCCTTAGTGTAGTTTCAAAAAACAAAAGTTGTACAACTTAGTTAGTTTCGGTTCTAGGAATCAGTTGCTTTCCCTCTGAAGAAGGTTAAGTGCAGCAACTTCAAACCTTCCTTGATTGTGTAGTCTAACAAGATGTACAACTTACTAGTTTCGCTTCATTTCTGAAGTAGTTTCTTTAGAAAACAAACATCTTCATTTTAACACTGTACTGTGTGAAATAAGCTAGTTTGCTTCTAGGAATCAGTTGCTTTCCTACAAAGAAGGTTTAGTGCAGCAAGTTCAAACTTTTCTAGTTAGTGTACTCTAACAAGATGTACAACTTAGTAGTATCGCTTCATTTCTAAAGCAGTTTGTTTAGAAAACATACATCCTCATTGCCAAAAACTGTACTGTGTGAAATAAGTTAGTTCAGTTGTAGGAATCAGTTGCTTTCCCTACGAAGAAGGTTTAGTGAGGCAACTTCAAACATTTTTAGTTAGTGTGATCTAAGAAGATATACAAATTAGTAGTATCGCTTCATTTCTAAAGTACTTTGTTTAGAAAACAAACATCTTCATTGCGAACACTGTACTGTGTGACCTAAGCTGTTCGGTTCTAGGAATCAGTTGCTTTCCTACGAAGAACGTTAGTGCAGCAACTTCAAACCTTCCTTGTTTGTGTAGTCTAACAAGATGTACAACTTACTGGTTTCGCCTCATTTCTAAGTAGTTTCTTTAGAAAACAAACATTTTCCTGATTTAACACTGCACTGTGTGAAATAAGCTAGTTCGGTTCTAGGAATCAGTTGCTTTCCCACGAAGAAGGTTTAGTGCAGCAAGTTCAAACTTTTCTAGTTAGTGTAAGCTAAGAAGATGTTCAAATTAGTAGTATCGCTTCATTTCTTAACTAGTTTCTTTAGAAAACAAACATCTTCATTGCCGAAAACTGTACTGTGTGAAATAAGCTAGTTGGTTCTAGGAATCATTTGCTTTCCTACAAAGAATGTTTAGTGCAGCAACTTCAAACCTTCCTTGTTTGTGAAGTCTAACAAGATGTACAACTTCCTAGTTTCGGTTCATTTCTAAAGTAGTTTTTTAGAAAACAAACATCTTCATTGCTGAACACTGTACTGTGTGAAATAAGCTAGTCTGGTTCTAGAAATCAGTTGCCTTCCTACCAAGAAGGTTTAGTGCAGCAAGTTCAAACTTTTCTAGTTAGTGTAACCTAAGAAGATGTACAACTTAGTAGTTTCACTTCATTTCTAAAGCAGTTTCTTTAGGAAACAAACCTCTTCATTGCCGAACACTGTACTGTGTGAAATAAGTTAGTTCGGTTGTAGGAATCAGTTGCTTTCCTCACGGAAGAAGGTTAAGTGCAGCAACTTCAAACCTTCCTTGTTTGTGAGTCTAACAATATGTACAACTTACTAGTTTCGCTTCATTTCTAAAGTAGTTTCTTTAGAAAACAAACATCTTCATTGCCGAACACTGTACTGTGTGAAATAAGCTAGTTCGGTTCTAGGAATCAGTTGCTTTCCTACGAAGAAGGTTTAGTGCAGCAAGTTCAAACTTTTCTAGTTAGTGTAGTCTAACAAGATGTACAACTTAGTAGTATCGCTTCATTTCTAAAGCAGTTTGTTTAGAAAACATACATCCTCATTGCCGAAAACTGTACTGTGTGAAATAAGTTAGTTCGGTTGTAGGAATCAGTTGCTTTCCTACGAAGAAGGTTTAGTGCAGCAACTTCAAACATTTCTAGTTAGTGTAATCTAAGAAGATGTACAAATTAGCAGTATCGCTTCATTTCTAAAGTTGATGTTTAGAAAATAAACATCTTCATTGCCGAACACTGTACTGTTTGAAACAAGCTAGTTCGGTTCTAGGAATCATTTGCTTTCCTACGAAGAAGGTTTAGTGCAGCAACTTCAAACCTTCCTTGATTGTGTAGTCTAACAAGATGTACAACTTACTAGTTTCGGTTCATTTATAAAGTAGTTTCTTTAGAAAACAAACATCTTCATTGCCGAACACTATACTGTGTGAAATAAGCTAGTTCGGTTCTAGGAATCAGTTGCTTTCCTACGAAGAAGGTTTAGCGCAGCAAGTTCAAACTTTTCTAGTTAGTGTAATCTAACCAGATGAACAACTTAGTAGTTTCACTTCATTTCTAAAGCAGTTTCTTTAGGAAACAAACATCTTCATTGCCGAACACTGTACTGTGTGAAATAAGTTAGTCTGGTTGTAGGAATCAGTTGCTTTCCTACGAAGAAGGTTAAGTGCAGCAACTTCAAACCATCCTTATTTTGTGTAGTCTAACAAGATGTACAACATACTAGTGTCACTTTATTTCTAAAGTACTTTCTTTAGAAAACAAACATTTTCATTGCCGAACACTGTACTGTGTGAAATAAGCTATTTCGGTTCTAGGAATCAGTTGCTTTCCTACGAAGAAGGTTTAGTGCAGCAAGTTCAAACTTTTCTAGTTAGTGTAGTCTAACAAGATGTGCAACGTAGTAGTATCGCTTCATTTCTAAAGCAGTTTGTTTAGAAAACATACATCTTCATTGCCGAAAACTGTACTGTGTGAAATAAGTTAGTTCGGTTGTAGGAATCAGTTGCTTTCCTACGAAGAAGGTTTAGTGCAGCAACTTCAAACCTTCCTTGTTTGTGTAGTCTAACAAGATGTACAAATTAGTAGTATCGCTTCATTTCTAAAGTAGTCTCTTTAGAAAACAAACATCTGCATTGCCGAACACTGTACTTTGTGAAATAAGTTGGTTCGGTTCTAGGAATCAGTTACTTTCCTACGAAGAAGGTTTAGTGCAGCAAGTTCAAAATTTTCTAGTTAGTGTAATCTAAGAAGATGTACAAATTAGTAGTATCGCTTCATTTCTAAAGCAGTTTGTTTAGAAAACATACATCTTCATTGCCGAAAACTGTACTGTGTGAAATAAGTTAGTTCGGTTGTAGGAATCAGTTGCTTTCCTACAAAGAAGGTTTATTGCAGCAACATTCAACATTTTTAGTTAGTGTAATCAAAGAAGATGTACAAATTAGTAGTATCGCTTCATTTCTAAAGTAGTATGTTTAGAAAACAAACATCTTCATTGCCGAACACTGTACTGTGTGAAATAAGCTAGTTCGGTTCTAGTCATCATTTGCTTTCCTACGAAGAATGTTTAGTGCAGCAACTTCAAACCTTCCTTGTTTGTCAAGTCTAACAAGATGTACAACTTACTAGTTTCGGTTCATTTCTAAAGTAGTTTTTTTTAGAAAACAAACATCTTCATTGCCGAACACTGTACTGTGTGAAATAAGCTAGTTCGGTTCTAGAAATCAGTTGCTTTCCTACCAAGAAGGTTTAGTGCAGCAAGTTCAAACTTTTCTAGTTAGTGTAATCTAACAAGATGTACAACGTAGTAGTTTCACTTCATTTCTAAAGCAGTTTCTTTAGGAAACAAACATCTTCATTGCCGAACACTGCACTGTGTGAAATAAGTTAGTTCGGTTGTAGGAATCAGTTGCTTTCCTACGAAGAAGGTTAAGTGCAGCAACTTCAAACCTTCCTTGTTTGTGTAGTCTAACAAGATGTACAACTTACTAGTTTCGCTTCATTTCTAAAGTAGTTTCTTTAGAAAACAAACATCTTCATTACCGAACACTGTACTGTGTGAAATAAGCTAGTTCGGTTGTAGGAATCAGTTGCTTTCCTACGAAGAAGGTTTAGTGCAGCAAGTTCAAACTTTTCTAGTTAATGTAATCTAACAAGATGTACAACTTACTAGTATCGCTTCGTTTCTAAAGCAGTTTGTTTAGAAAACAAACATCTTCATTGCCGAACACTGTACTGTTTGAAACAAGCTAGTTCGGTTCTAGGAATCATTTGCTTTCCTACGAAGAAGGTTTAGTGCAGCAACTTCAAACCTTCCTTGATTGTGTAGTCTAACAAGATGTACAACTTTCTTGTTTCGCTTCATTTATAAAGTAGTTTCTTTAGAAAACAAACATCTTTATTGCCGAACACTATACTGTGTGAAATAAGCTAGTTCGGTTCTAGGAATCAGTTGCTTTCCTACGAAGAAGGTTTAGTGCAGCAAGTTCAAACTTTTCTAGTTAGTGTAATCTAACCAGGTGAACAACTTGGTAGTTTCACTTCATTTCTAAAGCAGTTTCTTTAGGAAACAAACATCTTCATTGCCGAACACTGTACTGTGTGAAATAAGTTAGTTCGGTTGTAGGAATCAGTTGCTTTCCTACAAAGACTGTTAAGTGCAGCAACTTCAAACCTTCCTTATTTGTGTAGTCTAACAAGATGTACAACTTACTAGTTTCGCTTCATTTCTATAGTACTTTCTTTAGAAACCAAACATTTTCATTGCCGAACACTGTACTGTGTGAAATAAGCTAGTTCGGTTCTAGGAATCAGTTGCTTTCCTACGAAGAAAGTTTAGTGCAGCAAGTTCAAAATTTTCTAGTTAGTGTAATCTAAGAAGATGTACAAATTAGTAGTATCGCTTCATTTCTAACGCAGTTTGTTTAGAAAACATACATCTTCATTGCCGAAAACTGTACTGTGTGAAATAAGTTAGTTCGGTTGTAGGAATCAGTTGCTTTCCTACGAAGAAGGTTTATTGCAGCAACTTTCAACATTTTTAGTTAGTGTAATCAAAGAAGATGTACAAATTAGTAGTATTGCTTCATTTCTAAAGTAGTTTTGTTTAGAAAACAAACATCTTCATTGCCGAACACTGTACTGTGCGAAATAAGCTAGTTCGGTTCTAGTCATCATTTGCTTTCCTACGAAGAAGGTTTAGTGCAGCAACTTCAAACCTTCCTTGTTTGTGAAGTCTAACAAGATGTACAACTTACTAGTTTCGGTTCTTTTTCTAAAGTAGTTTTTTAGAAAACAAACATCTTCATTGCCGAACACTTTACTGTGTGAAATAAGCTAGTTCGGTTCTAGAAATGAGTTGCTTTCCTACCAAGAAGGTTTAGTGCAGCAAGTTCAAACTTTTCTAGTTAGTGTAATCTAACAAGATGTACAACTTAGTAGTTTCACTTCATTTCTAAAGCAGTTTCTTTAGGAAACAAACATCTTCATTGCCGAACACTGCACTGTGTGAAATAAGTTATTACGGTTGTAGGTATCAGTTCCTTTCCTACGAAGAAGGTTAAGTGCAGCAACTTCAAACCTTCCTTGTTTGTGTAGTCTAACAAGATGTACAACTTAGTAGTATCGCTTCGTTTCTACAGCAGTTTGTTTAGAAAACAAACATCTTCATTGCCGAACACTGTACTGTGTGAAATAAGCTAGTTCGGTTCTAGGAATCAGTTGCTTTCCTACGAAGAAGGTTTAGTGCAGCAAGTTCAAACTTTTCTAGTTAGTGTAGTCTAAGAAGATGTACAACTTAGTAGTATCGCTTCATTTCTAAAGCAGTTTGTTTTAGAAAACATACATCTTCATTGCCGAAAACTGTACTGTGTGAAATAAGTTAGTTCGGGTTGTAGGAATCAGTTGCTTTCCTACGAAGAAGGTTTAGTGCAGCAACTTCAAACATTTCTATTTAGTGTAATCTAAAGATGTTCAAATTAGTAGTATCGCTTCATTTCTAAAGTAGTTTGTTTAGAAAACAAACATCTTCATTGCCGAACACTGTACTGTGTGAAATAAGCTAGTTCGCTTCTAGGAATCACTTGCTTTCCTACGAAGAAGGTTAAGTGCAGCAACTTCAAACCTTCCTTTTTGTGTAGTCTAACAAGATATACAACTTACTAGTTTCGCTTCATTTCTAAAGTAGTTTCTTTTTAGAAAAACAAACATCTTCATTGCCTAACACTGTACTGTGTGAAATAACCTAGTTCGGTTCTAGGAATCATTTGCTTTCCTACGAAGAAGGTTTAGTGCAGCAAGTTCAATCCTTTCTAGTTAGTGTAATCTAACCAGGTGTACAACTTAGTAGTTTCACTTCATTTCGAAAGCAGTTTCTTTAGGAAACAAACATCTTCTTTGCCGAACACTGTACTGTGTGAAATAAGTTAGTTCGCTTGTAGGAATCAGTTGCTTTCCTACGAAGAAGTTTAAGGGCAGCAACTTCAAACCTTCCTTGTTTGTGTAGTCTAACAAGATGTACAACCTAGTAGTATCGCTTCATTTCTAAAGTAGTTTCTTTAGAAAACAAACATCTTCATTGCCAAACACTGTACTGTGTGAAATAAGCTAGTTCGGTTCTAGGAATCAGTTGCTTTCCTACGAAGAAGGTTTAGTGCAGCTAGTTCAAACTTTTCTAGTTAGTGTAGTCTAACAAGATGTACAACTTAGTAGTATCGCTTCATTTCTAAAGCAGTTTGTGTAGAAAACATACATCTTCATTGCCGAAAACTGTACTGTGTGAAATAAGTTATTTCGGTTGTAGGAATCACTTGCTTTCCTACGAAGAAGGTTTAGTGCAGCAACTTCAAACATTTCTAGTTAGTGTAATCTAAAAAGATGTTCAAATTAGTAGTATTGCTTCATTTCTGAAGTAGTTTGTTGAGAAAACAAACATCTTCATTGCCGAACACTGTACTGTTTGAAATAAGCTAGTTCGGTTCTAGGAATCAGTTGCTTTCCTACGAAGAAGGTTTAGTGCAGCAACTTCAAACCTTCCTTGATTGTGTAGTCTAACAAGATATACAACTTACTAGTTTCGCTTCATTTATAAAGTAGTTTCTTTAGACAACAAACATCTTCATTGCCGAACACTGTACTGTGTGAAATAAGCTAGTTCGGTTCTAGGAATCAGTTGCTTTCCTATGAAGAAGGTTTAGTGCAGTAAGTTTAAACTTTTCTAGTTAGTGTAGTCTAACAAGATGTACAACTTAGTATTATCGCTTCATTTCTAAAGCAGTTTGTTTAGAAAACATATATCTTCATTGCCGAAAACTGTAATGTGTGAAATAAGTTAGTTCGGTTTTAGGAATCAGTTGCTTTCCTACGAAGAAGGTTTAGTGCAGCAACTTCAAACCTTCCTTGTTTGTGTAGTCTACCAAGACGTACAAATTAATAGTATCGCTTCATTTCTGAAGTAGTCTCTTTAGAAAACAAACATCTGCATTGCCGAACACTGTACTGTGTGAAATAAGCTAGTTCGGTTCTAGGAATCAGTTCCTTTCCTACGAAGAAGGTTTAGTGCAGCAAGTTCAAAATTTTCTAGTTAGTGTAATCTAAGAAGATGTACAAATTAGTAGTATCGCTTCATTTCTAAAGTATTTTGTTTAGAAAACAAACATCTTCATTGCCTAACACTGTACTGTGTGAAATAAGGTAGTTCGGTTCTAGGAATCATTTGCTTTCCTCTAAGAAGGTTTAGTGCAGCAACTTCAAACCTTCCTTGATTGAGTAGTCTAACAAGATGTACAACTTACTAGTTTTGCTTCATTTATAAAGTAGTTTCTTTAGAAAACAAACATCTTCAGTGCCGAACACTGTACTGTGTGAAATAAGTTAGTTCGGTGGTAGGAATCAGTTGCTTTCCTAATGAAGAAGGTTTAGTGCAGCAACTTCAACATTTTTAGTTAGTGTAATCTAAGAAGATGTACAAATTAGTAGTATCGCTTCATTTCTAAAGCAGTTTGTTTAGAAAACAAACATCTTCATTGAACACTGTACTGTGTGAAATAAGCTAGTTCGGTTCTAGGAATCAGTTGCTTTCCCTACGAAGAAGGTTTAGTGCAGCAAGTTCAAACTTTTCTACTTAGTGTAGTCTGACAAGATGTACAACTTAGTAGTATCCTTCATTTCTAAAGCAGTTTGTTTAGAAAACATACTGCTTCATTGTAAAAACTGTACTGTGTGAAATAAGTTAGAAAATCAGTTGCTTTTCTAGAAAGGTTTAGTGCAGCAACGGTCAAACCTTCCTTGTTTGTGTAGTCTAACAAGAGGTACAACTTACTAGTTTCGCTTCATTTCTCAAGTAGTCTCTTAAGAAAACAAACATCTTCATTGCCGAACACTGTACTGTGTGAAATAGGATAGTTCGGTTCTAGGAATCAGTTGCTTTCCTACGAAGAAGGTTTAGTGCAATAAGTTCAAACTTTTCTAGTTAGTGTAATCTAAGAAGATGTACAAATTAGTAGTATCGCTTCATTTCTAAAGCAGTTTGTTTAGAAAACATACGTCTTCATTGCCGAAAACTGTATTGTGTGAAATAAGTTATTTCGGTTGTAGGAATCAGTTGCTTTCCTAAGAAGAAGGTTTAGTGCAGCAACTTCAAACATTTTTAGTTAGTGTAATCTAAGCAGATGTACAAATTAGTAGTATCGCTTCATTTCTAAAGTAGTTTGTTTAGAAACAAACATCTCATTGTCGAACACTGTACTGTGTGACATAAGCTAGTTCGGTTCTAGGAATCAGTTGCTTTCCTACTAAAGAAGGTTTATGCAGCAACTTCAAACCTTCCCTTGGATTGTGTAGTCTAACAAGATGTACTAACTTACTAGTTTCCTTCATTTCTAAAGCAGTTTCTTTAGAAAACAAACATCTTCATTGTTTAACACTGTACTGTGAAATAAGCTAGTTCTGGTTCTAGGAATCAGTTGCTTTCCTACGAAGAAGGTTAAGTCCAGCAACTTCAAACTTTCCTTGTTTGTGCAGTGTAACAAGATGCACAACTTACTAGTTTCACTTCATTTCTAAAGTACTCTTTAAAAACAAACATCTTCATTGCCGAACACTGTACTGTGTGAAATAAGCTAGTTCGGTTCTAGGAATCAGTTGCTTTCCTACGAACAAGGTTAAGTGCAGCAAGTTCAAACTTTTCTAGTTAGTGTAGTCTAACAAGATTTACAACTTACGAGTTTCGCTTCATTTCTAAAGTAGTTTCTTTAGAAAACAAACATCTTCATTGGCTTAACACTGTACTGTGTGAAATGAGCTAGTTCGGTTCTAGGAATCAGTTGCTTTTCCTACTTAAGAAGGTTTAGTGCAGCAAGTTCAAACATTTCTAGTTAGTGTAATCTAAGAAGATGTACAAATTAGTAGTATGGCTTCATTTCTAAAGCAGTTTGTTTAAAAAAAAAAACATCTTCATTTCCGAAGCCTGTACTGTGTGAAATAAGCTAGTTCGGTTCTAGGAATCAGTTGCTTTCCACGAAGAAGGTTTAGTGCAGCGACTTTCAAACCTTCCTTGATTGTGTAGTCTAACAAGATGTACAATTTACTAGTTTCACTTCATTTCTAAAGTAGTTTCTTTAAAAACAAACATCTTCTTTTGCGAACACTGTACTGTGTGAAATAAGCTAGTTCGCTCTAGGAATCAGTTGCTTTCCTACGAAGAAGGTTTAGTGCAGCAACTTCAAACCTTCCTTGTTTGTGTAGTCTAACAAGATGTACAACTTACTAGTTTGCTTCATTTTCTAAAGTACTTTCTTTAGAAAACAAACATCTTCATTGCCGAACACTGTACTGTGTGTGAAATAAGCTAGTTCGGTTCTAGGAATCAGTTGCTTTCCTACAAGAAGAGAAGGTTTAGTGCAGCAACTTCAAACCTTCCTTGATTGTGTAGTCTAATCAAGATGTACAACTTACTAGTTTCTTCATTTTTAAAGCAGTTTGTTTAGAAAACATACATCTTCATTAAGCAAAACTGTACTGTGTGAAATAAGTTACTTCGGTTGTAGGAATCAGTTGCTTTCCTACGAAGAAGGTTTAGTGCAGCAAGTTCAAACTTTTGTAGTTAGTGTAATCTAAGAAGATGTACAAATTAGTAGTATCGCTTCATTTCTAAAGTAGATTGTTTAGAAAACAAACATCTTCATTGCCGAACACTGTACTGTGTGAAATAAGCTAGTTCGGTTCTAGGAATCATTTGCTTTCCTACGAAGAAGGTTTAGTGTAGCAACTTCAAACCTTCCCTGATTGTATAGTCTAACAAGATATACAACGTAGTAGTTTCGCTTCATTTCTAAAGTAGTTTCTTTACAAAACAAACATCTTCATTGCCGAACACTGTACTGTGTGAAATTAGCTAGTTCGGTTCTAGGAATCACTTGCTTTCCTACGAAGAAGGTTCAGTGCAGCAAGTTCAAACTTTTCTAGTTAGTGTAGTCTAACAAGATGTACAACTTAGTAGTATCGCTTCATTTCTAAAGCAGTTTGTTTAGAAAACATAGCTCTTCATTGCCGAAAACTGTACTGTGTGAAATAAGTTAGTTCGGTTGTAGGAATCAGTTGCTTTCCTACGAAGAAGGTTTAGTGCAGCAAGTTCAAACTTTTCTAGTTAGTGTAATCTAGAAAGATGTACAACTTCGTAGTTTCATTTCATTTCTAAAGCAGTTTGTTTAGAAAACATACATCTTCATTGCCGAAAACTGTACTGTGTGAAATAAGTTACTTCGGTTGTAGGAATCAGTTGCTTTCCTACGAAGAAGGTTTAGTGCAGCAAGTTCAAACTTTTCTAGTTAGTGTAATCTAAGAAGATGTACAAATTAGTAGTATCGGCTCATTTCTAAAGTAGATTGTTTAGAAAACAAACATCTTCCTTGCCGAACACTGTACTGTGTGAAATAAGTTCGGATGTAGGAATCAGTTGCTTTCCTACGAAGAACGTTTAGTGCAGCAACTTCAAACATTTCTAGTTAGTGTAATCTAAGAAGATATACAAATTAGTAGTATCACTTCATTTCTAAAGTAGTTTGTTTAGAAAACAAACATCTTCATTGTTGAACACTGTACTGTGTGAAATAAGCTAGTTCGGTTCTAGGAATCAGTTGCTTTCTGAAGAAGGTTAATTGCAGCAACTTCAAACCTTCCTTGTTTGTGTAGTCTAACAAGATGTACAACTTACTAGTTTCTCTTCATTTCTAAAGTAGTTTCTTTTACAAACAAACATCTTCATTGCCGTAACACTGTACTGTGTGAAATAAGCTCTTTTCGGTTCTAGGAATCACTTGCTTTCCTGAAGAAGAAGGTTTAGTGCAGCAAGTTCAAACTTTTCTAGTTAGTGTAATCTAAGAAGATGTACAAATTAGTAGTATCGCTTCATTTCTAAAGCAGTTTGTTTAGAAAACATACATCTTCATTGCCGAAAACTGTACTGTGTGAAATAAGTTAGATCGGTTGTAGGAATCAGTTGCTTTCCTACGAAGAAGGTTTAGTGCAGCAACTTCAAACATTTCTAGTTAGTGTAATCTAAGAAGATGTACAAATTAGTAGTATGGCTTCATTTCTAAAGTAGTTTGTTTAGAAAACAAACATCTTCATTGCCGTTCACTGTACTGTGTGAAATAAGCTAGTTCGGTTCTAGGAATAAGTTTCTTTCCTACGAAGATGGTTAAGTGCAGCAACTTCAAACCTTCCTTGTTTTGTAGTCTAACAAGATGTACAACTTACTAGTTTCGCTTCATTTCTAAAGCAGTTTCTTTAGAAAACAAATATTTTCATTGAAGAACACTGTACTGTGTGAAATAAGCTAGTTCGGTTCTGGGAATCAGTTGCTTTCCTACGAAGAAGGTTTAGTGCAGCAAGTTCAAACTTTTCTAGTTAGTGTAATCTAAAAAGATGTACAACTTAATAGTTTAACTTCATTTCTAAAGCAGTTTGTTTAGAAAACATACATCTTCATTGCCGAAAACTGTACTGTGTGAAATAAGTTAGTTCGGTTGTAGTAATCAGTTGCTTTCCTACGAGAAAAGAAGGTTTAGTGTCGCAACTTCAAACATTTCTAGTTGTAATCTAAGAAGGTGTACAAATTAGTAGTATCGCTTCATTTCTAAAGTTGTTTGTTTAGAAAACAAAACATCTTCATAGCCGAACACTGTACTGTGTGAAATAAGCTAGTTGGTTCTAGGAATCAGTTGCTTTCCTACGAAGAAGGGTTTAGTGCAGCAAGTTCAAACTTTTCTAGTTTGTGTAGTCTAACAAGATGTACAACTTCTTAGTATCGCTTCATTTCTAAAGCAGTTTGTTTAGAAAAACATACATCTTCATTGCGAACATAAAACTGTACTGTGTGAAATAAGTTAGTTCGGTTGTAGGAATCAGGTGCTTTCTACTAAGAAGGTTTAGTGCAGCAACTTCAAACATTTCTAGTTAGTGTAATCTAAGAAGATGTACAAATTAGTAGTATCGCTTCATTTTCTAAAGTAGTTTGTTTAGAAAACAAACATCTTCATTGCGAACACTGTACTGTGTGAAATAAGCTAGTTCGGTTCTGGGAAACAGTTGCTTTCCTACGAAGAAGGTTTAGTGCAGCAAGTTCAAACTTTTCTAGTTAGTGTAATCTAAAAAGATGTACAACTTCGTAGTTTCACTTCATTTCTAAAGCAGTTTGTTTAGAAAACATACATCTTCATTGCTTTAAAAACTACTGTGTGAAATAAGTTAGATTCGGTTAGTATAGGAATCAGTTGCTTTCCTACGAAGAAGGTCTAGTGCAGCAACTTCAAACATTTTTAGTTAGTGTAATCTAAGAAGATGTACAAATTAGTAGTATCACTTCATTTCTAAAGTAGTTTGTTTAGAAAACAAACATCTTCATTGCCGAACACTGTACTGTGTGACATAAGCTAGTTAGTTTCTAGGAATAAGTTGCTTTCCCATGAAGAAGGTTAGTGCAGCAACTTCAAGCCTTCCTTGTTTGTGTAGTCTAACAAGATGTAAAACTTAGTCGTTTCTCTTCATTTTCTAAAGCAGTTTCTTTTTTTAGGAAACAAACATCTTCATTGCCGAACATGGTACTGTGTGAAATAAGTTAGTTAGGTTGTAGTAATCAGTTGCTCTCCTACGAAGAAGGATAAGTGCAGCAACTTCAAACCTTCCTTGATGGGTGTAGTCTAACAAGATGTACAACTTACTAGTTTCGCTTCATTTCTAAAAGCAGTTTGTTTAGAAAACAAACATCTTCATTGCCGAACACTGTACTGTGTGAAATAAGCTCGTTCAGTTCTAGAATCAGTTGCTTTCCAAAAAAGAAGGTTATGCCTAAAGTTCAAACTTTTCTAGTTTGTGTAGTCTAACAAGATGTACAACTTAGTAGTATCGATTCATTTCTAAAAGCAGTTTGTTTAGAAAACATACATCTTCATTGCCGAAAACTGTACTGTGTGAAATAAGTTAGTTCCGGTTGTAGGAATCAGTTGCTTTCCTACGAAGAAGGTTTAGTGCAGCAACTTCAAACCTTCCTTGTTTGTGTAGTCTAACAAGATGTACAACTTACTAGTTTCGCTTCATTTCTAAAGCAGTTTGTTTAGAAAACAAACATCTTCATTGCCGAACACTGTACTGTGTGAAATAAGCTAGTTCGGTTCTAGGAATCAGTTGCTTTCCTACGAAGAAGGTTTAGTGCAGCAAGTTCAAACTTTTCTAGTTTGTGTAGTCTAACAAGATGTACAACTTCGTAGTATTTCTTCATTTCTAAAGCAGTTTGCTTAGAAAACATACATTTTCATTGCAAAACACTGTGTGAAATAAATTAGTTGGTTGTAGGAATCAGTTGGTTTTCCTACGAAGAAGGTTTAGTGCAGCAACTTCAAACATTTCTAGTTAGTGTAATCTAAGAAGATGTACAAATTAGTAGTATCGCTTCATTTTCTAAAGTAGTTTGTTTTGAAACAAACATCTTCATTGCCGAACACTGTACTGTGTGAAATAAGCTAGTTCGGTTCTGGGAATCAGTTGCTTTCCTCTGAAGAAGGTTTAGTGCAGCAAGTTCAAACTTTTCTAGTTAGTGTAATCTAAAAGATGTACAACTTCGTAGTTTCACTTCATTTCTAAAAGCAGTTTGTTTAGAAAACATACATCTTCATTGCCGAAAAACTGTACTGTGTGAAATAAGTTTTGGTTGTAAGAATCAGTTGCTTTCCTAATGCAAGAAGGTCTAGTGCAAGTAAACTTCAAACATTTTTAGTTAGTGTAATCTAA
>JAEOAD010001143.1:0-38573 GCA_036365145.1 Orientallactaga sibirica
TCCTCTCTCACTGTTTAAGGCTTGGGCTGGAATGATGATTGAAAGACCCTCAGTGAACTCTGGAGACAACGCACTTCGTGAATGCCCAGTGTGGGGAGGAAAGTGGCTATTGGACAACAGGATATTTTATAAGAAACACCTAGAAGCAGGAAGTCAGGCTAGAGACATGGGAGGCATAGCTTCATGTGGTGTAGGTGAAACCTGGATTCTGAGAAGCTGCTTACAAACTCGAGGTGATCCCAGCTCAGAGCTAAGTCCAGGCAGACATGGAGCACAATGGATCTTACCCTTGTGGTCTGAAAATTTGGAGGCAGACATGTGGAGGAATCATGTGGGCATGGGCAATGGCAGTCATGGGAAGTGGCCTGCTATCCAGAAAGACTTCTTGGAGGAGGGGGCTGGGGAGCTGTGCAGATGGGCACAGTGACACTCACCTGTTATCTCAGCGCTCAGGAATCAGAGCCAGGAGCATCATGGATTCATATGTAACCTGGGATATATATAGCAAGACCTGGTCCCAAAAATGTTCTTGGGGATGAGCCTCATTGGGTAGTGTTTGTCTTGTAAACCTAAAGACCTCAGTTTGATCCACAGAAACCAGATAAAAGAGCCAGGTGTGGTGCCACAGGCTTGTAATGCTAGCACTGGGGAGGTGAGATAGGAGAGTTCCTGGGGCCAAGTGGCCAGCCTGTCTGGCATATTTGGTGAGTTCCAGGCCAGTGAGAGACCCCATCTCAAAAACTGCCAATGGCATTCCTGTGAATTACACACAAAATTGTCTTTTATCCCCACTAACTGTGTGCATGTATACTTGTATACACACATGCACTGCACATACATGAAAACACAAATACACATCCACACACTTTTATTCTCATTTTTATGTATTTATAAGCAGAGAGAGGTAGAGAGAAGACAGACAGACAGACTAGGCACTCCAGGGCCCCATCCACTATAAATGAATTCCAGACACATGTGTCACTATGTGGGATCTCACTTTAGGTGGGTGGGAGGGAATCAAACATGGGTTGTTAGACTTTTCAGGCAAGCACCTTAACCAGTAAGCCATTTCTCAAGCTCAATCTACCACATTTTTAACAAAGAAGCATTCTTGGGGAAGGGAAAGGGATGTTGGGAGAGAAATCTGGTTAAAGCAGGTTTAGAGTGAGTAGGAGACCCAGGAAACCAAGAACAGTAGCCCTGAGATCCTGTCCATGGACAGATCTTGTTGAACACAAAGCCCCCAAATTATGCTGAGAACAGTCTAGAAACTTTTAGAAGCCGAAGAGGCCAGATTCCAGCTGAGCAGAGGGTGGCATGGCCCAAGGTCAGTAATGAGCCCATCTGGGGGACAGAGAAAAGTGGCCTGGACTGGATGAAATGACTGTGCCTGCAGCAGGTACCTAGGCTTGCATGTCAGACACTCTGCAGACTTCCTGCCTTGACTGAGACATGTCCTAGTTATCCTGGCTCTTCTGTGGGTACCAGGAGGGTGGGGCTGTCATACAGAATTGTGATGATTTGAGACTTGAGTCCTAGTTCTGGCTGACCTCTTGAGAAAGGGGCAACTGGACCCCTACAGTTACCAAGCAGAGCCTGGAAGAGAACAGAAGGTGGAGCAAGCTCCAGTGCCCTCTCAATGTTCAATTAGACTCAGAACCAGGAGTTAAAATAGATTGAAAAGACCTTTGAGGGTATTAACAGAACACAGGAAAATTATTCAAGGAGGACTGGAGAGATGGCTCAGCAGTTAAGGTGCTTGCTTACAAACCTTGATGGCCTGAGTTCAATTCCCCAGTATCCATGTAAAGCCAGATGCATAAAGTGGTTTCTGTGTATGGAGATTGTTCAGTTTCAAGAGACTCTTGTGCATCCTGCTGCACCCATTCTCTCTCTCCCTAGCAAATATATGAATAAAAATATTACCATTAGAACTGTGAACCTCCTGCATTCAGTTCCCAGTGGCATCACATCGATCACAGTTGAGTAGAGCTCCAGCTCCACAGCACAGCACAGAGGGATCGAGGTGGGAACTCAGCATTGGTGAGATTGGAAGCCACACCAAAAGGTAACAAGGACAACTGACAAAAGAAAAAAAGGTACATAGGCCTGCATTGAAGGTGCTAATCTCTCTTTCCAGGTCGTCAGGGCAGGTTGTGGGTTACATATTTTTGGTTGGCTTTACCATTTTCAAATAAGCTGTACATGGGGTGTTGAATATTGCTGCATTTAATGCTTACAGATTTATAGGGCCTTTGTCTTTTGATTATGTCATTATTGGGGGCAAGGTCTGAAATAGATCCAGGCTGACCAGGAACCCAATTCAGAACAGAATTCTCTACCTCGTAGATGACAAGTTTAAGGGTAGAGAACAACAGACACCCTTAAGACTTAGGCCTTATAAGACTATTTGTTTGTTTTAATTCCCACACTTGTATACTCTGTGCTGGTTTTTATTGAATGTGTATATTTCTCAGTTGAAGTTTAGACTTCGCCAGTATATGGTCCCACCCAGTCCACTAGAATACTTCCTTACCATGCAAACTCAACCCTAGGATAACTTGTGCAGTTGGATTGGGTACAAGTGCTACAGTTGGCAGGTTAAACTCATATCCTGAAAGTATATAAAGGTGGATCACCACATCTAAGACACTGCAGATAAGTAGAAAAACCAAGCATCAAATCTATTCAGGATGCCAAAGTCGCTACATAATAATACAAGAAACACAAAGAATCAAGAAAATGCAATCCCACCAAAAATTATAAATCCATCAGAAATGATCACCAATGAGAGTGTTTTAGATGAAATACCTGACAGAGACTTCAAAAGAATGATTCTATCTATACTCACGGAAATGAAGAAGAAATAAAAGTATTCAAAGAAGAAAACAAACTCCTGAAAGGGGGCACAGAAAAACAGCTTAATGAAATCAAAGGTCATTACAGGACATGAGTAAGAAAAGAGAAATACTGAAGAAAAACCAGGCTGAAATTATAGCTCTGATGAACAAAGTCAGTGAATTAAAAACTCTGTGGAATACTCACCAGTAGAATAGATGAAGGAGAGAACAGAATACCTAAACTAGAAGACGAGGTGGCAGACTTAATACAGTCCAAAAAAGAGAAAGACAAGCTAAAAGAAAGGTATGAATGGGAATTCTAAGATATCAGGGACACAGTGAAATGATCAAACATAAGCATTCAGGGTATAGTAGAAGGAGAAGAATTTCAATCCAGAGGTTTAGTACATGTTTTCAACAAAATTATAGAAGAAAATTTTCCCCAATGGGAAAGGAATGTCATTGCAGATACAAGAAGGTTGTAGAACACCTAACACACAAAATCTAGAAAGATCCTCTCCTTGCCATGTTAAAAATAAACTACTAGGGCTGGAGAGATGGCTTAGTGGTTACAGCGCCTGCCTGCTAAGCCTAAGAACCCCGGTTCCAGATGCAAAAGTAATGCAAGGGCGCAATGCCGCACTTACCCACAAGGGGGCACATGCATCTCTATTTTGTTCACAGCAGCTGAGAGGCTGCTGACACACCCATTCTCTACCTGTCTTCCTCTCCCTCTGACTCTCTCTCTCTCTGTGTCTCTCTCCAAAGAAAATAAATAAAATGAAATAAACTATTAAACACAGAGACCAAAGAAAATATATTGAAAGCTGTTAGAGAGAAAAAGCAAGTGACCTTCAAAGGGAAACCCATCAGGATTACAGCAGATTACTCAACACAAACTTTAAAGACCAGAAGGGTTTGGAATGATGTATTCTAAGTTCTTATAGGTAAATACTGTCAAACAACATTACGTTCTCCTGAAAAGCTATCTATACAAATAGATGGAGAAATAAGGACATTCCACAAAAAAACAGGCTAAAGGAATTTATGGCAACTAAACCAGCTCTACAGAAAATACCTGAAGAAATCCTTCACATTGTAAAGAAAGCAAAACACACACAGCAGGAAATAGGAAAAAATAAACCATACCCAAATAACAGGACGACATCACAATCCTAAACATATATGCACCTAACATAGGGGCTCCGAATTTCATCAAACAAACACTATTAGACTTAAGGCCAGAGATAACTCCAAACACAACAGTAGCCGGTGACTTCAATACCCCACTCTCATCACTTCACAGATCATCCTAGCAAAAACGAAACAGAAAGATCTGGATTAAATGGTGTCATGGAACAAAAGGATCTAAGAGATATATATAGAACATTTCATGCAAATGCTCCAGAATATTCATTTTTCTCAGCAGCACATGGAACATTCTCTAAAATAGACTTATATTAGGACACAAATCAAATTTTAAAAAATACAGGAAAATTGATATAATCCCTTGTGTGCTAACTGACCACAATGGGATTAAACTCCTGCCGGGTCACCTAAAGTTTCCCCTAAAGGGCGACAAGTGACCTTCAAAAGTACATATAAAATTAAAAATTTTGCATAACTGTTTGGACTTAAATATTCACTAAAATTATAGTCAGCGAATAAAGGAGAAGTCTTAGACATCACAGCTCAGACTGTGACTAGATGGATGGGCTCACAACAACTGAGTGATCTCCATGCTACAGTCAAGTTCAAATGCTGTTCATTTATTCTGACAATGTCTCATCTGTTTTACAATGACAGGTATAGACCATGCAATTTGTTCAACAGTTTGAAAAACAGACCTCAAAATTTCCAGCATACAAAGTTATACTTATTAGAATCCTAAGAGAAATTCTGTTAATCCCTAGATATTCTATACTAAATGGCTGTTTTAAACTTATCTCTCATTGCTCACAGTCAGGTCACTCTCAGAGGGGCCTGAGACAATCTGTCTCCATATACTTGGGTTCCCTTGTTCTTCCTCCAATGCTTAAAGGTCTTACAAGAATTAAAAACAACAACTTCCATTCTGTTGTATGCCTACTCCCCCTTAACTCCTTGATTTCATTTTTTATCCTTAACATTGTCTTCCAGGGCTGTCTTCCAGCACTCCATTGATGCATTTCCAGTGTCCCCTCCACCCACTAGAGAAGTTTCCAAGTGTCAGTCCAAACAACCCCACTCAGGTCTGGTACTGTTAACCTGGTTAAAAAAAATACCAAGAGAGCCAGGCGTGGTGGTGCATGCCTTTAATCACAGTACTCGGGAGGCAGAGGTAGGAGGATTGCCATGAGTTCAAGTCCTCCTTGAAACTACATAGTGAATTCCAGGTCAGCTGAGACCAGAGCGAGACCCTACTTTGAAAAACCAAACAAAAAAAAAAAAAAACAAACAAAACAAAAAATCCCAAGGCCCTAGCAGGAGACCCTATTGTTTTGCTAAGTGGGCATGTTGTGCATATCTAACTGCCTTCTAAATATCTATGTTTGCAATTATAGACTAGTATTGCTCTAAAAGAAGCTTCTTTCCAGTAGTCAAAGTGATGAGTAAGTGTCTGTTGAGAGCTCGGGCCTAAGTAGGACATCTCCATAACCCCACCAAGTTTCAGGAAACAACACAGAACAGAGGAAAGAAGGAATGTCGGTGCCAGAGGATAAAGAGGGATGCAGAAAAGCACTAACTTCGGGGCACACATGACAACTGTGCTCATGAACTCATAGTAAGTATGGTTACTGATATGTAAAGATTGAGTCCATCAATATTGTATCATGGATGAGCGAGGGACTCATGAGTCTTCAGCCCTCCAATGAGCCATTGGCAGTTAATGGTGCTAGAGAGGGAAGTCATTTTCTTCAGTGATATAGCAACTAGTAAGTTGTCCATCCCTCATAAATAACATGCCCCACAAACCCATGCTCATTTGAGCAAACCTACCTAATGTCCATTTTATTTATTTATTTGATTTATTTATTTTGTTTTTTTGAGGTAGGGTCTCACTCTAGTCCAGGCGAGCCTGGAATTCACTCTGGAGTCTCAGGGTGGCCTCAAACTCACAGCAGTCCTCCTACCTCTGCCACCTCATGCTGGGAATAAAGGCATGTGCCACCACATCTGGCAATATACCCATTTCATATAAATATAAACTCATCAAACCATTGGACAAATAGCAAAAATGAGAAATAATATGTCACAAGTGAAAAGAAAACAAAACAACTGTAAAGTAAAATAATATCAAAACAAAGTATCAAATTAGGGATGGAGAGGTGGCTTAGCAGTTAAAACACTTGCTTATGAATCCTAAGGAGCCAGACTCAATTCCCCAGTACCCACGTAAGCCAGATGCACATGTATCTGGATTTGGTTTCCCATGGCTGAAGGTCCTGGTGTTCCTATTCTCTCTCTCTGTTTCTCTCTCTCCCTTTGTAAAAGAGAGTGTGCATGTATACATATCCATACACATGTAATGAACACACACATACAGTCCTTTGTGTTACTATGACTGTGCACATGCTTTTCTTTCTTTTTTAAAAAATGAGCAATAAAAAGATTAACCAGAAATTAAGATGCTTACCTAGAAATTCAGGTGCAAACTGGGCGGTGGGGCAACTGGTGGAAGTGAAATTTTTATAAACACATTATTTACATACAGTATTTAGGGGGTAAAATGACTGTGCACATATATTTTCTTCTTTTTTAAAGAAGAAACAATGAAAAGATTAATCAAAAACTAGTGAAGGCAGTGACCTATGAAAGTCATGGGCAAGCAGAGCAGTGGGGCTAGAGGTGAGAATAGGACCTTGCTTTATAAAGCCTTCCATTTGTAATGCTATATAATACCATATTTTATATATTATGGCTTTTTATCAGAGAGAGGAGAGAGAATTGGCATGCCACAGCCTTCAGCCACTATAATCAAACTCCAGATGTATGTTCCACCTCCTGAGCAAATACAAACTTGCTCACTTGTGTTCCTTTGTGTGTCTGGCCTATGTGGGACTTGGAGAGTTGAACATGACTCCTTAGGTTTTGAAGGCAAGCACTCACTCAGCCGCCTCTCAAGCCAAATACCATACTTTAAAAATAAAATTAGGCTGTGCTAGAGGGATGGTTTAATGGTTAAGGAACTCACCTGAGAAGCCAAAGGGCCCAGGTTTATTCCCCAGCACCCATGTAAACACAGGTAAGTGTGGGGGTGGGGGAGGACAGAGAACACAAGCTCTCTGAGCTGCAAAGCTTCTGCTTTATTATAGCTGCACCCTAGGTACCAGGAACCCCTGCATCTGCTCTCTGGATATGTGCAGGTTGGGACACAAGCTCTGTGAAATGCAAAGTCCCTGCTTCACCACAGTTGCACCCCAGTGTCCATGCAAAAGACGTATCTCTCGCCTCAAAGGGGATTAGACATACTTTAGGGCCAAATTTGTGTGACCATGTCCCAGGAACACAGATTAAGGTTACCCAAAATTCCCTGTCTAAATGAGTTAACAGTTTCATGAAGTTTTCATAATTACATAAGTCAAGTCATAATCAAGGCAATTTTCAAATACATTGGTTGACCATCAGGTAGGCAGGTTTTAGAAAAGCAGGGAAATCTCCACCATAGGCTTCACATGCTATCTGATGACATTCTTTTTTTTTTTTTTGAATGTTTTATTTATTGACAACAAAATATACTTACATACAAAAGGTGCATAGCATTTCCCTCCCCTCCCCCCATTCCCCTTAAGAACTCCACTCTCCATCATATCCCCTCCCTCTCTCCATTAGTCTCTTTTTAAATTTGATGTCTGATGACATTCTTAAACCTTGGGTAGGTGGAAGCTGGTAGTTTGTCAGTACACACAACTGCACCTCAGGTCCCAGAAGTCCCTGCATTTGCTCTCTGTTTGGGGGTGTGCACAAGCTCTATTAGCTGCAAGGTCCCTGCTCCAGTACAGCTGCAGCCCACTCATCTTCTGCCAGCCCCCTCCCCTCCTGACTGATGAGCGCCTCCAGCCTCCCCCGTGCTGTAGGCAGATGGAACTGCCCGTGACGTCACAATGCTGCTGCTCAGGCCGAGCGTCCTTAGGGAAATTGTAAACTTTAAAAAGGCGGGAGCTGCGGAGTTCCTTTTCCTGAGCCTCTCTCCAGCAGCTCTGTGAGGCAGAGAAAGTGGCGGTGGCATGTGGCATATCTGTGTGCCAGGGAAACCGCTGAGCAGATTGTAAACTGAAAGGTGGACAGCGTGAGCAGTGCAGAGTTCATTTTCCGGAGCCTCCATCCTGCGGGATGGCGGAGGAGGCGGCCATGGCGAGTCTGGGGGCCAGCGAGAGCGATCGGCTGCAGGTAGGAGGATTGGGCTGGATCGAGGGGTCACGGGCTCCCCGGGAGGCCCTGGGAGAAAGCCCAGCAAAGGGCTGGCTGGGCCCACACGCAGCTCCAGCGCACCGCCCTGGAACATGAGTCCACATCCACACAAACCACACACACACACACACACACACACGCACGCATGCACGCGGGTGCATACATGCCCCCGTAAAAAAATCTGGCCCTGGTGCACTACTGTAACCCCAGTGGGAGGCAGAGGTAGGAGCATCAAGGTTTGAGCGCAAGTCTGTAGTACATAGAGACTGTCTCAAAACAGAAGAGAAAAAAGGAAAGGAAAGTTGGGTGTGGTGGTGCCCACCTTAAATCCCAGCACCTGGGAGGCAGAGGTAGGAGGACCGCTGTGGGTTCGAGGCCACCCTGAGAATACATAGTGAATTCCAGGTCAGCCTGAGCTAGAGTGAGACTCTACTTCAAAAAAAAAAAGAAAAGAAAAGAAAGAAAGAAAGAAAGAGAGGAGAGGAGAGGGAGATAAAGAGAGGAATGGAAGGAAACAGGAAAGGGAGACAGGGAGGGAAAAAGGGGGCAAAGGAAAGGGGGAAAGAAAGGGAGACGAATGGGAAGAAGGAAAAAGGGAAGGAATGTAGAAAAGGGGGTAAAGGGTGAATAATAGAGGGAAGGAATAAAGGTGGGAAGTAAACAGAGGAGGATAAAGAGGAGAAGAAAGGAAAGAAGGAAGGAAAAAGAGGGGAAATGAGGAGGAGAATAAAAGGAAGGAAGGAAAAGGGGTGAAATGAGAAGAATGGAAGAAAGAATGAGGGAGTGAGGGGGGAAATAAGGAAGAAGGGAGAGAGGAATGGAAGGAAAGAACAGAGTGGGGGAGAAGGAAGGGGGAGAAAAGAGGGGAAATGGAAGACAAGAAAGGGAAGAAGAAAAGAAGGAAGAGCAAGGGAAGCAGAGCAGGGTTGCAGAACCCAGTCCTGAGTACGGTCAATCTCAGTGGGTTGACCATAGTGTTGTCAGGCACACACACTGGGCCTGTGGGATCTTCTGGCCAGGAGTCGCCTTTTCCATGAGGCTCCTCAGGTTCCGGGAGTCCTGTTTCTGCTCTATGGGTAGGTGGGAGGAAAGATGCCTGTGAGCTGCAAAGTTTCTTCTTCAGTACAGCTGAATCCCACTCCCCTCTGCAAGCCACCCTCCTGTCAGGAATGGTGGATGGCTCTGCCCCACCCCCATGCCCAGGCAGGTGGAACAGCCCATGACATCACAGTGCTGCAGCTCTACCAGAGCATGGGAGAAATTGTAAACTTAAAGGCAGGGAGGTGCAAATGGTGAGGAGGAAGCAGCAGAGTTCATTTTCCTGATCCTCTGTCTGGTGAGATGGTGGTGGAGGAGGTGACCATGGAGATCTGCTTGCAATTCAGACGTGTCCACATCAAGTAGGGGGGTCAGGCCAATTAGAGGGGCCACCTGAGCTCCTGGAGGCACTGCAAGAACCCAGTTTCAGCATGCCACGCACAGGTGTCTTCACCTCTCCATGCCGATTTTCTAATCTCAGTGTGGTGTGCTTACAGACATTGCCTTCATTTTCCTGTGTATATGGACAGAAAGTGAAAACCGACAGTGTTAGGTACTAAATACCAGAAGGAAAAGCAGGAAGGAGAATTAAGTGAGGTCTTGGTTTTACTAGCCTCTGGCTTTAACCCAAAATTTTAAGAGCCTTTTGGATGTGAGAAATGAATATCCAACACTACTGAGTGTGATTAATTAAAGTGAGAATGTCAACTCACTCTAGTTTGGGAAAAGGTGTTTATGTAAGGTACCATGGTGATAGGCAGGTAGAGATTGTTAGAGAGTCACTAGACCTGTGAAGAGATGGAGGGGCAGGCTGGTGTCAGGAAAATCCTGACACTTTATGAATGGAATACTAGGTTAGTTGTTGAATGTCTAGGTTACATGAAATATGAAGTTTCAACATGGTAAAATTGTCAGAATTTTTGGTTTCATTTCTTAAGACTGGTCTCACTCTAGCCTGGCTGACCTGGAACTCAATCTGTCAACCAAGATAGCCTCAAACTCACAGTGAACTTCCTACTTTAGCCTTTTTTGTACTGGGAGTAAAAATGTGGGCCACCCTACCTAACTCACAGAATATTTATAGTAACAGAATGAAAAAGGTATAAATCTAGGCATTTTAAGTACATTCATGGAAACATCAAGGAGGAGATTTCAAAGCAGAGAAGTCTCTGCTAGAGGCCTCAGGTGTTCTGTGATGCCATCCTTAGCCTATGGGTTGGTGGAAACTAAGATGTTTGTTTGAACATTCCAATAAGAATTTTACCTGATAGTAATGGCAATGTTAGATCAAGTGGTGAGGTAGACTATAAGTACTATTGATGGGACTAAAGGCAACCCAACAAAATTAGGTTATAAGCCTGTAACAGACAGCTTTCTACTACCACAGACTTTCTATACATTCAATCAGC
Source organism: Orientallactaga sibirica (assembly GCA_036365145.1). Lineage (NCBI taxonomy): Eukaryota > Metazoa > Chordata > Mammalia > Rodentia > Dipodidae > Orientallactaga > Orientallactaga sibirica. The sequence goes on from JAEOAD010001143.1 coordinate 10,679, forward strand.
TATGTAGTATGGTTAACTCAGGAATTACTTTTTTTTTCTAGGAACTTGTTCATGAACCCAGAGCTTCACACATCCCAGGTAAACAGTGGATCCACCACTGAGCCACACCTCCAGCCTGGATACACTATTTCAATGGATGAACTAGCAAAATGTGTGTGAATAGTGAGTGTGAACAAGGCTACAGAGAAGTATGTGCCAAACTGATAAGGGAGCTAAGATGGTGCTTCATAATAATAACTCCGGTTGTCTGGACATGAATATTGTAAAGAAGGGATGGAGACCTTTACATGGAATAGAGAATGCATGGAGAACAGGTGTGTGTGTGTGTGTGTGTGTGTGTGTGTGTGTGTGTGTGTTAAGTATCAAAAACAGGCTTTGCACAAACCAGGCAAGTGATCTGTCAAGGGGACAAGTGTTAACAACTGCCCTGTTTCAGTTACCCTCAGAGGTGCCTCATGAGCACATACATGTTCAAACCTGTCATCCAGTGGAAAGTGCAGAGACAGCATATATGGTTCAGCGACTTCAACATGTTTCTGTCTTTTGAGACCCTGGCTGTGGATAAGGTGATCCAGAGGGAGTGCAGAGAAACAAGTGAGTGCAGTGAACCTGGCTCGGTGGCACATACCTGTAAACTCAGTACATATGTAGAACATTTTATCTCATGTCTCCACCTGCCAAGTACTGTGTTTACAGGCATGTGACATTAAGCTGGATTTGAGTACAGCCTGGGTTATACAAGGCCATATTTCAAAACCAAACAAAGAAAAACCACACAGAGAACAAGTAGTGTATTGGAGGGCCAGGCCAGGGCAGCAGATCCTGAGTGGGCTCCATGGACACTGCACAGGCCCGTGAGTGCTGAGCACGCCCCTCTTTGCAGGCAGCTGTTCTTATCTCTTCTGCCCATTTGGGCACTTTCATTTTCTTTCATGCAACCATCCTCTTCTTCAACTGTTTTTTCACTAATTTTTTTCCTATTTTGATATTTTTCTATAAATATTTTATAATTTATTTATTTGAGAGAGATATAGAGAGAAAGAGAGAGCATGAAATGCAGGGCAAAAAATGGGCACACCACAGCTCCCAGCCATGTGAATGAACTCCAGATGCAGGCACCACCTTGTGCATTTGGCTTATGTGGGTCCTGGGCTATAGAACCTGGATTCTTTGGCTTTGCAAGCAAGTGCCTTAACCCCGATGTCATCCCTCTGGTCCACAGTTTGATATTATATTACATGTTTATAACGTAGTTTGATTTTAAGCCTAGAAAATCCACGATCTTACCAGTCTCCACCTTTCACTAACACACTTCTTCATGCCTATGACTCTCCATCTTATTTTTGTTCCTTTTTAAAACATGTTTATTATTACTATTAACCACATGTTTTGTATAGATGAATCACGTGTTTGTACCCTCTTTTCCCTCGTCCCTGCCCCCATTCCATTAGGGACGCTCCTCAGTGGGGTTGCAGGTGTTCATTATTACTTTTTACAACCCCACTGAGTTAAATTAGGGTTACTTGCATGAGCATGGTGATTTAACAGGATGGGCACTTTACCAGTAGGTACACAACTGATGAACATGACGCCCCTTTCCCAGCAATCATTAGGTGCAATTAGCTTCTCTAGAGGTGTGGAGTCACATGTATCCTTCCCCCATGAAGGTGATATATTGACAGGCTCAATCTTTGCAGGATATTTAAGCTGCTATGAATTCATGGGTGTAGTGACTATGTGTACCCCAAAGCAGCATTTCAGAGTGCTCCTCCCCACCACACAGGAATCTCTGTAAGACTCGGGAAGTTAGAGAAACCATGCTCAGGAAGGGGACAAAACTTGAAAATCTCAGAAAGGTCCTAAAATTCACAAGCTTCACAAGGTTAAATAAACAGTAACAATATCTGGGAAGAGAAGACATTCCAAATGGTCAAGCCCCCTTCACAATTTACAAGCATCTCCAGGGATACAGCTTTCATGAGTTGTCACCCTTGGGAGGTGGAACTTTTACCAATGCAGGTACTTTTCAGTCATCCATGTACCTGTAAATATCCCCTCATCCATATTCCTCTAATAACCCTAAGATACTCACTGGGCTGGACTTGAATTGTGTTATTTCTTTGGTCTGTCATTGGCACTTTATTTGGGGTAAATAAATATTTGCTCACATCTCTGCAGAAGTTGAAGCAATGATAGTTTGGCTGTGCTATGGAGATGTGTATATTTTTACAGGACATTGCCCAGGACTAAGGAGAGGAGGAGACTATTCCCTTGTCTTTCTTGCCTGCAGCGCTTGGTGCACACCTTTGGTCTCCCTCACAGCTGAGCCCCGTGTGCAGGGAGTAACAATGTCAGAACACTTCATGTTCTGTGTACGCATCAAGCCTTGTGCTGCTGGTCTACATCCACTCTCACCAGAAGGCAAAGAATTTTTACTCTTATTTGGAGCTAAATTGGAGTAACTGTCAGTCTTATCCTCAGTTCCTGGCTATCAAACCCAGGGGCTAGTGTGTGCTAAGCAAGTTCTTTTCACTGAGCTACACTGTCAGCTTTTTTATTTTTACTTAGAGGTGAGGTTGTATTATGTATCACTGGCTGGCCTCCAACTCAGGATGCTCCTGCCTCAGTCTTCTCTATGGGAATTACAGGTGTGCACCACGGTGCTCATCTCTCTCTGACATATCCTTTTTTTTTTTTTTTTTTTAATTATTTACAAGGAGAGAGGAAAGGAATGTCCTTGCCAGGTCTTGTAGCCACTGCACATGAACTCCAGATGCATGTGTGTGCTCTTTTGTGCATCTCACTTTATATGGGTACAGGGGACCTGAACCTGCAATGTTAGCCTATGCAGGCAAGTGCCTTTACCACTGAACCATCTCTGCCCCCCAATACATATAATTACGAAAAACATTTTATTTATGAGGGGGGAGAGAGAATGGGTACACCAGGGTCTTTAGCCACAGCAAATGAATGCCTCCAGATGCATGCACCTCTGGGGTGGTTTGATTCAGGTTTCCCTCATAAACTTAGGTGTTCTGAAAGGTAGGTCTCCAGCTGATGGAGATTTGGAAATTAAAGCCCCCTGGAGGCAGTGTATTATTGGGGGCGGGGTTATTGGTATTACAGCCAGTTTCCCATTGCCGGTGCTTGGCACACTCTCCTGTTGCTGTTGTCCATCTGATGTTGGTCAGTAGGTGTTGTCCATCTTTCCTCATTCTGTCATTTTTTCCCCTGCCATCATGGAGCTTCCCCTCAAGTCGGTAGGCCAAAGTAAACTCTTTTTTTTTTTTCCCCTTACAAGCTGCTTTTGGTCAGGTGCTTTCTGCCAGCAATGTGAACCTGACTAAAACAGCCACCTTGTGTACCCAGCTTATGTGGGTATTGGGGAAATGAACCTGGGTTCTTAGGCTGCACAAGAAAGCACTTTAATTGGAAGCCATCTCTCCAGCCACATTGCATATATTTTTATGTATATGATGGTGGCTAGTCGTTCAATGTGATGTTCACAATAGTAAATATATAGTTTAGTTTATGTCAGTATGTTTAGAAAACACACACTATCAAACTTACACTTCAAATAATTTTAAGTAGAAACTCCTGGGGTTTGAAATATGTAAGCATCACACCCATCTATCTCCTGAGCTTTTTACAGCTTCCTAAACAGGAGAGAGAATGGGGGGGGGTGGATATGGGCAGATTCACGTGCCCCCTTGTGCATCTGATTTCCATGGGTTCTGTGGAATTGAACCTGGGTCCTTTGACATTGCAGGCAAGTCCCTTAACTGATAAGTCATTGCTTCACCGCTGGTTTCATTTTTCACTGAAAAAAATGGACACAACTAGTGCTGAAGAATGTATTTGTAGATCCAATATGTGTACAATACTTTGTACTTACCACCACAGTAACAGGTGTTGTGCACACACATCATACATAGGAACCATGAAGGGCAGCATGCATAGTTCAGTGTTGTTGCCTTCTCCTGCTTTAGAACATCATGGCTCCCATCCTAGGCACAGTGGTAAGATGGTTGAATAGGAATAGCTATATGGAATCTTTCCACTCCCACTGCCTCCTCTAATAAACAATGTTTTTTCAGGTTTACATGAATGCTGTCATGTGATTACTTCTTTGTAAAACAGCTTGGTGGCAGAATCTGTCAGAGCAAAGAAGAGTCATTCTCCTGGTTGGGATGTGAGGGTAACATCTGGATCTCAATATCCAGCCCACTCGCTCAAGGCCTGGAGGCATCTGTACCTACAGTGTGCTTGTCCCAGAAGCCACAGTTCAGGGTCCCCTTGTCCTCGTCTAGCAGAGATCTCACCTTGGGAAACCTCTCCCTTTTCCACTGGCTGCTCCCTTCCTTGCAATCTTTTTGCTGGCTGTCGCTGCCTGTACTTCCTGCCAAACTGTGTGCGTCCTGTCAACATATGTATGGGAAGCAAACATCAGGGAGGCTGTGGCTCAAAAGTACCTTGTCTTTTGTTGCTAGAACAATCTCCTATATAAAATCAGTTTAAGAGAGGAAGCGTGTATGTCAGCTAATAGTTGCAGGTTACAGAACACTATGGCAGGGAAAGCACCATGGCAGATGCTGCAGGCAGCTGGTTACATTCAGTCCTCAGTGAGGAAGCTGAGTGTGATGAGTGCTGCATGCACAGCTAGCTTTCTCTCTTTTGTAGTCTGGTGACCCAGCCCATATGATGGTGCTGTGCACAGTTATGTGGGTTCTCTTATGGAATATTATGCTCTTCCCTACTACAGTTCCCACTCCTCTTTGTTGGCCATTCTTTCCCATGTTCTCATTTTGAACTGGATTCTCTTGAAAGATAGGTGCTTTTCCATGAGCCCAGGAGAAATCTCTGATCTGTGCTCCCCTTTATGGGCCTGAGTTTACAGGTTTTCATGGACTTTCCCAGCTGTTTCTGTGGGATCTGGAGATTCAAACGTGAACTGTTTAGGACCTCCTGTATCCTCACGTTTGCAGAGAAAGTGCACATAATCTCTAAGATACCTCTTCACTCCTCATACTTAAACTGTATGTAAATCCTGGGGTGGGGCTTTGCGAGCCCTGTCCTCTAGTTACAGTAACTGAATCCATGAAGAGGTGGAGAGCTGCGTGAACCTTCCTCTCCTCCATGGTGGAAAGTTACAGGCCACAGTCATTGATAGTTCAAAGGACAGTGGTTCCCCTTGTATGGAGGACAGCTGTCCACACTAAGGTTTTCTCCAAGTTTCACTCCTCTCTCAGGCCCTTTACCACACTTTTTTCTCATCTCTTAGTTTAAGCTGTCAGCCCGAATTACCATCACTTCACAAACAATTCTTTGAACTTATTTTGAATGTTTTCCTCTATTTCTTTTTTCTCTTGTCTCAAGAATAGGCACCTTTGAGAGTTTCTTCTGGTCATTTCCAGAGAACATCCTTACACCTTCTCATTGACTGTCATTAACTTAGACCCTTTCTGCCCAGTCCTCAGCTTCTGCGGTCAGTCCATAGAGGGCTTGCCTAACATGCATGAGCCTTGAGTGCAATACCCAGTAATTACATAAACAGGAAGTGCTGTTACCTGCCTCTAATCCCAGCAATAAGGAAGTGATAACAGGAGCAAGAAAAGTTCAAGGCAGGGTTGGAGACATGGCTTAGCAGTTAGGGTGGTTGCCTGCAAAGCCAAATGACCCAGATTCAATCCCCCAGGACCCAAATAAAGCCAAATGCACAAGGTGGCACATGTATATGGTGTTCATTTGCCGTGGCAAGAGGTACTAGTGCACTCATTTACCCATATTCTTTCTCTATCTATCCCTCCCTCCCCATTCTTTCTCATAAATAAATAAATAAGTAAATAAATAAATAAATATCTAGAAAATAAAGTTCAAGGCCATTGTTGGCTACATAGTGAGGTTGAGGCAGACTGAGCTACTTGATACTCTGTCTCAAAAACAAATGATAAAGAAGCCGGGCATGGTGGCGCATGCCTTAAATCCCAGCACTCAGGAGGCAGAGGTAGCAGGATCGCTGTTTGAGGCCACCTGAAACTACATAGTGAATTCCCGGTCAACCTGGGCTAGACCAAGACCCTACCTCGAAAAAACAAAAACAAACAAACAAAAAAAGAAATGATAAACAAAACACCCCAAAATTCTTCTTGCTTTGCAAAAGCAATGCCCCATTCCTCTGAATGGCATGTGGGTCCCAACATCAGTGTGTGGAAGGTGAAGGGAATTGGAGGCAGGAATGGAGGCAGCGGTGAAGAGACTTAACTCTTTCAAGGAGCTCCACTGTGAAGAACTGCGGCCATCACAGGTGAGAGCCTGTTTCATGCAGAAGGGAAGGATTCTGTGTAGTGGCAGAGGCTGAGGACTGGGCAGAAAGGGTCTAAGGTAATGACAGTCCCTGAGATGCGTCATGTGCAGTGGCTACAAGCCCTGGCAGGGCCATTCCCTTTCTCTCTCCTTCTAAATAATTTTTTTTTTTTTAAAAAAAAGGATATGTTAGAGAGAGATGAGCACCGTGGTGCACACCTCTAATTACCATAGAGAAGGCTTAGGCAGGAGCATCCTGAGTTGGATGCCAGCCAGTGATACATAATGCGACCTCACCTCTAAGTAAAAATAAAAAGAGCTGACAGTGTAGCTCAGTGAAAAGAACTTGCTTAGCACACACTAGACCCTGGGTTTGATAGCCAGGAACAGAGGATAAGCAATGACAGTTACTCCAATTTAGCCCCGAATAAGAGTAAAACTGCTTTGCCTTCTGGAGAGAGAGTGCATGTAGGCCAGCAGCACAAGGCTTGATGCGTACACAGAACATGAAGTGTTCTGACATTATTACTCCCTGCACACGGGGCTCAGCTGTGAGGGAGACCAAAGGTGTGCACCAAGCGCTGCAGGCAAGAAAGACAAGGGAATAGTCTCCTCCTCTCCTTAGTCCTGGCCAATGTCCTGTAAAAATACACACATCTCCATAGCACAGCCAAACTATCATTGCTTCAACTTCTGCAGAGATGTGAGCAAATATTTATTCACCCCAAATAAGGTGCCAATGACAGACCAAAGAAATAATGCCATTCAAGTCCAGCCCAGTGAGTATATTAGGGTTATTTAGAGGAATATGGATGAGGGGATATTTACAGGTACATGGATGACTGAAAAGTACCTGCATCGGTAAAAGTTCCACCTCCCATGGGTGACAACTCATGAAAGCTGTATCCCTGGAGATGCTTGTAAAATGTGAAGGGATCTTGACCATTCGGAGTGTCTTCTCTTCCCAGATATTGTTACTGTTTATTTAACCTTGTGGAGGGAGCTTGTGAATTTTAGGACCTTTCTGAGATTTTCAAGTTTTGTCCCCTTCCTGAGCATGGTTTCTCTATCATCCTGAGTCTTACAGAGATTCCTGTGTGGTGGGGAGGAGCTCTCTGAAATGCTGTTTTGGGTTACACATAGTCACTACACCCATGAATTCATAGCAGCTTAAATTTCCTGCAAAGATTGAGCCTGTCAATACATCACCTTCATGGGGGAAGGATACATGTGACTCCACACCTCTAGAGAATCTAATTGCACCTAATGATTGCTGGGAAAGGGGAGTCATGTTCATCAGTTGTGTACCTACTGGTAAGTTGCCCATCCTGATAAATGACCATACTCATGCAAGAAACCCTAATTTAACTCAGTGGGGTTTAAAAAAAGTAATAATGAATACCTGCAACCCCACTGAGGAGCGTCCCTAATGGAATGGGGGCAGGGACGAGGGAAAAGAGGGTACAAACACGTGATTCATCTATACAAAACATGTGGTTAATAGTAATAATAAACATGTTTTAAAAAGGAACAAAAATAAGATGGAGAGTCATAGGCATGAAGAAGTGTGTTAGTGAAAGGTGGAGACTGGTAAGATCGTGGATTTTCTAGGCTTAAAATCAAAATACGTTATAAGCATGTAACATAATATCAAACTGTGGACTAGAGGGATGACATCGTGATTAAGGCACTTGCTTGCAAAGCCAAAGAATCCAGGTTCTATTGCCCAGGACCGACATAAGCCAAATGCACAAGGTGGTGCATGCATCTAGAGTTCATTCACATGGCTGGGAGCCCTGGTGTGCCCGTTTTTTGCCCTCCATTGCATGCTCTCTCTTTTTCTCTATATCTCTCTCAAATAAATAAATTATAAAATATTTATAGAAAAATATCAAAATAGGAAAAAATTAGTGAAAAAACAGTTGAAGAAGAGGAAGGTTGCGTGAAAAAATGAAAAGTGTCCAAATGGCCAGAAGAGATGAGAACAGCTGCCTGCAAAGAGGGGCGTGCTCAGCACTCACGGGCCTGTGCAGTTTCCATGGAGCCCACTCAGGCTCTGCTGTCCTGGCCTTGCCCTCCATACACTACTTGTTCTCTGTGTGGTTTTTCTTTGTTTGGTTTTGAAATATGGTCTTGTATAACCCAGGCTGTACTCAAAGAAACCCAGCTTGATGTCACATGCCTGTAAACTCAGTACTCGGCAGGTGGAGACATGAGAAAAAATGTTCAACATATGTACTGAGTTTACAGGTATGTGCCACCAAGCCAGGTTCACTCACTCACTTCTTTGTCTGCATTCCCTCTAGATCACCTTATCCACACCCAGGGTCTCAAAACACAGAAACATGTTGAAGTCTCTGAAACGTATATGCTGTCTCTGCACTTTCCACTGGATGACAGGTTTGAACATGTATGTGCTCATGAGGCACCTCTGAGGGTAACTGAAACAGGGCAGTTGTTAACACTTGTCCCCTTGACAGATCACTTGCCTGGTTTGTGCAAAGCCCTGTTTTTGATCCTTAGCAACACACACACACACACACAAACACATCTGTCTCCATGCATTCTCTATTCCATGTAAAGGTCTCCATCCCTTCTTTACAATATTCATTTCCAGACAACCTGAGTTATTATTATGAAGCACCATCTTAGCTCCTTTATCAGTTTGGCACATACTTCTCTGTAGCCTTGTTCACCCTCACTATTCACACACATGTTGCTAGTTCAGCCATTGAAATGGTGTATCCAGGCTGGAGGTGTGGCTCAGTGGTGGATCCATTGTTTACCTGGGATGTGTGAAGCTCTGGATTCATGAACAAGTTACTAGAAAAAAAAAGTAATTCTTGAGTTAACCATACTACATAGCTGATTGAATGTATAGAAAGTCTGTGGTAGTAGAAAGCTGACTGTTACAGGTTTATAACCTAATTTTGTTGGGTTACCTTCAGTCCCATAAATAGTACTTATAGTCTACCTCACCACTTGATCTAACATTGCCATTACTATCAGGTAAAATTCTTATTGGAATGTTCAAACAAACATCTTAGTTTCCACCAACCCATAGGCTAAGGATGGCATCACAAAACACCTGAGGCTTCTAGCAGAGACTTTTCTGCTTTGAAAACTCCTCCTTGATGTTTCCATGAATGTACTTAAAATGCCTAGATTTATAACTTTTTCATACTATTACTATAAATATTCCGTGAGTTAGGTAGGGTGGCCCCCATTTTTACTCCATATACAAAAGAGGCTAAAGTAGGAAGATCACTGTGAATGTGAGGCTATCTTGGTTGACAGATTGAGTTCCAGGTCAGCCAGGGCTAGAGTGAGACTAGGCTTAAGAAATGAAATCAAAAATTCTGACAACTTTACCATGTTGAAACTTCATATTTCATGTAACCTAGACATTCAATAACTAACCTAGTCTTCCATTCATGAAGTGTCAGGATTTTCCTGACACCAGCCTGCCCCTCCATCTCTTCACAGGTCTAGTGACTCTCTAACAATCTCTGCCTGCCTATCACCATGGTACCTTACATAAACACCTTTTCCCAAACTAGAGTGAGCATATTAAACTTAGGACAATCTCACTTTACTTAATCACATTCAGTAGTGTTGGATATTCATTTCTCACATCCCAAAGGCTCTTAAAATTTGGGGTTAAGGCCAGAGGCTAGTAAAGCCAAGACCTCACTTAATTCTCCTTCCTGCTTTTCCTTCTAGTATTTAGTATCTAACACTGTTGGTTTTCACTTTCTGTCCATATACACACAGGAAAATGAATGCAATGTCTGTAAGCACACCACACTGAGATTAGAAAATCGACATGGAGAGGTGAAGACACTTGTGGGGGTGGCATGCTGAAACTGGGTCCTTGCAGTGCCACCAGGAGCTCAGGTGGCCCCTCTACTTGGCCTTACCCCCCTACTTGATGTGGACAGGTCTGAATTGCAAGCAGATCACCATGGTCACCTCCTCCACCACCATCTCACCAGACAGAGGATCAGGAAAATGAAGTCTGCTGCTTCCTCCTCACCATTTCACCTCCCTGCCTTTAAGGTTACAATTTCCCCCGTGCTCTGGTAGAGCTGCAGCACTGTGATGTCATGGCTGTTCCACATGCCTGGGCATGGGAGGGGGGCAGAGTCATCCACCATTCCTGACAGGAGGGCGGCTTGCAGAGGGAGTGAGGTGCAGCTGTACTGAAGCAGAAACTTTACAGCTCACAGGGACACAGGGATCTTTCCTCCCATCTACCCATAGAGCAGACACAGGACTCCTGTGGTGTGAGGAGGCCTCATGGAAAAGGTGACTCCTGGCCAGAAGATTCCACAGGCCCACTGTGTGTGCCTGACAACACTATGGTCAACCCACTGAGATTGACCGTACTCAGGACTGGGTTCTGCAACCCTGCCCTGCTTCCCTTGCACTTCCTTCTTTTCTTCTTCCCTTTCTTGTCTTCCATTTCCCCTCTTTTCTTCCCCTTCCTTCTGCCCCACTCTGTTCTTTCCTTCCATTCCATTCTCCCTTCTTCCTTATTTCCCCCCTCACTCCCTCATTCTTTCTTTCCATTCTTCTCATTTCACCCCTTTTCCTTCCTTCCTTTTATTCTCCTCCTCATTTCCCCTCTTTTTCCTTCCTTCTTTCCTTTCTTCTCCTCTTTTTCCTCCTCTGTTTACTTCCCACCTTCATTCCTTACCTCTATTATTCACCCTTTACCCCTTTTTTCTACATTCCTTCCTTTTTTCCTTCTTCTTCCCATTTGTCTCCCTTTCTCTCTTTCCCCCTTTCCTCTATCCCCTTTTTCTCTCCCTGTCTCCCTTTTCTCTTTCCTTCAGTTCCTCTCTTTATCTCCCTCTCCTCTCCTTTCTTTCTTTCTCCCTCTCTCTCTCTTTTTTTTAAGTAGAGTCTCACTCTAGCTCAGGCTGACCTGGAATTCACTATGTAGTCTCAGGGTGGCCTCGAACCCACAGCGATCCTCCTACCTCTGCCTCCCAGGTGCTGGGATTTAAGGAGTGCGCCACCACGCACAACTTTCCTTTCCTTTTTGCTCTTCTGTTTTCAGACAGTCTCTATGTAGTACAGACTTGCCCTCAAACCTTGATACTCCTACCTCTGCCTCCCACTGGGGTTACAGTAGTGCACCAGGGCCAGATTTTTTTGGGGGGGGCATGTATGCGCCCGCGTGCATGCGTGCCTGCGTGTGTGTGTGTGTGTGTATGGTTTGTGTGGATGTGGATTCATGTTCCAGGGCAGTGAGCTGGCTAGGTGTGGGCCCGGCCAGCCCTTTGCTGGGCTTTTTCCCAGGGCCTCCCGGGGAGCCCGTGACCCCTCAATCCAGCCCAATCCTCCTACCTGCTGCAGATCACTCTCACTGGCCCCCAGACTCGCTATGGCCGCCTCCTCCACCATCCGGCAGGATGGAGGCTCCAGAAAATGAACTCCGCACTGCTCACGCTGTCCGCCTTTCAGTTTACAATCTGCTGAGCGGTTTCCCTGGCACACAGACATGCCACATGCCACCTCCACTTTCTCTGCCCCACAGAGCTGCTGGAGAGAGGCTGAGGAAAAGGAACTCTGCACCTCCCACCTTTTAAAGTTTACAGTTTCCCTAAGGACGCTCTGCCTGAGCAGCAGCATTGTGACGTCACGGGGAGTTCCATCTGCCTACAGCACGGGGGAGGCTGGAGGCGCCCATCAGTCAGGAGGGGAGGGGGGCTGGCAGAAGATGAGTGGGCTGCAGCTATACTGGAGCAGCGACTTTGCCACTAAGAGAGCTTGTGCACACCCCAAACAGAGAGCCAACCTGAGGTGCAGCTGTGTGTACTGACAGACCACCAGCTTCCACCTACCCAAGGTTTAAGAATGTCATCAGATAGTATGTGAAGCCTATGGGGGAGATTTCCCTGCTTTGCTAAAACCTGCCTACCTGATGGTCAAGGAATGTATTTGAAAAGTGCCTTGATTATGACTTGACTTATGTAATTATGAAAACTTCATGAAACTGTTAACACATTTAGACAGGGAATTTTGGGTAACCTTAATCTGTGTTCCTGGGACATGGTCACTCAAATTTGGCCCTAAAGTATGTCTAATCCCCTTTGAGGCAAGAGATGCGTCTTTTGCATGGAAACTGGGGTGCAACAGTGGTGAAGCAGGGACTTTGCAGCTCACAGAGCTTGTGTCCCAACCTGCACATATCCAGAGAGCAGATGCAGGGGTTCCTGGTAACTAGGGTGCAGCTATAATAAAGCAAAAGCTTTGCAGCTCAGAGAGCTTGTGTTCTGTGTCCTGCCCCACACACACTTACCTGTGTTTACATGGGTGCTGGGGAATCAAACCTGGGCCCTTTGGCTTTTCAGGTGAGTTCCTTAACCATTTAACCATCCCTCTAGCACAACCTAATTTTAGTTTTAACGTATGGTATTTGGCTTGATAGATGGCTTAGTGAGTGCTTGCCTTCAAAACCTACGGAGTCATGTTCAACTCTTCAAGTCCCACATAGGCCAGACACACAAAGGAACACAAGTGAGCAAGTTTGTATTTGCTCACCAGGTGGCACATACATCTGGAGTTTGATTATAGTGGCTGAAGGCTGTGTCATGCCAATTCTCTCTCTCTCGCTCTCTCTCTGATAAAAAACCATAATATATAAAATATGGTATTATATAGCATTACAAATGGAAGGTTTTATAAAGAAAGGTCCCATTCTCACCTCTAGCCCCACTACTCTGCTTGCCCATGACTTTCATAGGTAACTGCCTTCACTAGTTTTTGATTAATCTTTTTATTGTTTGTTCTTTAAAAAAAATATATGTGCACAGTCATTTACCCCCTAAATACTGTATGTAAATAATGTGTTTATAAAAATTTCACTTCCACCAGTTGCTCCACCACCCAGTTTGCACCTGAATTTCTAGGTAAGCATAATAATTTCTGGTTAACCTTTTTATTGCTTATTTTTTTAAAAAGAAAAAAAAGCATGTGCACAGTCATAGTAACACAAAGGACTGTATGTGTGTGTTCATTACATATGTACATATATATGTATACCTAGACACTCTCTTTTACAAAGGGAGAGAGAGAAACAGAGAGAGAGAATAGGAACACCAGGACCTTCAGCCGTGGGAAACCAAATCCAGATACATGTGTATCTGGCTTACGTGGGTACTGGGGAATTGAATCTGAGTCCTTAGGATTCATAAGCAAGTGTTTTAACTGCTAAGCCACCTCTCCATCCCTTATTTGATAGTTTGTTTTGATATTATTTTACTTTACAGTTGTTTTGTTTTCTTTCTTTTCACTTGTGACATATTATTTCCCAGTTTTGCTATTTGACCAATTGTTTGATGAGTTTATATTTATATAAAATGGGTATATTGCCAGATGTGGTGGCACATGCCTTTATTCCCAGCATGAGGTGGCAGAGGTAGGAGGACTGCTATGAGTTTGAGGCTACCCCGAGACTCCAGAGTGAATTCCAGGACCGCCTGGACTAGAGTGAGACCCTACCTCAAAAAAACAAAATACATAAATTAAATAAATAAATAAAATGGACATTAGTTGGGTTTGCTTGAATGAGCATGGGTGCGTGGGGCATGTTATTTACTGCGGGATGGACAACTTACTAGTTGCTACAGCACTGAAGAAAATGACTTCCCTCTGTAGCACCATTAACTGCCAATGGCTCATTGGAGGGATGAAGACTCATGAGCCCCTGGCTCATCCATGATACAATATTGATGGACTCAATCTTTACAGATCAGTAACCATACTTACTATGAGTTCATGAGCACAGTTGTCATGTGTGCCCCGAAGTTAGTGCTTTTCTGCATCCCTCTTTATGCTCTGGCACCTACATTCCTTCTTTCCTCTGTTCTGTGTTGTTTCCTGAAACTTGGTGGGGGTTATGGAGATGTCCTACTTAGGCTTGAGCACTCAACAGACACTTACTCATCACTTTGACTACTGGAAAGAAGCTTCTTTTAGAGCAATACTAGTCTATAATTACAAACATACATATTTAGAAGACATTTAGATATGCACAACATGCCCACTTAGCAAAACAATAGGGTCTCCTGCTAGGGCCTAGGGATTTTTTTTGTTTTGTTTTTTTGGTTTGGTTTTTCAAAGTAGGGTCTCGCTCTGGTCAGGCTGACCTGGAATTCACTATGTAGTTTCAGGGTGGACTTGAACTCATGGCAATCCTCCTACCTCTGCCTCCCGAGGAATGTGATTAAAGGCATGCACCACCACTCCTGGCTCTCTCGGTATTTTTTTTTAACCAGGTTAACAGTACGAGACATGAGTGGGGTTGTTTGGATTGACACTTGGAAACTTCTCAAGTGGGTGGAGGGGACACTGGAAATGCATCAATGGAGTGCTGGAAGACAGCCCTGGAAGACAATGTTAAGGACAAAAAATGAAATCAAGGAGTTAAGGGGGAGTAGGCATACAACAGATTGGAAGTTGTTGTTTTTAATTCTTGTAAGACCTTTAAGCATTGGAGGAAGAACAAGGGAACCCAAGTATATGGAGACAGATTGTCTCAGGCCCCTCTGAGAGTGACCTGACTGTGAGCAGTGAGAGATAAGCTTAAAACAGCCATTTAGTATAGAATATCTAAGGATTAACAGAATTTCTCTTAGTTTTCTAATAAGTATAACTTTTTATGCTGGAAATTTTGAGGTCTGTTTTCAAACTGTCAAACAAATTTCATGGTCTATACCTGTCATTGTAAACCAGATGAGACATTGTCAGAATAAATAAGCAGCATTTGAACTTGACTGTGGCATGGGTATCACTCAGTTGTTGTGAGCCCATCCATCTACTCACAGTCTGAGCTGTGATGTTAAGACTTCTCCTTTATTCTCTGGCTATAATTTTTAGTGAATATTTAAGTCCAAACAGTTATACAAAAATTTGAATTTTATATGTACTATTGAAGATCAGTTGTGGCCCTTTAGGGGAGACTTTTGGTGACCCGGGAGGAGTTTAATACCATTGTGGTCAGTTAGCATACAAGGGATTATATCAATTTTCCTGTATTTTTTAAAATTTGATTTGTGTCCTAATATAAGTCTATTTTAGAGAATGTTCCATGTGCTGCTGAGAAAAATGAATATTCTGGAGCATTTGCATGAAATGTTCTGTATGTATCTCTTAGATACATTTGTTCCATGACACCATTTAATCCAGATCTTTCTCTGTTTAGTTTTTGCTGGGATGACCTGTCAAGTTATGAGAGTGGGGTATTGAAGTCACACGCTACTATTGTGTTTGGAGTTATCTCTGACCTTAAGTCTAATAGTGTTTGTTTGATGAAATTCGGAGCCCCTATGTTAGGTGCATATATGTTTAGGATTGTGATGTCTTCCTGTTATTTGGGTATGGTTTATTTTTTCCTATTTCCTGCTGTGTGTGTTTTGCTTTCTTTACAATGTGAGGGATTTCTTCAGGTATTTTCTGTAGAGCTGGTTTAGTTGCCATAAATTCCTTTAGCCTTTTTTTTTTTTTTTTTGTGGAATGTCCTTATTTCTCCATCTATTTGTATAGATAGCTTTGCAGGAAAACATAATCTTGTTTGACAGTATTTACCTATAAGAACTTAGAATACATCATTCCAAACCCTTCTGGCTTTTAAAGTTTGTGTTGAATAATCTGCTGTAATCCTGATGGGTTTCCCTTTGAAGGTCACTTGCTTTTTCTCTCTAACAGCTTTCAATATATTTTGTTTGGTCTCTGTGTTTAATAGTTTGTTTCATTTTATTTATTTTCTTTGGAGAGAGACACACAGAGAGACAGAGAGAGTCAGAGGGAGAGGAAGACAGATAGAGAATGGGTGTGTCAGTAGCCTCTCAGCTGCTGTGAACAAAATACAGATGCACGTGCCCCATTGTGGGAAAGTGCAGCATTGCGCCATTGCATTACTTTTGCATCTGGAACCGGGGTTCTTAGGCTTAGCAGGCAGGCGCCGTAACCACTAAGCCATCTCTCCAGCCCTAGTAGTTTATTTTTAACATGACAAGGAGAGGATCTTTCTAGATTTTGTGTGTTAGGTGTTCTACAACTTTCTTGTATCTGCAATGACATTCCTTTCCCATTGGGGAAAATTTTTTTCTATAATTTTGTTGAAAACATGTACTAAACCTCTGGATTGAAATTCTTCTCCTTCTACTATACCCTTAATGCTTATGTTTGATCTTTTCATTGTGTTCCTGATATCTTAGAATTCCCATTCATACCTTTCTATTAGCTTGTCTTTCTCCTTTTTGGACTGTATTATGTCTGCCACCTCGTCTTCTACTTTAGATATTCTGTTCTCTCCTTCATCCATTCTACTGGTGAGTATTCCACAGAGTTTTGATTTCACTAACTTTGTTCATCAGAGCTATAATTTCAGCCTGGTTTTTCTTCAGTATTTCTCTTTGCTTACTCATGTCCTGTAATGACCTTTTATTTCATTAAGCTGTTTTTCTGTGCCCCCTTTCAGGAGTTTGTTTTCTTCTTTGAATACTTTTATTTCTTCTTCATTTCCTTGAGTATAGATAGAATCATTCTTTTGAAGTCTCTGTCAGGTATTTCGTCTAAAACACTCTCATTGGTGATCATTTCTGATGGATTTATAATTTTTAGTGGGATTGCATTTTCTTGATTCTTTATGTTTCTTGTATTATTATGTAGCGACTTTGGCATCCTGAATTGATTTGATGCTTGTGTTTTCTACTTATCTGCAGTATTCTTAGATGTGGTGATCCACCTTTATATACTTTCAGGATACGAGGTTAACCAGCCAACTGTAGCACTTGTACCCCATTCCAACTGCAGAAATTATCCTAGGGGTTGAGTTTGCTTGGTAAGCAAGTATTTTAGTGGCCTGGGTGGGACAATATACTTTCAAAGTCTAAACTTCAACTGAGAAATAATCACATTCAATAAAAAGCAGCACAGAGTATACAAGTGTGGGAATTAAAACAAACAAATAGTCTTATAAGGCCTAATTCTTAAGGGTGTGTGTTGTTCTCCACCCTTAATCTTGTCAGCTAGGAGGTAGAGAATTCTGTTCTGAATTGGGTTCCTGGTCAGCCTGGATCTATTTCAGACCTTTCCTCCAATAATGACATAATCAAAAGACAAAGGCCCTATAAATCTGTAAGCATTAAATGCAGCAATATTCAACACTCCATGTACAGCTTATTTGAAAATGGTAAAGCCAACCAAAAAAAAGTAACCCACAACCTGCCCTGATGACATGGAAAGAGAGATTAGCACCTTCAATGCAGGCCTATGTACCTTTTTTTCTTTTGTCAGTTGGCCTTGTTACCTTTTGGTGTGGCTTCTGATCTCACCTATGCTGAGTTCCCACCTCGATCCCTCTGTGCTATACTGTGGAGCTGGAGCTCTTCTGAGCTATGATCGATATGATGCCACTGGGAACTGAATGGTAATATTTTTATTCATTTACTTGCAAGGGAGAGAGAGAATGGGTGCAGCAGGATGCACAAGGGTCTCTTGATACTGAACAAACTCCATACACACAAACCACTTTGTGCATCTGGCTTTACATGGATACTGGGGAATTGAACCCAGGCCATCAAGCTTTGTAAGCAAGCACCATAACTGCTGAGCCATCTCTCCAGCCCTCCTTGAATAATTTTCATGTGTTCTGTTAATACCCTCCAAGGTCTTCTCAATCTATTTTAACTCCTGGTTCTGAGTCTGATTGAACATTGAGAGGGCACTGGAGCTTGCTCCACCTTCTGTTCTCTTCCAGGCTCTGCTTGGTAACTGTAGGGTACCAGTTGCCCCTTTCTCAAGAGGTCAGCCAGAACCAGGAGTCAAGTCTCAAATGATCACAATTCTGGCTGACTGCCCCACCCTCCTGGTACCCACAGAAAAGCCAGGATAACTAGGACATGTCTCAGTCAAGGCAGGAAGTCTGCAGAGTGTCTGACATGCAAGCCTAGGTACCTGCTACAGGCCCAGTCATTTCATCCCAGCCCAGGCCACTTTTCTCTGTCCCCCAGATGGGCTCATTACTGACCTTGGGCCTTGCCATCCTCTCCTCAGCTGGAATCTGGCCTGTTCAACTGCTAAAAGTTTCCAGACTGTTCTCAGCATAATTTGGGGGTTTTATGTTCTACAAGACCTGTCCAAGGACAGGATCTCAGGGCTGCTGTTCTTGCCTTCCTTGGTCTCCTACTCACTCTAACTCTGCTTTAACCAGATTTCTCTCCCAACATCTCTTTCCCTTCCCCAAGAATGCTTCTTTGTTAAAAATGTGGTAGATTGGGCTGGAGAAATGGCTTAGTGGTTAAGGTGCTTGCCAGCAAAGTCTAACAACCCATGTTTGATTCCCTCCCACCCGCCTAAAGTGAGATCCACATAATGGCACATGTGTCTGGAATTCATTTATAGTGGATGGGGCCCTGGAGTGCCTAGTCTGTCTGTCTGTCTTCTCTCCACCTCTCTCTGCTTATAAGTAGATAAAAAATGAGAATAAAAATGTGTGGATGTGTATTTGTGTTTTCATGTGTGTGCAGTGCATGTGTGTATACAAGTATGCATGCACACAGTTAGTGGGGATAAAAGACAATTTTGTGTGTTAGTCCCAGGAATGCCATTGGCAGTTTTTGAGATGGGGTCTCTCACTGGCCTGGAACTCACCAAATATGCTAGACTGGCTGGCTACTTGGCCCCAGGAACTCTCCTATCTCACCTCCCCAGTGCTGGCATTACAAGCCTGTGGCACCACACCTGGCTCTTTTATGGTTTCTGTGGATCCAACTGAGGTCTTTAGGTTTACAAGACAAACACTACCAATGAGGCTCATCCCCAAGAACATTTTTTGGGACCAGGTCTTGCTATATATATCCCAGCCTTCCTTTGAACCCATGATGCTCCTGTCTCTGCTTCCTGAGTGCTGGGATAACAGGTGAGTGTCACTGTGCCCATCTGCACAGCTCCCCAGCCCCCTCCTCAAGAAGTATTTCTGGATAGCAGGCCAATTCCCATCACTGCCATTGCCCATGCCCACATCATTCCTCCACATGTCTGCCTCCAAAATTTCAGACCACAAGAGTAAGATCCATTGTGTTCCATGTCTGCCGGGAGTCAGCTCTGAGCTGGGATGACCTCAAGCTTGTAAGCAGCTGCTTAGAATCCAGTTTTCGCCTACACCACACATGAAGCTATGCTTCCCATGTGTTTAGCCTGACTTCCTGCTTCTAGATGTTTCTTACAAAATATCCTGTTGTCCAAGAGCCACTTTCCTCCCCACACTGGGCATTCACCAAGTGCGTTGTCTCCAGAGTTCACTGAGGGACTTTCCAATCATCATTCCAGCCCGAAGCCTTAAACAGTGAGAGATAAATGTCTGAGATCAGCACTCTCATCCCAGGAACAATACCTTCCCTTGCCAAACCCTGTCTAGTTTCCCCAGTAGGGGCTTCCCCAAATTCCTCACCTCCACCTAAGCTCCTGTGTGGTCTTCCCACTCCTTTTCCCTCCCCTTCACTTCCCTCAGGCTCCTGGGCCTGGTAGGAGCAGCAGCGCCCAGCTACTTGTGACTAACCTTAATGGGTGCTTTGTCTCTGCTATTCCTTTGAAAGGGGGCTGACAGGGCAGCCAAAGCCATGACATTAGGATGCTGTAATGCTTCTGTACTATTTATAAATTCCTTCAGATATCATAAAGATAGGAACTTCCCTGTGGGGTTCATCTCTTGTAATTATACATATAATGTAAATACACAATATAAGTATACATTCCACACTGTTGTGGACGCACTTCTGTTGGTGAGATACTTTACCTGTTCTCGGGGCTGCTTTCCATCTCATCACTCTCAACACACACACACACACACACACACACACACACACACACACACACACACCCTTCTCCATCTGAGTTTTTAATGTGTATGTTGTGCCTTTCCTGTGTGCCAGAACTTTGCAGGGGAGGAAGGCAATATTTTGACTGCACAGAGGAGACATGAAATGGAGTCCTCATCAGGCCTTGAGCTCACAGCAAGCCAAAGATAAAGGGAAGAAAAAAGGCAAGGAGGGAAGAAGAAAAGGGGGAAAGGGAAGAGAAGAAAGGAAGGAAGGAAGAAAAACGAGTGGGAAAGGGAGGAGAATAGAAAGAAAGGGAGCAAAAGAGGGAAAAGGTGATGAGTGGCATGATTAATGGGTAAAAAAAGAGGGGCGAGGGCTGGAGAGATGGCTTAGCGGTTAAGGCGCCTGCCTGCTAAGCCTAAGAACGCTGGTTCCAATCTCCAGGTCCCACGTTTAGCCAGATGCAAAGTGACGCAAGTGCGCAATGCCGCACTTTCCCACAATGGGGTGCACACATTTGGATTTCGTTCACAGCAACTGAGAGACTGCTGGCGCACCATCTCTGTCTCCTCTCCTCTCTGTCTCTCTCTCTTTCTGTCTCTCTCAAAAATTAATAAAATAATAAAAAGAGGGGAGAAGTGAAGAATGGAAAGAAGTAGAGAAAGGAAGGAGTATGGGAGTGAAGAAAGAGTGGGAGAAAAAAGAGGGATTAAATGGAGAAGAATGGAAGGAGCAAGGAAGGAACAAAGGAAGGACAAGGGAAGAAGGGCAGGGCTGCAGATCTCTGGCCTGAGCACAGTCAATCCCTGTGGGCTGACCATAGTGTTTCATGCACACACTGTGGGGCTTATGGGATCTTCTGGCCCCAGGAGTCACACCATCACACCAGGCCTCCTCAAGCCCCAGGAGTCCCTGCACCTGCTATCTGGGTAAGTGTGGTGGCGGGGGACCAGGGCAAAAGCTCTGTAAGCTGCAAAGCTTCTGCATTTTTATAGCTGCACCCAGGGTACAAGGAACCCCTGCATCTGCTGTCTGGGTATGTACGGGGTGGGACACAAGCTCTGTGAGCTGCAAAGTCCTTGCTTCAGCACAGCTGCACCCCAGTCCATGCAAAAGATGAAGCTCTCACATCAAAGGGGATTAGACATACTTTAGGGCCAAATATGAGTGACCATGGTCCAGGAACACAGATTAAGTTTACCCAAAATTCCATCTAAAAGTGTTAACAGTTTCATGAAGTTTTCATAACTACATAAGTCGTCATAAATCAAGGCACTTTTCAAGTACATTGGTTGACCATCAGGTAGGCAGGTTTTAGCAAAGCAGGGAAATCGCCACCATAGTCTGCACATGCTATCTGATGACATTCTTAAACCCTTGGTAGGTGGAAGCTGTTGGTCTGTCAGAACACACAGATGCACCTCAGGTCTCAGGAGCCCCTGCATCTGCTATCTGAGTGTTTGTGAGGGAGAGGCACAAGCTCTATTAGCTGCAACGTCCCTGCATCAATACAGCTGCAGCCCACTCTTCCTCTGCCAGCCGCCCTCCCCTCCTGACTGCTTGGCGCCTCTGGCCTCCCCCGTGCTGTAGGCAGGTGGAACTGTCCGTGACGTCACAATGCTGACACTCCCCCAGAGCTTCCTCAGGAAAATTGTAAACTTTAAAAAGGCGGGAGCTGCGGAGTTCTTTCTCCTGAGCCTCTCTCCAGCAGCTCTGTGGGGCAGAGAAAGTGGCGGCGGTGGTGGCGGTGGCCTATCTGTGTGCCAGGGAAACCGCTCAGCAGATTGTAAACTGAAAGGCGGGTCGGCGTGAGCAGTGCGGAGGAAGCAGCGGAGTTCATTTTTCGGAGCCTCCATCCTGCAGGATGGCGGAGGAGGGGGCCTTGGCGAGTCTGGGGGCGAGTGAGAGTGATCGGCAGCAGGTAGGAGGATCGTGCTGGGCTGAGGGGTCACAGGCTCCCCGGGAGGTGCTGCGCGAGAAAGCCAGGCATAGGGCTGGCCAGACCCACACCCAGCTCCAGCGCACTGCCCTGGAACTTGAGTACAAATCCACACAGACCACACACACACACACACACACACACACACACACACACACACACACGCCGCCACAAAATTTTGGGGCCTGGTGCACTCCTATGACCCCACTGGGAGGCTGAGGGAGTAGCTTCAAGGTTTGAGGGCAAGTCTGGACTATATAGAGCCTGTGTCAAAATGAAGAACAAAAAGGAAAGGAGGAGATAAAGAGAGGAAGGAAAGGAAAGAGGGAAGGGAGACAGGAAAAAAGGGGCAAACTAAAGAGGGGGGAAAAGGAGAAAGGGAGACGAATGCAAAGAAGAAGGAAAAGAAGGGAAGGAAGGTAGATAAAAGGGGGAAAGGGTGAATAATAGAGGGAAGGAATGAAGGTGGGAAGGAAAAAGAGGAGGAGAAGAAAGGAAAGAAAGAAGGAAAAAGATGGGAAGGGGAAGAGAATAAAAGGAAGGAACGAAAAGGGGTGAAATGAGAAGAATGGAAAGAAGGAAGGAGAAAGTGAGGGAGGGAAATAAGGAAGAAGGGAGAGAGGAATGGAAGTAAGTAGGAGGGTGGGACAGAAAGAAGGAAGGGGGAGAATATAGGGGAAATGGAAGATAAGAAAGGGAGAAAGAAAGGAAGGAAGAGCAAGGAAAGCAGGGCAGGGCTGCAGAACCCAGGCCTGTGTGCAGTCAATCCCTGTGGTTGACCATAGTGTTGTCAGGCACACACAGTGGGCCTGTGGAATCTTCTGGCCAGGAGTCGCCTTTTCCCATGAGGCCTCTTCATGCCACAGGAGTCCTGCATCTGCTCTATGGGTAGATGGGAGGAAAGATCCCTGTGAGCTGCAAAGTTTCTGCTTCAGTACAGCTGCATTCGTCTCCCCTCTGCAAGCCACCCTCCTGTCAGGAATGGTGGATGGCTCTGCCCCCCTCCCATGCCCAGGCAGGTGGAACAGCCCATGACATCACAGTGCTGCAGCTCTACCAGAGCATGGGAGAAATTGTAAACTTAAAGGCAGGGAGGTGCAAATGGTGAGGAGGAAGCAGCAGAGTTCATTTTCCTGATCCTCTGTCTGGTGAGATGGTGGTGGAGGAGGCGACCACGGTGATCTCCTTGCAAGTTAGACCTCTCCGCATCAGGTAGGGGGTTAAGGCCAGGTAGAGGGGCCACGTGAGCTTCCTGTTGGCACTGCAAAGACCCCTGGTGATAGGTCTGGCCTCAGCCCAAAACCAGTTTCAGCGTGCCACCCACAAGTGTCTTCACCTCTCCATGCCGAGTTTCTAATCTCAGTGTGGTGTGCTTACAGATATTGCCTTCATTTTCCTGTGTGTATGGTCAGAAAGTGAAAACCAACAGTGTTAGGTACTAAATACTAGAAGGAAAAGCAGGAAGGAGAGTTAATGAGTTCTTGGGTTTACTAGCCTCTGGCCTTAACCCAAAATTTTAAGATGTGAGAAAAGAATATCCAACACTATTGAGTGTGATTAATTAAAGTGGGAAATTCCTAAGTTTAATAAGCTCACTCTAATTTGGGAAAAGGTACCATGGTGATAGGCAGGTAGAGATTGTTAGAGAGTCACTAGACCTGTGAAATGACAGTGTGGGAGGGGCAGGCTGGTGTCAGGAAAATCCTGACACTTCATGAATGGAAGACTAGGTTAGTTACTGAATGGAAAGGAAGCTCAGAGTATTCCAGGAACAGAGATGACTACATGTTATTTGGATGAGATCTTCAGATTGGTTGGTTAATGTCATACTTAGTGTGTATGTAGGAATTTAGAAGATGCCATTAAAGAGAGAAGTGATGTGATTCAAGTATCTTCTGTGTGAATTAGCATGTGCATGCCACAGAGTACATGTGCAGGTCTGAGGACAACTTCCACTTTGCTTGACACAGGGTTTCACTTGTTTTACTGGGTGTGCTGTTTTTCTTTTTTTTTTTCTCTTCTGCTTCATGGGAACCATTCTCGCTGGCCTGCAAGCTTCTGGGTTCTCCTGCCTCCACTTCTCATTGACTTGGAGTGGTTATGCTGTGTGCACATGCCTTTATGTGGATGGTGGGGAATTGAACAGGAGCTGTTAAGTTTACAAGGAAATACCTTTAACAATCTCCTTAGATCCTTCATTTGATATGTGGGTGTGAGATGTACTCACCTTCCTGAAATGGCACATATCAAACCTCCCTGAACAAAGATGTTTTCTGTGATATAGTAAACAAGGTGGCCTGAATCACGCACCCCAAATATGAGACAACAGGCAGGGTGGCCTAGGACCTATATGAAGATCATATGTATGATGTGGCTTCCCAGCCACCTGGACAGGAGAAAGGAGACAGTCATTGGGTAGAGCTCCAAAGACAAACAAACCCATCACCCCATTTCTCACAGTGAGGACATCCTGAGAAGCTGGGCCCTGGGTTTCTACTCTGGAGATGGCACTCTTTGTTAGCAATAGGATCTGAAAAACCAGACAATGGACGTGGAATATGTGGAATTCAGATGCCCAGGATAGAAGTAGGTAGGTGTGGTCTTCCTTATAAGATGGAGAGGCACATGCCTTGTGCTGGAAGAGTGACCATACATTTTTGTTGTTGTTTTTTCAAGGTAGGGTCTCACTCTAGCTCAGGCTGACCTGGAATTCACTATGTCATCTTAGGGTGGCTCGAACTCATGGCAATCCTCCTACCTCTGCCTCCTGAGTGTTGTGATTAAAGGCGTGTGCTATCATGCCTGGCTTTGAGTGACCATTCTTAACCCAACTTCCCCATTCTGGAGATTGGTGCTGGGTTGGTTCTCAGAACTGTGTCTGGTCATCATGCTGATGGGGAGGAAGGAGTAACCAGGTGGAGAAGCAGGAGGCCAAGCTCACACTGCCTTGGTAGCAGGGACAATGCTCAGGGCTCTGATGCTTCTATCTCTTTTTGTGTCTAATGCATGAGACATTGGCTTTGTGTATGACAGTCTGTGTTCCATCATTTCCTCTCACCCCACTGACCAATGACTCCAGAATCTCCTGAGTTTTCTTCCCACAACTGTCTTCTGTACCAGTCACCCTGTGTTTCTGAAACCAGAATTCAGTCCTTGATACTTGTACTTTCAGACCAAGTGAGCAAAGAGAGGAATTCAAACTTGAACCTATGCGGTATTGAGAGAGTTGGAAATTTGGGATAAGAAAGGATTCTCAGAGATATCTTATATTTCATCTATAGCTAACACTTAATAAAGGAGGGGAAAGAAAGGCAATCATTTCACATTTTATTTGTTGAGTAATCAGTCATGACTCTGAGATTTAAGGTGTTAAAGGTTCTCTATGTCTCCTTGTGGACTTATGGGCTCTTCTCTCCATGTAGTGAGGGTTTCATATACACCAAAGCCAGTAGCCCTTGCATTCCTCTGAATCTCGGTTTAGGTTACAACTAGATCAAAAGTTTATCTAAAACATCTCTCTATTTTCCCCTTATTAATGTTATCAGTATGATGTGAGAAAGTGGGTAGTCCAACCCACTCTGAGCCCTGATATTCTTCTCCACTCTGGCCTGTGTTTTCTTGCCTGTTTCATCAGATTGAGGCTCGGACCTGTCTTTCGGTTATTCACTTGGTGGCCACATGCAGTTCTCCAGCTCCTTTCCTGACAGAATGAAACCAAAGTCACTGCATGTCTCCAATTTCCATGTAGCCCCTGTGCTTCTCCATGAACTGGTCTGGTAATACCAGAAAAATAGTACAGACTGTGTTGCTGGTGTTTATCTCAGGAGGAATTAGTTTGTTTTAACCATTCCACAGAAATTTTGTGATGTCAGGGGTCTTTTTTATTATTTAATTGAGGGTGGGGCATACAGTGCTGCACCTGACCTTGTGGGTGGGTACAGGGATGTTGCTGAGCACCCTGCAGTTTGCATGTCATTTTCAAAAGTAAGTCTATCTGACTCAAATTGTCAGTAGGGTGATGAGAATGTCAAGTGCAGTGGTATGGACATGTGAAAGAACCTGAAACTCTCAGGGAGAATATGTGCTGAATTTTCATTTTCATTTTTTTTTTTAATATTGTGGTGTTGGGATGTCAAACCCCAGTTCTTACCTCAATATACTTTATTCTGAGACAAATCTGAGAGCTGAAGGCCTGGGAATGTTAGGGTCTGAAAATCGCTGAAGGGAGACTCAGACTCATATAACATGTAAAAACATAGATCGTTTATTGTGCAGAGAAGTCCAGGATGCGGGGTCCACCATTTGCACTAGATGGCGACCCTGAGACAAGCACTCTAGCCCTTTTAAAGGCAGCTAAACAAAGACCTCTAATATAATTGGCTAATTTGACCGATATAGTACTTGTGCACTCCTGACTGGTTATAATTCCATGTGCGTGGGCTAAGGGAGGCTAAGGGAGGGGGGCTCTAAGGAAGGTAGTTTCCTAAGGTGGCCAGTAAGCCTATCACATTCTTTTATTTTTGATTGGCTGAGGCCACGAAAGGGGGAATGGCCTCAGACATCTCTGAAACCTTCCAGGAAATGACTTGGTTCTTTGTTCTGTTCTCTCAGAATTTAGTTCAGGCTTTTGAGAAATTGAAACTTAGGCCTAGCTAGGGAAATATCATATGAAGCCTGTTATGCTGTTGGTTTCACTCAGGAACAGGTCTAGGTTACATCAAATATGATGTTTCAACATGCTAAAAGTTTCAGAATTTTTGGTTCATTTCTTAAGCATGGTCTCACTGTAGCCTGGCTGACTTGGAACTCAATCTGTCAACCAACATAGCCTCACACACACAGGGATCTTCCTACTTTAGCCTCTTTTTGTACTGGGAGTAAAAATGTGGGCCCTACCTGACTCATGGAATATTTATCGTAATAGAATGAAAAAGTTATGAATCTAGGCATTTTAAGTACACTCAGGAAACATCAAGGAGGAGTTTTCAAAGCAGAGAAGTCTCTGCTAGAGGCCTCAGGTGTTTTGTGTTGCCGTCCTTAGCCTGTGGGTTGGTGGAAACTAAGATGTTTGTTTGAACATTCCAATAAGAATTTTACCTGATAGTGATGACAATGTTAGATCAAGTGGTGAGGTAGACTACAAGTACTATTTATGGGACTAAACCCATAACCCAACAAAATTAGATTATAAGTCTGTAACAGTCAGCTTTCTACTACCACAGACTTTCTATGCATTCAATCAGCTATGTAGTATGTTTAACTAAGGCATTATTTTTTTCTGGTAACTGGTTCATGAACCCAGAGTCTCATACATCCCAGGTAAACAATGGATCCACTACTGAGTCACACCTCTGCCTGGATACACCATTTCAATGGCTGAACTAGCAAAATGTGTGTGAAGAGTGAGTGTGAACAAGGCTCAGAGAAGTATGTGCCAAACTGATAAGGGAGCTAAGATGGTGCTTCATAATAATAACTCCGGTTGTTTGGACATGAATATTGTAAGAAGGGATGGAGACCTTTACCTGGAATAGAGAATGCATGGAGAACAGGTGTGTGTGTGTGTGTGTGTGTGTGTCTGTGTGTGTGTGTGTGTGTGTGTGTGTGTTGCTAAGGATAAAACACAGGGCCTTCCACAAAACCAGGCAAGTGATCTGTCAAGGGGACAAGTGTTAATAACTGCCCTGTTTCAGTTACCCCTCAGAGGTGCCTCATGAGCACATACATGTTCAGACCTGCCCATCCAGTGGAAAGCGAGAGACAGCATATATGTTTCAGATACTTCAACGTGTTACTGTCTTTGAGACTGATTGAGAGG
>JAEOAD010002158.1:0-23139 GCA_036365145.1 Orientallactaga sibirica
CACAGCACACAGATCACAACTACAGCCGAAAGGTCACACAGCACACTTCAGGAACTCCTGCTAGGCACATTTGCATATCTTTACAATGGAATCTCAAACCCACACCTTAAGACCAGCCCCCAGTGACATTGCCTCTAGCAAGGTGATTGCAGATGCAAACTATAACTAATAAAACACTAAATATATTGGGGGACATATATTCAAACTACCACAGTCCCCAACACCCCAAACTGAGCATCTTCCCACAAACCCTGGGAAGGACAATTGGGCTAGCCTAGTTCAAATGAAATCCCAAGTCCTCTCCCCAGCTCCAAGCAGGCTTGGTGAGGATTTCCATTTTGGGGTCTGCCTGGATCAATCAGGGCATTCATGAGGGAGAACTAGCATGGCCCACCCATGTTATTCATCTCTTCTCACTCCACATGGCCTCAGTTGGCTTCACCATGCCCTGTCCAGACATGGCCCTGCCTCTTCTGTGATCACTACCCATCATCCTCTGCTATCTTCAGGGCACTTCTGCCACTCACTCCAGCCACTGCTTCATGCATCCACTCCCCTCTGTGCCCCTGACTCTATCTCCAACCTGGCCTTCCTTCTCCAGTGCTAGCTGGTGCCTGCCTCTGCTCCACATGAGTGTGCATGTGCAAGAGTGTGCATGCCTATTTAAGAATGTGCATGTATGTTTATATGCAAATGTGCATATATCCTGATGTGTGTATGTGTGTTTGAGTGTGTGCTTGTCAGGATACACATTTGTGTGTTTAACTGTGAGCCAATGACAGTGTGTACATGTATGAATGCATGCAAAGGGTATGAGTGTATGGAAATGTGTATGCACATGTATGAATGTGACAGTACGTGAGCTCTAGTATGTATGCTCAAGATGGAGCTGACATTACTTCTTTCTAGTTACCCCAAATTTCTGGAATCAATTACAAACCCAATGTATTTTGTGCCTAAGGCCCTAACTTAGTGCAGAGCTTTCCAGCCTGTGGGGGCCTCTTATCCTCACCTCTGAGTCCTGAGCAGAACCTTGACATGGCAATTCGCCTCCCTCTCTCTTCTCTCTCTCTCTCTCACACACACACACAGTCTTCTAGAGGGTCTGTCAGCAGACAGGGACCCAGCAAAGACAGCTTCTTGGCCACTTCTCTTTCCACAGCCAGCCACCAGCTAATGTGCACATTCAGGCCTTTTGTGATCAGGAAGTAGTTTCTCACAAATGCTCAAAAGGCAGCAAACACAATGAGAGAACAGTATGGAAGGGACAGGCTGTGCTGGCCCTGATTCTCACCTGTGTTTGCTCTTTGCAGCCTGTCTTTGGCTCATACCAAATACCACAAGGGGCCAGGGCAGGAACAACCTGGCTTTGGATCCAGCCAGTGGGGGATTAGGGCACCTCTCCAGGTAGAGTTATAAGAAAGACAACTAATGTTGACATCTGGCCTCCACATACACATGCACCCACATATATAAACACACACACAGTAAAACACAGGAAGAGTGGCAACGAATGACAGGTATACAAGTTTCTTGTCACTGTGAGCAAGTACCTGACAGAAACAATGTATGAGGAATGTTTGGAGGGTTTCATCTGTCATGGTGGGGAAAGCATGAAGGCTGGGACAATTCTGTCAGCACCAATGGGAACACGAGGCCACAGCACCTCACATCTTGGCTGATTAGGAAGCAGAGAGCTGAAAACAAGAAGTGGAGCAGCAATAAAAGAACACTACACTCACTGATGATTTTTTTTTTTGAGACAGGGTCTCATATTATCATGCTGGCCTCAAACTCACACTGTAGCTTGAAATCCTGATCATGCAGTGGTGAAGATGGAACACAAGGCTCTGTGCATGCTAGGCAAGCACTCTACCAACTGAGAAACATCCCCTGCCTGAGCTTTTCTTTCTTTCTTTTTTTTTACTTAAAATATTTAATTAATTTATCTATTTGACAAAGAAAGAGGGAGAGAGAGAGAATGGTCATGCCAGGGACTCCAGCCATTGCAAATGAACTCCAGAGACATGTGCCTCCTTGTGCATCTGGCTAATGTGGGTCCTGGGAATCAAACCTGGGTCCTTTGGCTTTTCAGGCAAGCACCTTAACTGCTAAGCCATCTCTCCAGCCTCTGAGCTTCTCTTTAAAGTGTTCATCTACTACTTTTTTAAATATATTGGTCACTTTACTCCACGAAATAAAAATTGAAAAATTACACCTCACTGTTTTACTTCAGCTTGCCAGATAAGGTTGCCTTTTATATTTTAATAAAGTAACAAATTGGCCAGGCCTATAATCCCAGCACTCAGTGTGCTGGGGTAAGAGAAGCATGAATTCAAGGCCACCCTGGGATATAGAGCCAGTTCCAGGTTAGCCTGGTCTACATAAAGAATCCAACCCACTTGGTAAAGCTACTTCCTAAGACCAGCACAGCATCCCTGTGGCCTGCTTCCTTCCGTCGTCCCCATCCCCACATTCCTGGTCCCTGTGCTGATGCTGGGGACTACAGTGGCTGTCCATTTATATTAGTTACATTTTTTTTGTGGGACAAAATACCCGATGAACATTATTTACAGGAGGAAGGACTTTATTTCAGCTTCCAGTCCCAGGTTATCATCTATCATGGCAGGAAATGCATGGTGGCAGGAGCCTGAAGCAGCTGGTCACATTCACTCACAGTGAGGAAGCAGAGAATGAGAGAGGGAGAGCAGTGAATATTGGTGCTCAGCTAACACTCTTCTTTTACAAAGCCCAGCCTATGGAATAGTGCCACCCACAGTTGAGAGAGCTCTTCCTACCTCCGTTAACCTAATCTGGTTAATCCCTCACAAGTGATTCCAGGTCATGTCAAATTGACAAACAATATGTAACCATCACATTCTCTGTGTGTCCTGATGCTTCTGTCTACCTGTCCAAAGACCATAGTCACCTAACACTGACCTTAGATGCCTGTAGGGAAGCTATGAGGGAAGATGCCAGAGCCCAGCATCTGAATGAAGTAGTTCACAGCTAATACCTCTAGGGTGCCCATGAGGTGACACAACTCAGCACTCGATAACCTGACCAGAGAGGTGTAGAATTGCAGAGAAATCAGGGCTCTGTAACTATTGGAAACATTTGGGACCAATGCTGAGTTACCCCGACCCTTGCTGGTCTAAAACAAGGTATCTAGCTGGGAAAGAGCAGCTAAGGGTTGTCTCCAGCTACTCCACTAATACTGTCATCCGAGAGAACAGAAAACTCATTTATGGCCCATGGTTGGGGCAGGCTGCTTTCAGATCATGATGTCACCTCATGGAAACCAGACAACTGGTCCCAGACAGACTTTGAGGGCCTAGTGTTGAGGCCCTGGGGATTCCTTGGTTTGGTTAACTCTGCAAACAAACACTCATACTCAGAAAAGAGTCAGGATTTGGACCTGGACTGGCTGGGGTGGATGTCATGCACAGGTGGGTGGTGTGAATGAGTGGCCAGTGTGCTCAGGGGTGAAAGAGTGAGAAGGGGGAGTCATTCAGCTATAACAAATTCACTAGCGACATAGAATACTCAACATCCCAGACCTGTGGCTACACATAAAGTGTCCAGCTGAGAGCTGATGCCAAAGTGACTTTTCCACCAACCCAGCATGCATATGGGCTTTGTCCCTGAACAGCTGTCAGCACTGTGAGTGGGGTGAGATAACAGGTTCCTCTTCAATGTAATCTTCCAGAATTCCTTGGCTCAGAACTCACTGGAGGCCTTACTTTTCTGTGAGCTCACAGGTCATGTCCTGAGAGACAAAAGTGAACCATAAGAAATGTAACACTGGGCCAGGCGTGGTGGCGCACGCATTTAATCCCAGCACTCGGGAGGCAGAGGTAGGAGGATCGCCGAGAGTTCGAGGCCACCCTGAGACTACATAGTTAATTCCAGGTCAGCCTGGACCAGAGTGAGACCCTACCACCAAAAAAACAAAAAAAAATGTAACACTCGGACAGAAGAGATGGATCAGTGGTTATAGGAGCTTGCTTGCAAACTCTGCTGGTATGGGTTCACTTTCCCAGCCATCCACACAAAGCTCCGAAAAGGACATTCATTTGTAGCAATATATTTTTCATTTTCATATATATGCAAATTAAAAATAAAAATTAGCAAAAGAAAGCTAGATAAATGGCTTAGCAGTTAAGTGCTTGCTTATAAAGCCTAAGGACTCTGGTTCAAGGTTAGATTCCCCAGTACCCACGTAATTCACATGCACAAGGTGGTGCATGTACCTGGAGTTCATTTTCAGTGGCTGGAGGCCACGGTGCACCCATTCTCTCTTTCTCTCTGTTTCTCTGTTACTCTCAAATAAATAAAAATAAACAAAAAATTAAAATAAATAAAATAAAATAAAATAAAAATTAGAAAAAGAAAAGAAATGGAATCCAGGGAATATGAATATGGATCAATTAGTGAAATGCTTATTTCACAAGCATGAGAGCCTAAGTTCTATCTCCAGAGCCCCCACTAAAAAGTAAAGTAAAATCAATCTGGGCATAGTGGCATGTACTTGGAATCCAGCACTGGGGAGGAGGAGACAGGCAGGCATCCCCAGGGCTCCATGACTAGCCAATCTTGCTAATTGGTACATTCCAGGTAAGTGAGAAACCTTCTGTCCCAAAACTTTGGGCTTTTAGCATCTTGTTTTTACATCCATCATTTGTTCCTGGAATCAACTTGTAAGCACATTTGTTTCATTTTTTAAAAATTTACTTCAGAAGTTCTGGGGAATCAGACCTACGAACTTTGTGCATGCTTAGACAAGTATTTACTACTGAGATACACTGCTTACATTGAGTATTTTTGGGGGACAGTGTGTGCCTAGAGTTCCCTAGTGAGGTGCTACAGGACGTGGACTGATCCTGGCATGTACATAGCTGTGGGTTTCATTCCTAGTATGATCAAATACATATATATATACTTGTAATCGCCCTCAAGGTTGCTATGGTGCCACCCAGAGTCAGAGGCAGGTTTTCTCCTAAGGCTTTCCCTGATGGGCCCCACCTTCCTGTGGTGAGCAGAGGATCCTGAGGAGTTTCCTGCCCACCCAGCTGGTTCCAAGTCCCTGAGGTCCATCCTGGAAGGACCTTCAGAGGCCTTGATCATTGTTGATAGGACACCAGTATGGAATCTGTTCATACAGGCAGTTTATTCAGCCAAAAGTGTGGAAATAATTTTTAAATTTTCCTAAAAGTGACCCCCTTTTGATTTATACAAGTAGCCACTGTCAACTGGCCTGAGCTGTGGATCCTGAATGGAAAATGAGAATCCAAAAGCCAGATGTCTTCCTCAGTCCAGTTACCCTCAATGAGACACAGCTGCTGACTGTAGGAGCCATTGGGGCCAAGGGCAGGGCTCACTCTCTATCCTAGCTGCCCCAAAGGCCCTTCTGGGATTGCTGCCCATTGTCTACTGGGTCCACTCAGGGGTCACCAAAACTTCAAAGAGACCCAATTTGACCAGACATGCTCAGGAATGGCCACAGCTGTGAGACTGTTTCTACCCTGGAGAACTGGAGGTCAGTAAGACCCCAAGGGCCACAGAGATGGTGGTGGCAGTCCATTCTACTTATGGTGCAAATGAAGAGTAGGTCAGATGGGGAGGTTCTGTGAAGACCTGTGTGTGGGGGGGGGATGTGGCTGTAGAACTGGCTATATTCCCAGCCTTGGAATCCTGGAGGTCAAGAGATTTGGAATTGCCTTTGTAAGACTCAGGGTGGGGGTTCTGCTGGCTCACTGGCCCTCATGGAAGTGGACAAATGTTTTCTGAGAGTCTATAGTATGCTAGGCCTGGTGTAGGGGACTAAGGGTATCACAGGGGCAAAAATCCCATTCCACCTGATCCTCACTCTCAGGGTATATGGAAACAGCTCACAACTCTCCTAGAAAATTATTTGGTACTCTGAAAGTAACCCAAATGTGACTTAGCCAAGTACAGGTGTCTGGGACTATCCTGTTGTCACTATGCTGAAACTAGAAGTCAAGATCAGGGTACTGTGGTGCAAAAGTATTCCCAGCATAGGAAAAGGCCCCCGGGCAGCCAAGGGGACAGTGAGATTAGCATGAAGTTAGTTTATTGGTTTGTTTATTAATTTATTTTTGCAGTACTTGGGATGGAACTTAGGACCTCAAGCATGCTAGGTAAGTACTCTACCAAAGAGCCATGCCCCAGCCCCTCACTAGGGGATTCTAGGCTAGTGCTCTGCTGAGTCACACACTCAGCCCCTCACTGACTGAATTTTAGCAAGTGCTCAATAACTGAGCTACACCCCCAACACTCTCAGTGCCATATTCCCAGGAGGAGTCAGACCCCTGGGTTGACAGGCCCAGCTATCGTGAAGCCAGGCACCTCAGGCAAGCAGGTGGCCATGGACTAAGATTTCTTGACTCTTCCGGGTTCTGTTGGACACAAGCTAGTCTAGTAAGTTGTCAGGGGCATATACAGGGCTCAGTGCAACTCATTTTTTTAGGAAAAGCAGTCTTAGAAGAAGAGAAAAGCAGGCCTTCAGTGTAGGGAGGGTTCTAGAATCCTCTTCTGCTGTGGATGGCTTGGTTGTGATGGTGATGTGATCCTGATGTGATCAAGGTGCCTTGCTCCTGCCTTCCCTGAGGGACAAAAGTGCCAAGTGCAGTTCACCCTACCTTAAATGTGTCATTCTTCTCCTCCCTCCTTCACACTTTCTCTCCCTTCCCTTTCCTATCTCCCCTTTCTCTACTCCTCCTTTTTTTCATTTTTTCGTTCACATTGTTTTTAGGATTTAAAAATGTTTAATTTTAGTTTTGTATTTATTTAAATATTTATGTGTTCGTGTGTGTATGAGCACACCAGTGTCTCATGATACTGCAAAAGAATGTCCATCTGACTTGATCTGGGTGCTGAGGAGTTGAACCAGGTTGGAAGGTTCTACAAACAAGTGTCTTTAACCACTGATCAGTCTCCCAAATCCCTGTATTGTTTTGATTCAATTTTTGACATAGGACCTCTCTCTAGCCCAGCTGACCTGGAGTTCACTATGTACTCTCAGGCTGACCTTACACTCAAAGGGATCCTCTTATCCCTGAGTCCTGACTTCTGGGATTAAAGGCATGTACCGCCATGCCCAGCTCGTTTTGTTTTTATACATG
Source organism: Orientallactaga sibirica (assembly GCA_036365145.1). Taxonomy (NCBI): domain Eukaryota; kingdom Metazoa; phylum Chordata; class Mammalia; order Rodentia; family Dipodidae; genus Orientallactaga; species Orientallactaga sibirica. The sequence goes on from JAEOAD010002158.1 coordinate 7,146, forward strand.
GTTCTACTATGTATCCTAGGCTGGCCTCATGTTAGAAACCCTGGAAGATAGGGCCATATTTGAGAAAGGTGTTCTATGGGATCCTGTCATTGAAGGGACATATTGGCTCCACATGTTGCTCTTTCTGGCTTCCTGTTTCCTGACTGCTCAGAGGTCAACCGCTTTGTTCTTCCCTGGTTTTCTGCCACCATGATGCTCTGCTTCTCCACAGACCCAAAGCAATGGGGTCAGCTGACTATGGACTGAAAACTTCTGAAACTGTGAGCCAAAAGTAAAATAAATACTTATTCCCAAATATTGCTTGTTCAGTTAAATTACTTTCAATGGGAAAAAGTGATTAACATACTCCCATTATTAACATGCAGAAATATATATATTTGCAGCATCCATTGTGGAAGAGGCATGGAAAGAATGTAAGAGCCAAAGGAAGGGTAGGACTCCTCACAGCATGCTCCTCCAGAAACAAAATGGCCTGGGTGTCCATGACCTCGCAGTGCTTGAAACTACCTACACAACAGCATCATGATGAAAAGAGAGACCTATTGAGAGAGGGAGGGGATACAATGGAGAGTGGAGTTTCAAAGATAAAACTTGGGGGGGAGAAGGAAGTGAAGTACCATGGATTTGGTCTGCAATTTAGGAAGTTGTCAGTAAAAAATAAATTTAAAAAGGATTTTTTTAAAAAAGCAAGAAAAAAAGATATATATATTTCTGTATAGAGAGCCTTTGACAAAAATCAGCGTGTATGTAATATTTTCCCCCATCCCAAGTCTGGTCTTTCCACAGTCTCAATTGTGTATTTTGATGTACAGTTTTAATTATGATAGTCCAATTTAGTCCTATGTATTTGATCTTAGATGTCTTGCGTGTGCTGGTTAAGAAATCTTTGCTTACCCTTTAAATGTACCTTGAATTCATCTCTTCTCCTTACCAAGCCTGCCCCTGCCCAGCTGTCTCTGATCAGATTCCCTGAATTGCTCTACCCTCCTCCACACTGATCTTCTCCCCTGGCTTCTGCACCCTCTATCCTTCTTCCCTACTTGCAGTCCACACGACCCCTTCTGCCTGTGGATAGGCCTGTCCCATCTTGGCATCCCTGAGACTGGCACAAGTTTTCATACATGCTGGGTGCTCACTAAAACCTTAAATTAAGGTCTTGGTGTCCAGCTGTGGAGTATTAAACTTGTTAATTAGTTCTACACACCACCTCATCAGGAACAGCTCAGCAAAGCCAGGCAAACAAGAGTTAGAAAAAATCAACATGGATAGGAAAGTTTCCTATCCTCTAAACTGGAGTGTTACTCACACAAACATTACCCAAACATACATCTTTGTGTTTTTTATTTTTGCTTCAGCCCCGAAACTCTTTGGCAAACTCAGAGCATGTGGCTCTGAAGAGTGCTGGAGTCAAAAAGCCCTGACCTGGGGAACCCCAATGGGCAGGGCAGCTGAGTGCTAGGCAGCTGTCTGAGGCCAGGTGCTTCCCTTGGAACCCCAACTTGCCTTCAAGAATTAGGTAGAGACTGAATAGAATGACCTTGAGACCCCAGCAGGACCTTGGCATTGTTGAGATTCCCATGGCCACAGACATGCTAGGCAAATGTTCTACAGCTTAACTCCCCCACTCAAAGGAGGATTTTCCCCAGGTTCTTTACTACTGACCTGTATCCTTGCCCTTAGGTCTCACTTTGTATCCCAGGTTGGCCTTAAACTTGTCATCTTCATGTTCAGCCTCCTGAACACATGGGATGACAGGCCTGAACTACCAGGCCTTGTTCTTTATGCCCTGCCATTTGAGGCCGAAGACATCATAGAAAATCCTTCCCATGGTGGATCCCCTTAGATCTTGGCACCTCACAGATTTGGGACACGAGTAGTAGGATCCCTTTTAAGCAAGGGAAAACCTGAGGATGGACAGGACTAAATGATGTACCAGACAGATGTAGCAGGATGGGATCTGTCCCTATGGGTCCAGGAAAGCATCTTCTTCCAGCTACCAGAGCAGCCAGAACTAGCAACTACATTGGGTCCTGAATGAGGGACAATGATGTCACCTGGAACTATGAGGGAATTTGTGGGGCTTAAGCAGGCTCAGTGAAAAGATATGATCAGATAGCTGAATAAGGCCCTGTGAATTTGGGGTATCCTCTGGTGCCAGTGGTACCAGGTCCCACTAAGAACTATGCACATTTTCCATTATTTATGTTACTGTGGGAAAGTCAAAATTTCCAGGTCCCCAAGTTGGGAATTGCACAGATTCCGTTTTAACCAGAGTATTCTTTGTGGCCGCTATAACCAGCATCCACATTTGTCAGGTCCTACAGCTATGGGAAATACCTTTTGTTCCCAAATGGATCCCCTATAGATGGATTTCCTTATCACTCTTCCTTCATGATACTAAGAGATAAGTTGGTCTAGGACATTGTCAACTGGGTGTCTCAGGTTGCAAAGATGCAGGTAGGATCATTATGAATGGATTGGGTGATTCTACATTGAAACACTCTTGGAAGTGCCTCTGTAGGACCAGAAGTCTGCCTAACATCCTTTGATAACGATATGGAAGAGGAGGTATACATGCCCACCTCCACAGGCTCCACCAGCCTTCTCTCACTCCCCATAGGTGGAGGCTGTGACAGGCTGTGGAGCCATCCTCAAACCCTGAACAGAAACATTACTGTCCTTGATCATCAGCCTTCCCCTAGGTGGGAAGGGAACATATCATCCTCCAGGGTCACCAAAAGCCCTGTGAGGCTTGGAAGGGATGGCTGGAGCATAGCTCAGGAATTGACCCAGCCTCTAGGGTCCAAAACAGGCTTCCACAGAACTCTGTGCCTCTCTGCTCCAGTAGAACAGTCCCCCATGTACACTTACTATAGACCACTGTCACAGGACTTCACCTCCATGGTCAGTCCAAGGGCCTGCACTACAGCTAGCTGTGGCCATATCCCATTCAGACATCATAAGCTAAGCTGATCATTCCTGTCCCCAGCCCTGCCTCCATCCATTCGTCTAACAACTGGCTTTGTTCTCTCCCCTCAGCCTGGCTCCCATCAGCATCTCTGTCTCTATGGTGATCTGTTGTTGGTCCTTCCACATGTCAATGATCCCCACCTTTCTTCCTCTAAGTTTGCATCTCTGGCTCCGATACTTACTTCACTAGAGTGCTTGCTAGAATCCTCCAGTGAGGGGCAAAGGGTGACTCAGTAGCAGAGCACCTCCTAGAATTCCCCAGTGAGACATTGTGGACATGGCTTAGCAGTAGTTTTTGCTTAGAATCTACCAGTGACTGGCTGATGGTGTGTCTCAGCCTGCTTAGAATGCCCAGTGAGGGGCTGGATCATGGTAGAGGACCTGACTATTTGGGCAAGGCACTGGGTTGCATGCTAAACACAAGAACAAGACCAAGTGGAGAAGGAGGAAGAAGAAAAGATTCTGATGTCCACCATGGGCCATAATACCCAAGATCTTTCTTGTATTATTGGGGAAACTGAGTCCCAGAGGAAGGAAGGCTTTTGTCCAGGGATTTCTGGGATCTATGATGACAGCAGGTGACCTAAGAACTCTTATCCAGACCCCTTTCCTGGTCATACTGCTCCTCACCCACTACTGTGGACCTGGGAAGCCCCACCAAGTCATGCGGACAGAGGTCTATTTCCCCACCTTATAGGAACAGCCTGCTGGTGGCCACCAATAGCTAGGGGTTTGGGTGTGATTCTTTGATTGATTTGATTGAGAAAAGTCTCATGTAGCTCTAACTGACATCAAACTCAACATGTGGCTAAGAATGACCTTGAATTTCTCATCCACTTCCCTACTGGTAGAATTACACACATGAGCCACCACACCAGGCTCAATGCTTAGGTTTTGATGAACACTAATGGATCAGGATTGTGAACCTATCTGAGTGCCCAGCTACAGGCTGGCATCATTCCCACTCAGTTCACTTCAGACCCAGTGCACACAGGTACTAGACATGATACTTCAACTTATTATGCAGTTTTCATTCCTTGTCTGAGGTACCATTCATTAAAAAAACGGGAGATAATCACCCTCTGTGGACATCCAGAGTGTCCATATCCTCACATGGGATTGAGTTTGGACTGTCCCTGTCTCCCCCACCAGACTGGGTCATAGCTCTCTGTGTCTTCCCATAAGACTGAGTCAAAGTCCTCTATGTCTCCCCCATTAGACTGGGAGCCCCTGGAGGACACAACATTGACTTCTCTGAGCAGGTGTTAGGAAGCTGTCCCCAGCCCTGCAGCTCAGGCCAGATGGAGTTGGGACAGGGCTCCAGGCCCTCCAGGTAGACCAAGCAGAAGAGTTGGGGGCTCTAAGCCAATGATGCTGGAGTGGTGCAAGGGTCTTGATCAGGACTGAGTGGGATCTCTGCCTCCAATCCACAACATCCCTGTTTTCATGACCTAGCTTAAAATTCCAGTCTCTGAAGAGGCCTTACTACTGTGGCTGGCCCCTCAGCTTCCTGAGGCTATTTTATGACACTCACCTTAGCTAGTGACACCCTGCCTCCTCCCTCTGGTCTGAGCACTGTGAGTGTCATAAAATAGCCTGTATACTGTCTGCTTGCCCTTATGGGGCAATTCATGGCAAAATTTCCTTATCCCAATTAGAGGTCAAGACAGTGCCCACCAAGGCCTTCTGCCCTCCTGGCTGCCAGCCTCTCCCACCAGCATTGCACACAGTCATGACAAAGTTTGCATGACAAGCTCAGCTGGATTCCTAGGTCGTGTGTCCCTGAAAAACTAAAGAGCTGCAGTACTGTAGTCCCCACCAAGGCCCTGGGTCACTTGTCCAGCTTAGCCAAAGCCTGACAGGAGTATCATGAGCCTTAAGCCTCTACTTCCCAATCCACCAAGCAGGCTGAGGGCCTTCAGAGATAAAAAGCACTCTTCCCTTCCCATGTGCATCCCAAAGAGTCCCACCTAAACTTCTGTTCTCCCCTAGTACACAACTCACATTAGAGCAGAAGGTGCCTCCTTATAGGCTATGCCCATAGCTCCTCAGTGGGGAATCTATGCAGAAACTTCCACTAAGCCACACCCCAGCCCCTCAGTGGAGGAGTCAAGGCAAGTGCTCTGCCACTGAGCCACCCCACACTCCCACACTGGGGTTTTCTAGGCAGGAGCTCTATAACTGAGCCAGACCTCAGCCTCTCACTGGGGGAACTTAGGTAAGTGCTGTATTGATGAGCCACACCCAAGCTCCTCTCTGGGTGATTCTAGACAAGCACTCTACAGAAATATTAAGGTGTGAACAGCAACTCAGACACCCAAGATCACCCTGCAGGGTGTGGGAGTCCAGATATTGATCTCCAGGGCCAGTCAGGGGCAGCCTGAGGGGAGGGTGACAACACTGCCTACCTTCCTGTACAGCCACAGCCCAGTCTGACCCTTCCTTTCAGTCACAGAAATCTCCAACTTGGAGATGACCATGCTGAGGATGTGCCAGAGTCAGGAGAAAAAGGGGGAAAGAGATGCCCCCATTTTCTAGTCCCAGACAGGATATTGAGTCCAGGAGACTGTTACTGTCTCCATGACAGTTATTCTTCTCTCAGGGCACCTGGAACAACCATCCTGACCTCTCTCAGCATGCTCAGACTCCTTATTGGTGAAAACAGTTCTCTGATCCTTTCAGTGGGACAGTGGTGACTACAGAATTGGACGAGGTAACTTGCCTGGCAATTGGCTCAGTCAGCCACAGTGGTTTTTAGAACCACTTTCCCCATAGCTCTTCTCTGCCTGTCACTCACCAACAACAGGGCAAAAAGACAAAAGAGGCAGGTAGATGAGTTAAATAAGCTGGGAATGATGGCACATGTCTTTAATGCCAGCACTCAGGAGGCTGAGGTAGGAGGATCACTGTGATTTCGAGGCCAGCCTGAGACTACACAGTGAATTCTAGGTCAGCCTGGGCCTGAGTGAGACCCTACCTCAAAAAAAGGTGGGTGGGGGTGGTAATAGGAGGGAGGTGGAAGGTGCTGCCTTGATTGTGGGTAATGAGCCTAGGTGGAAACTGATGCAGGGCCTGGGGTGGTGTGCGCTTCCAGGGGACGGTGCTTGGGGAGAGGCACACCAGGTTCTCAACTGTGCTTCTGTAAACATCAGGGCCCCATAGGGAGACATGTCTACTACCTATCCCTAGCCCCTCCCCACCTCCTGAGTGCCTCCATCACCCTAGAGTTTCTCCCTAAACATGGCGATGGGCCCTGGAACATCCTTCACATGGCATCCAACTCCTCATTTGTTTTAATTTTTTATTATTATTTTATATATTTTTGGAGAGAGAGACAGAGAGAGATAGACAGAGAGGGAGAGGGAGACAGAAATGGGTGGGCCAGCAATCTCTCAGCTGCTGTGAACGAAATCCAGATGCGTGCACCCCCTTGTGGGCAAGTGCGGCATTGCGCCCTTGCGTCACTTTGCATCTGGCTAAACGTGGGACCTGGAGATTGGATCCGCTGGACATTGGAACCAGCATTCTTACGCTTAGCAGGCAGGAGCCTTAGCCACTAAGCCCCAACTCCTCATTTTTGACATTGATGCAACCTGGAAAGGGAAGTGGGACAGAAGTACGTTGTGCACAGAAGACCACTAAGCTCACAGCCCATCAATCAATGCCCTGACCTTCGTACATCCCCAGTCACCTATTCCTCATTGGTGGCCTGCACACCGCAACACCTCCCCACCCAGCTCCAAGTTTTCCCCATTACTACATCATCCACCCAGTGCAGTAAAGGTGTTCCTTATGTCCTCCGTGTCAATGAAACCATCCTGATTCTGCCCCATGATGGTGAAGTACTGACAGAAACATGAACCCTGAGCAGCCATGATCTACCTGGTCCAGATGGCCACACAGCCTTCCCCAAGGGTGTTCTCCTGACATCGGCTGCCACAAGAACCCCATTTGGGGCTCCTCAAACCCCCAGCCCTGTGGTCTACTATGACTCAGTGCTTACTGAAATTCAGCATGCTGGGAAGCTCCACACTCAGTCCCTCATTTCATGACCACACCAACCCAGAGAGGGAAGCTGAGGCTCAGAGAGGGAAAGGCCTTGCCTGAGGTCACATGACATACACTCAGGTATATGTAGAGGGGTTAGCAAGTCACATCTCCAGGCAAGGTGACATGCCACGACAGCCATGGGGAATGATGACATGTACATCACTGAGGTCTTCTTGAATAATTTTCTTTTAGAAATATTTGTATCCACTTATTTGCAAGGGAGAGAGAGAATGGGCGTAGCAGGATGCACGAGTGCTTCTTGCAACTGTAAGCAAACTCCAGCACAAACCACTTTGTGCATCTGGTTTATCTTGATATTGTGGAACTGAACCCAGGCCATCAAGCTTTGCAAGCAAGCACCTTAACTGCCATCTCTGCAGCCCTCCTTGGATAATTTTCATGTGTTCTGTTAATCCCCTCAAAGGTCCTCTCAACCTATTTATTCTCCTTGTTATGAGTCTGATTGAACATTGAGAAGGCACTGGAGCAGGCTCCACCTTCTGCTCTCTTCCAGGCTCTGCTTGGTACCTGTAGGGGACCAGTTGTCACTTTCTCAAGAGGTCAGCCAGACCAGAGCTAGGACTCAAGTCTCAAAGAATCACAATTCTAGCTGTCAGCCCAACCCTCTTGGTACCCACAGAGAAATCAGGATAATTAGGACATTTCTCAATCGAGGCAGGAAGTCTGCACAGTGTCCGACATGCAGGCCTAGGTACCTGCTGAAGCCCCAGTCATTTCATCCCAGTCCAGGAGTTTTTCTCTTTGGCACAGATGGGCTCATTTCTGACCTTGTACCCTAGGGAGGGTTTTTTTTCCAGTACTCCTGCCACATTCTGCTCTGTTTGAATCTGGCCTGTTAAGCTACTAAAAGTTTCCAGACTGTTCTCAGCATAATCTTTGGGCTTTTTGTTCTACAAGATCCGTCTATGGACAGGATCTCAGGGTGACTCTTCTTGCCTTCCTGGGTCTCCTACTCACCCTAAACCTGCTTTAAACATACTTCTCTCCCAATATCAGTTTCTCTCACCCAATGATGCTTTTTTGTTAAAAATGTTATAGAGGGGGAGGAGAGATGGCTTACTGGTTAAGGTGGTTGCCTGAGAATACTAAAACACATGTTTGATTACCTCAACCCACCTAAAGTGAGATCCACATAGTGGCACATGTGTCTGGAATTCATTTGTAGTGCATCAGGGACCTGGAGTGCCTAGCGCATTTGTCTGTCTGTCTTCTCTCTACCTCTCTCTGCTTGTAAATAAATAAAATTAATGAAAATATAAATTTGTGATATATGTGTGTGGATGTGTATTTCTATGTTTTCATGTGTGCAGTGCAAGCATACATGCACACAGGCAGTGGGGATGAAAGACAATTTTGTATGTTATTCCCAGAAATGCCATGGGCAGTTTTTGAGATAGTGTCTCTGAATGGCCTGGAACTCACCAAATATGCCAGACTGGCTGGCCACTCAGCCCCAGGGACTCTCCTATCTCACCTCTCCAGAGCTAGGATTACAATCCTGCGGCACCACACCTGGCTCTTTTACATGGGTTTGGTGGATCAAACTCATTCTTTAGGCTTACAAGGCAAACACTACCCGATGAGCCTCATCCCCAAGAACATTTTTTGGGACCAGGTCTTGCTATACATATACCAGTCTGCGTTTGAACCTATGAGGCTCCTGTCTCTGATTCCTGAGGGCTGGGATAACAGGTGAGTGTCACTGTGCCCATCTGCACAGCTCCCCAGCCTTGTCCTCCAAGAAGTCCTCCTGTATCCCAAACCACTTCCCATCACTGCCATTGCCCATGACCACATCATTCCTCTACATATCTGCCTCCAAATTTACAGACCTCAAAAGTAAGATCCATTGTGCTCCATGTCTTCCTAGACTTAGCTCTGAGCTGGGATCATTCTGAGTTTATAAGCAGCTGCTCCCATGTCTCTAGCCTGACTTCCTGCTTCTAGATGTTTCTTACAAAATATCCTGTTGTCCAAGAGACACTTTCCTCCCACACTGGACATTCACCAAGTGTATTGTCTCCAGAACCCACTGAGGGACTTTTTCAATCATCATTCCAGCCAGCAGCCTTAAACAGTGAGAGAGGAATGTCACTCTCATCCAGGAACAATACCTTCCCTGGCCAAGCCCTGTCTAGATTCCCCAGTAGGGGCTTCCCCAAATTCCTCACCTCCACTTAAGCTCCTGTGTGGTCTTCCCAGTCCTTTCCCTCCCCTTCACTTCCCTCAGGTTCCTGGGCCTGGTAGGAGCAGCAGTACCCAGCTAATTGTAATTAACCTTTACTGGGTGCTTTGTCTCTGCTATTCCTTTGAAAGGGGGCTGACAGGGCAGCCAAGGCCATGACACTAGGATGCTGTAAGGCTTCTGTACTATTTATAAATTTCTTCAGACATCATAAAGATGGGAACTTCCCTGTGGGGTTCATCTCTTGTAATTCTACATATAATGTAAATATACAATGAAAGTATACATTGCACACTGTTGTGATTGCACTTCTGTTGGTGAGATATTTTACCTAATCTCAGGGCTGCTTTCCATCTCATCACTCTCAACATACACACACACACACACACACACACACACACACACACACGCATGCACGCACACGCACATGCACACACACCCTTCTCCATCCCAGGTTTCATGTCTATCTTGTGCCTTTCCTGTGTGCCAGAACTTTGCAGGGGAGGAAGGTAATATTTTGACTGCACAGAGGAGACATGAGATGGAGTCCTCACCAGGCCTTGAGCTCACAGGAAGACAATAAAGGGAGAAAGGGAAGAAAAGAGGAAAGGAGGGAAGAAGAAAATGGGGAAAGGGAAGAGAAGAAAGGAAAGAAGGGAGAAAATGAGTGGGAAAGGGAGGAGAAGAATAGAAAGAAAGGGAGATAAAGGGGGAAAGGGTGAAGAGTGGCAGGATGAAAGGTTGAAAAAAGAGGGGAGAAGTGATGAATGGAAAGAAGTAGAGACAGGAAGGAGGGAGTAAGGGAGCAAAGAAAGAGTGGGAGAAAAAAGAGGAAAATGGAGAAGAATGGGAAGAGGAAGGAAGGAAAAAGGAAGGACAAAGGAAGGAGGGCAGGGCTGCAGATCCCTGGCCTGAATACAGTCAATCCCTGTGGGCTGACCATAGTGTTTCATGCCCACACCGTGGGCCTTATGGGATCTTCTGGCCCCAGGAGTCACACCATCACACCAGGCCTCCTCAAACCCCAGGAGTCCCCGCACCTGTCCTCTGGGTAAGTTGGGGGAGCAGGGCAAAAGCTCTGTGAGCTGCAAAGCTTCTGCTTTATTATAGCTGCACCCTAGGTACCAGGAACCCCTGCATCTGCTCTCTGAGTATGTACGGGGTGGGACACAAGCTCTGTGAGCTGCAAAGTCCCTGCTTCAGCACAGCTGCACCCCAGTCCATGAAAAAGTTCACAGCTCTCACCTGAAAGGGGATTAGAGATAGTTTAGCCTAGGGCCAAATATAATTGACTGTTTCCCAGGAACACAGATTAAGGTTATTCAAAACTCCCTGTCCAAGTGTGTCAACCATTTCATGAAGTTTTCATAATTACATAAGTCAAGTCGTAAATCAATGCACTTTTCAAATACATTGGTTGACCATCAGGCAGGCAGGTTTTAGCAAAGCTTGGAAATCTCCACCATAGGCTTCACATGCTATCTGATGACATTCTTAAACCTTTGGTTGGTGGAAGCTGGTGGTCTGTCAGTACACACAGCTGCACCTCAGGTCCCAGATGCTCCTGCATTTGCTCTCTGAGTGTTTGGAGTGTGCACAAGCTCTATTAGCTGCAAAGTCCCTGCTCCCATACATCTGCAGCCCACTCATCTTCTGCCAGCTGCCCTCCCCTCCTGACTGGTGGGTGGTTCCAGCCTCCCACGCTTTGTACGCAGGTGGAACTGCCCGTGACGTCACAATGATGCCGCTCACCCAGAGAGTCCTTAGTGCAGTTGTAAACTTTAAAAAGGCGGGAGCAACAGAGTTCTTTCTCCTGAGCCTCTTTCCAGCAGCTTGGCAGGGCGGAGGGGTCGGTGGCGCTGGCGCTGGCAGTGGCCTGTCTGTATGCCAGAGAAACCGCTCAGCAGATTGTAAACTGAAAGGCGGGTTGGCGTGAGCAGTGCGGAGGAAGCAGCGGAGTTCATATTCTAGAGCCTCCATCCTGCTGGATGGAGGAGGAGGCGGCCATGGAGAGTCTGGGGGCGAGTGAGAGCACTCCGCAGCAGGTAGGAGGATCGCGCTGGATGGAGGGGTCACGGGGCTACCCGGGTGGTGCTGCGAGAAAGCCAGGCAAAGGGCGGGCCAGGCCCACACCGAGCTCCAGTATACTGCCCTGGAACATGAGTGCACATCCACACAGACCACACACACACATGCGCGCGCGCCCGTGCGCATACACCCCCCCCCAATCTGGGCGTATTAAACTGTAACCCCAGTGGGAGGCTGAGGTAGGAGCTTCAAGGTTTGAGGGCAGATCTGGACTATATAGAGTCTGTCTCAAAACAGAAAAGCAAAAAGGAAAGGAGAGGAGGAGATAAAGAGAGGAAGGGAAGGAAAGAGGAAACGGAGAGAGGGAGGAAAAAGGGGGGCAAAGGAAAGAGAGAAAAAAAGGAGAAAGGGAGATGAATGGGAAGAAGAAGAAAATAAGGTAGAAAAAAGGGGAAAGGGTAAATAATAGAGGAAAGGAATAACATGGGAAGGAAAAGTAGGAGGAAAAGGAGGAGAAGAAAGGAAAAATGGAAGGTAAAAGAGGGGAAAGGCAAGGAGAATAAAAGGAAGGAAGGAAAGGGGCAAAATGAGAAGAATGGAAAGAAGAAAGGAGGGAGTGAGGGAGAGAAATAAGGAAGAAAGGAGACAGGAATGGAAGGAAGGAGTAAATTGGGGGAGAAAGAAGGAAGGGGGAAAAGAGGGGAAATGGAAGATAAGAAAGGGAGGAAGAAAGGAAGGAAGGGCAAGGAAAGCAGGGAAGGGCTGCAGAACCCAGGCCTGAGTGTGGTCAATCCCTGTGGGTTGACCATCCTGTTGTCAGGCACACACAGTGGGCCTGTGGAATCTTCTGGCCAGGCGTCGCCTCTTCCCCAGAGGCCTCCTCAGACTCCAGGAGTCCTGCATCTGCTCTATGGGTGGGTGGGAGGAAAGATCCCTGTGAGTTGCAAAGTCCCTGATTCAGTACAGCTGCATCCCACTCCCCTCTGCGAGCTGCCCTCCTGTCAGGAATGGTGGATGGTTCTGCCGCCCCTCCCCATGTCCAGGAAAGGTGGACCAGCCTGTGAAATCACAATGCTGCACCACTACCAGAGCACTGGGGAAATTGTAAACTTAAAGTCAGGGAGGTACAAATGGTGAGGAGGAAGCAACAGAGTTCATTTTCCTGACCCTCTATCTGGTGAGGTGGTGGTGGAGGAGGTGACCATGGTGATCTGCTTGCAAGACAGACCTCTCAGCATCAGGTAGAGGGGTCACATAAGCTCCCTGGAGGCACTGCGAGGACCCCTGGTGATAGGCCTGGCCTCAGCCCAAACCCAATTTCAGTGTGCCACCCACAAGTGTCTTCACCTCTCCATGCCGATTTTCTAATCTCAGTGTGGTGTGCTTATAGACATTGCCTTCATTTTCCTATGTGTATGGACAGAAAGTGAAAACCAACAGTGTTAGGTACTAAATACTAGAAGGAAAAGCAGGAAGGAGAGTTAAGTGAGGTCTTGGCTTTACTAGCCTCTGGCCTTTACCCAAAATTTTGAGAGCCTTTGGGATGTGAGAAATGAATATCCAGCACTACTGAGTGTGATTAATTAAAGTGGAAAAGTCCTAAGTTCAATAAGCTCACTGTAATTTGGGAGAAGGTGTTTACCTAAGGCTCCATGGTGATAGGCAGGTAGAGATTGTTAGAGAATCACTGGGCCTGTGAAGAAATGACAGTTTGGGAGGGGCAGGCTGGTGTCAGGAAAATCCTGACACTTCACGAATGGAAGACTAGGTTAGTTACTGAATGGAAAGGAAGTTCAGAGTATTCCAGGAACAGAGATGACTAACCTGTTATTTGGATGAGATCTTCAGATTGGTTGGTTAATGTGATACTTAGTGTGTATATAGGAATTTAGAAGATGCCATTAAAGAGAGAAGTGATGTGATTCAAGTATCTTTTCTGTGAATTAGCATGTGCATGCCCCAGAGTACATGTGGAGTTCTGAGGACAACTTCCACTTTGCTTGACACAGGGTTTCACTTGTTTTACTGGGTGTGCTGTCTGTCTGTTTTATCTGCTTCATGGGCACCATTCTCACTGGCCAGCAAACTTCTGGGTTCTCTGCCTCCACTTCTCATTGCCTTGGAGTGGGTATGCTGTGTGCACGTGCTTTTATGTGGATGGTGGAGAATTGAACTGGAGCTGTAAAGTTTGCAAAGAAATACCTTTAACAATCTCCTTAGATCCTTCATTTGATATGTGGGTGTGAGATGTACTGACCTTCCTGAAATGGCACATATCAAACCTCCCTGAACAAGGATGTTTTCTGTGATATAGTAAACAAGGTGGCCTGGATCATGCAGCCCAAATATGAGGCAACAGGCAGGGTGCCCTAGGACCTACATGGAGATCATATGTATGATGTGGCTTCCCAGCCACCTGGAGAGGAGAAAGGAGACAGTTGGTGGGTAGAGCTCCAAAGATAAACAAACCCATCACCCCATTTCTCACAGTGAGGACATCCTGAGAAGCTGGGCCCTGGGATTATACTCTTGAGATGGCACTCTTAGTTAGCAATAGGATATGCAAAGACAAGACTAGGACATGGAGTGTGTGGAATTCAGACCACCAGGATAGAAGTAGGTGGGTGTTGGCTTCCTTATAAGGAGGAGAGGCACATGCCTTGTGCAGGACGAGTAACCATTTTCAACCCACCTTCCCCATTCTGGAAATTGGTGCTGGGTTGGTTCTCAGAACTGTGTCTGGTCATCATGGTGATGGGGAGGAATGAGTAACCCGGTTAATAAGCAGGGATCCAAGCTCACACTGCCTGGGAAGCAGGGACAATCCTCAGGGCTCTGATGCATCTATCTCTTGAGGGTCTAATGCATGAGACATTGGCTTTGTGTATGAAGTCTGTGTTCCATCATTTCCCTCTCACCCCACTGACTGGTGACTTCACAATACCCTGACTTTTCTTCCCACAACTGTCATATGTACCAGTCACTGTGTGTTTCTGAAACCAGAATTCAGTCCTTGATACTTGTACTTTCAGAGGCAAGTGAGCAAAGACAGGAATTCAACCTTAAATCTGTGCTGTATTGAGAGAGCTGGAAATTTGGGATAAGAAAGGATTCTTAGAGATATCTTATATTTCATCTATAGCTAACAGTAAATATAGGAGGGGAAAGAAAGGCAATCATTTCATTTTTGGGGGGTCAAGTAATTAGTCATGACTCTGAGATTTAAGGTGTTAATAGTTCGTTATGTCTCCTTGTGGACCTATGGACTCTTCTCTCCATGTAGTGAGGGTTTCATATACACCAAAGCCAGTACAGTAGCTTTTTCATTCCTCTGAATCTCTGTTTAGATCAAAAGTTTATCTAAAACATGTCTCTATTTTCCCTTTATTATTATGATGATGCAAAGAAAGTGGGTAGTCCAACCCACTCTGAGCCCTGAAAATTCTCCACTGTGACCTGTGTTTTCTTGCCTGTTTCATCACATTGAGGCTCGGACTTGTCTTTCAGTTGTTCACTTGGTGGCCACTTGCAGTTGTTCAGCTCCTTCCTTGACAGAATTAAACCAAATTCACAGCATGTCTCCAATTTCCACGTTGCCCCTGTGCTTCTCCCTGAACTGGTCTTGTAATACCAGAAAAATGGTACAGACTGTGTTGCTGGTGTTGATCTCAGGAGGAATTAGTTTGTTTTAACCATTCAATGATATTTTGTGATGTCAGGGTCTTTTTTATTATTTAGTTGAGGGTGGAGTATACAATGCTGCACCTGACCTTGTGGGTGGGTACAGGGATGTTGCTGAGCACCCTGCAGTTTGCATGTCATTTTCAAAACTAAGTCTATCTGACTCAAATTGTCAGTAGGGTGATGAGAATGTCAAGTGCAATGGTATGGACATGTGAAAGAACCTGAAACTCTCAGGGGAGAACTGGAGCTGATTTTTTTTTGTTATTGTTTTGTTTTGTTTTGTTTTTGTTTTTCGAGGTAGGGTTTCACTTTGGTCCAGGTTGACCTGGAATTAACTATGTAGTCTCAGGGAGCCCTCAAACTCATGGCAATCCCCTACCTCTGCCTCCCAAGTGCTGGGATTAAAGGCGCATGCCACCACACCCAGCTCTGGAGCTGATTTTTTTTTCATTTTTTTTTTTTTTTTTTTAATTGTGGTGTTGGAATGTCAAACCCCAGTTCTTACCTCAAGTGCATAATAAATACTTTATTCTGAGACAAATCTGAGAGCTGATGGCCTGGGAACAGGTCTAGGTTACATCAAATATGATGTTTCAACATGGTAAAAGTTTTCAGAATTTTTGGTTCATTTCTTAAGCCTGGTCTCACTCTAGCCTGGCTGACCTGGAACTCAATCTGTCAACCAAGATAGCCTTAAACTCATGGTGATCCTCCTAGTTTAGCCTCTTTTGTACTGGGAGTAAAAATGTGGGCCACCCTACATGACTCATGGAATATTTATGGTAATAGAATGAAAAAGTTATAAATCTAGGCATTTTAAGTACATTCATGGAAACATCAAGGAGGAGTTTTCAAAGCAGAGAAGTCTCTGCTAGAGGCCTCAGGTGTTTTGTGATGCCATCCTTAGCCTATGGGTTGGTGGAAACTAAGATGTTTGTTTGAACATTCCAATAAGAATTTTACCTGATAGTAATGGCAATGTTAGATCAAGTGGTGAGGTAGACTATAAGTACTATTTATGGGACTGAAGGTCACCCAACAAAATTAGGTTATAAG
>JAEOAD010001195.1:0-24477 GCA_036365145.1 Orientallactaga sibirica
TTCTTATAGGAGTGAGATGGAATCTCAAAGTAGTTTTAATTTTCATTTCCCTGATGTCTAAGGATGTAGAACTTTTTTTTAGATGTATATAGGCCATCTGTATTTCTTCCTTTGAGAACTCTCTATTTAGTTCTATAGACCCCCCTTTTTTTGGAGACAGAGAGAGAAAAGAGAGAGAGAGAGAGAGAGACAGAGAGAGAATGGACACACCAGTGGCCTCTCAGCCACTCTGAACAAATTCCAGACATGTGTGCACCCTTGTGGACAAGTGCGACATTGTGCCCTTGCATCACTTTGTATCTGGCTAAACGTGGGACTTGAGGAATCGAACGGGCATTCTTAGGCTTAGCAGGCAGGCGATTTAGCCACTAAGCCATCTCTCCAGCCCCATAGCCCATTTTTTAATTGCGTTGTTTAATTTATTATTTAGTTTTTTGAGATCTTTGTATATCCTGGATTTTAATCCTTTGTCAGATGTATAGCTGGTAAAGGTTTTCTCCCATTCTGTAGAATACCTCTTTGCTTTAATTCACCATTTCCTTTGCTGTACAAAAGCTTTTTAATTTCATGAGGTCCCAGTAGTTGATTAGTGTTTTTATTTCCTGAACAGCTGGGCATATATTCAGAAAGTCATTGCCTATGCCTGTATGCTGAAGGGTTTCCCCTACATTTTTCCTCTAATAGTTTAAGAGTTTCCAGTCTGATATTAAGGACTTTGATCCATTTGGACTTGATTCTTGTGCATGGAGAGAAATAAGGATATATTTCCATTGATCTATATGTCTGTTACTGTGTCAGTACCATGCTGTTTTTGTTACTATGACTCTGTAGTACAGCTTAAGTTTGGTCATACTGCCAGCTTTAGTTTTGTTGCTCAAATTTGTTTTCGCTAGTCAAGGTTTTTTTTTTTTTTTTTTTTTTTTTTTGTGATTCCAAATAAATTTTAGGATTGTTTCCTCTACGTCTGTGTAGAATGCCATTGGAATTTTGATTGGGTTTGCCTCAAATGTATAGATTATATTTGGTAAGGTTGACATTTTCTAATTATTTCTTCTTCCAATCCAAGAATATGGCATGTCTTTCCATTTCTTGGTGTCTTCTGCAATTTCTCTCTTGAGTGTTTTAGTTTCATTGTAGAGATCCTTCACTTCCTTGATCAGGTTTGTTCCAATGTACTTTTTTTTTTTTTTTTTTTGAGGCAATTGTGAATGGGAATGATTCCCTAATTTCATCCTCAGCATGTTTGTTGTTATTATATAGGAAAGCTACTGATTTCTGTGTGCTTATTGTGTATTCTGCTGCAGTGCTAAAAAAATATTTATCAGGTCTAACAGTTTGCTGGTAGAGTCTTTAGGATCCTTTATGTATAGAATCATATCATCTGCAAATAATGATAATATGATCTCTTCCAATTTGTATCCCTGTTATGTGTGTCCCTTGTCCTATTGCTATAGCTAAGACTTCTAGTACTATATTAAATAATAGTGGGGACAGTGGACACACTTGTCTTGTTCCTGATTGTAGTGGAAAAGCTTCAAGTTCCCCACTTAGTATTATATTGACTATAGGCTTGTCATAAATAGGCTTTATTATGTTTAAATGTATTCCTTCTATTCCAAGTTTGTTCAGGACTTTTGTCATGAAGGGATATTGGATTTTGTCAAATGCCTTTTCTGCATCTATTGAGATGATCATGTCATTTTTGTCCTTCATTTCATTTATATGGTGCATTACATTTTTTTATTTGTACATGTTGAACTATCTGTGCATCTCTGGGATAAAGGCTACTTGGTCAGGGTGAATGATTGTTTTTTTGATATATTTTTATATTTTTGCATTCTGCCAGTTTTTTTGTTTGTTTGTTTGTTTGTTTTTGTTTTTCAAGGTAGGGTCTCACTGCAGCCCAGGCTGACCTGGAATTTACTATGTAGTCTCAGGGTGGCCTCAAACTCATGCCAGTCCTCCTACCTTTGCCTCCTGAGTGCTGTTATTAAAGGCGTGTGCCACCATGCCTGGCTTCTGCCAGTATTTTTTTTTTAAATTTTAATCTATGTTCATGAGAGAGATTGGTCTGTAATTTTCTTTGTTTTTGTTCTGTCTTTGTCTAGTTTTGGTATCAGGGTCATCCTGGCTTTGTAGAATGAATTTGGTACTATTCCTTTCTTTTCTATTTTACGGAAAAGTTTGAGAAGCATTGGTGTTCTTCCATGAAGGTCTGGTAAAATTCACCCGTGAATCCATCTGTTCCTGGAGTTCTTTTAGTTCAGAGATTGTTTTTATAACTGTTTATCAATTTTGTTTATCCTTTTAAAGAACCAACACATTCCATTGATTCTTTGTAGTATTATTATTTTGCTTTTTATTTAATTAATTTCTTCCCTAATCTTTGTTACTTCTTCCTCTCTACTGATTTTTGGTTTGACCTACTCTGTTTTGCTTTTGTAGTATTTCAGATTAGTATGTTTTCATTATTCCTATTTCCTTACCCATGTCTTGTATTGAGCTCCTTATTTCTTTAAGATTGTTTCCTGTGTTCTCATTTAGGTAATTGTTTCCTTCTTTGATTTCTTTAAACATAGATATAATCATTTTTGTTTTTTGAAATCTTTGTCAGGCATTTCGTATAAATCATTGTCACTGGAGGTCATTTCTGATGGATTTATAATTTTTGGTGGAATTGTATTGTCTTTCTTTTTTGTGTTTCTTGTAGAGATTTTTGCCTCTTCAGTTAATTTCAGGCTTGGGTTTTCTAATTATCTGCAGTATTTTTAGATGTGTAAATCTTTATATATCTTCAGGGTAGGAGCTTAAGGTGCCAGGTGTGGCTCTTATATTTCTCCCAAAGTAACAGCACAAGTGACCCTAGGCATTGAGGTCACCTGCTTTGCAAGTGTTCTAGTCGGATGGGTATAGGAAATTAGTGGAAAATTTTAAAATTCAATTGAGCAACATACACATTCAATCAAAACCAGCACAGAGTATTTATGCAAGAGTGGGGGTTAAAACAAACAGATAATCTAATAAAGCCAAAGCCCCTAAGAGAGTATGTTGGCTCTGTGCTAAGCTTTCTTTTTCTCTGACTGAAATATCTCATCAATTCATCTGCTACAATTCTCACGAACATGGCATAATCAGCACATATGAATTGTTCATTCACACCGGTCCCCCAAGCTACATTTAAACTACCTACAGCTGCCTAAGTAGAGAACTGTTGATTTCACATCTGTTCTCACCTCATGTAAGTCACATGAAAAGTGTAGGTGATCTGCCTTTTCTATAACTGTGTGGCCAGTCAGCTTCTCTCCATCCTGCCTGCCTCTGGCTTAGTCTGCCTTACACCTCACCATGCTCTTCTTAACTAGACTTCCTTTGTTTTCTTTGCTTCTGCTCCTTCAGCACATCTTACAGATTGTTGCATGCTTGATTTTTCTGAAATGTAAAGTGGATCCCTTTGCTATTTAAAAAACTGCTATGGCTTCCTGCTCACTTCAAGATAAAAATCCACACTTTATTTTGGCTTATAGGTTCAATTTTAAGCTTTTTTCTTCATTTCTTTTGGGATTCCCTGAAATACTAAGCCTGAGGTTTTCCAAGTATTTCACTACACTATTTCATCTCAGTGAAGGCTTACCTGCAGTCTTTATGGCTTGAATATCCCCAGCTGCTTTCATTCTCTGTGCTCAGTGATGTCCTACTAATTCTTTGAGACACATTTGTAGCATTGTTTTTTTCTTCTGAGTTCTGAAATATATACTACTTTCTCTGTACATATAAAAAATATACCCTGGAGATGGAGAGATGGCTTAGTGGTTTAGGCGCCTGCCTGCTAAGCCTAAGAACACCTGTTCCAATCTTCAGGTCCCACGATTAGCCAGATGCAAAGTGACACAAGGGTGCAATGCTGTACTTGCCCACAAGGGGGTACACATATCTGGAGTTCATTCAAAGTGGCTGAGAGGCTGCTGGCTCACCCATTCTCTATCTGTCTCCCTCTCCCCACCCTCTCTCTCTCTGCCTTTCTCTAATATATATATGCCACGATCATAATCCCCACCTCCCATTTCCCTTTCACAAATCCCTCTTCCATTGAATCACTTCTTTCTACCTAGTGACTCTTCTATTTTATTCATTTATTTGCAAGCAGAGAGAGAAAGATATGAAAAGAGACAGAGCGGGAGAGAGAGAGAGAGACAGAGAGAGAGGGAATAGGCATACCAGGGCTTATAGCCACAGCAAACAAATTCCAGATGTATGTGTCACTTTGTGCATTGGCTTTACATGGATACTGGGGAAGTGAACCTTTGTTGTTAGGCTTGGCAGGCAAGTGCCTTAACTGCTGAGCCATCTCTCCAGCCCTAGTGTCTCTTCTATCTTGATGGCATCATTTGTTTCCTTCCTCTTATGCAAAGGTGCTGTGTATGTAGACCTGTGAGGCAATGAAACATGACCACTTTGTATCTGGAAGATAGTGTTGCAAACCACTCCCACCTTTCTTTTGGTTCTTAGGGTCTTTCCACCACCTTTTCCACAAATGGTCTGTGAGTATTGGACGGTGTGATAGATATGTTTCACTTAGTGCTAAACACCCCACTTCTTCTCAGCACTTTCATGAGTTCAGAGTTGTGGTGATTTGATTCAGGTGTCCTCCATAAGCTTAGGTGTTCTGAATGCTAGTTTCCCAGATGATGGAGATTTGGGAATTAACACCTCCGTGAGGCAGTGTATTGTTGGGGGCAGGCTTATGAGTATAGCCAGCCTCCTCTAGCCAGTGTTTGGCACACTCTCCTACTAGTGTTGTCCTATGGTATTGGCCAGGAGGTGATGTCCACCCTCTGCTTATGTTGCTGTTTTCCCCTGCCATCATGGAGCTTCCCCTCAAGTCTGTAAGCCAAAATAAACTCCCCCTCCAAACTGCTCTTGGTCAGGTGTTTTCTGCCAGCAATGTGAACCTGACTGTCACAGTAAAGTTGACACTGAGAGTGGGGTCACTGCTGCTAGACATCTGAGTGTGTGGCTTTTGGTCCTTTGAAGCTGATTTTTGAGAGGACTGTGGAAGGATTTGAAACCTTGGCCTAAGAGATGCTTTGCAGTGCTGGTCAGAGTTGAAAGACCTGAATATAGTAAGAACTATGGATTGTGTGGCTTGGCTTGTGAGGGTGCTAAAAAACTTTGCATTGACTGGGCTAGAAGCAGTTTGTGTGAGAGGCTTGCTGTTATGCCTGTGTAATGAGAACTTGTGCAGGGTTGCACTGCTTAGAAATGGACTAGAGTGTTCAGAAAGACATGGCACAGAAAAAATGAAATTTTTGGGCTGAAACTGCTATCCATTCAGTTGCAATTGTATAAGAGATTATAACCATTGAGATCAGGCCAGCTTTCCTGCACTTCAACAACAGAAAGAATGCAGAGTCTTTTGAAGGGACCTGAATAGTGAAGGAGAGTCTTGTTCTTCAATGTCTGCTTTATTCCCCCCTGGATTAACAAATTGGCACCCCACCCCTATTATGGAGCATAAGAAATGCAGGAAAGAAAGGGTCACTGAATTTGCAACATGGTCTTGTGTTTTGGAAATGGCCATGGGCAGTGTGAAGCAGGTTTGCTGGATACCTGCATAGAGACCTGATGGAGCCATGAGGATCGACTCTGGGTGGCAGCGGAGACCAGTAGTGATGTCGGGACTGTAAGATGACTACTAAGGAGAGCTGCCAGACCCAGATACAGTTTCCCAGGACTGTGAGTAACCTAGCTGGAGGGATGGAATTGGAACTCCAGAGACTTGTTGCTGGTTAGAATTATTGGAGCTACAGAGTTTGATGTTTGTCCTGTTTAAATATTATATTGGTTGAATATTTCTTTGCTATACCCAATGCCATCTTTTGCAGTATGAGTGTTTATTCTGTTCCATTAATGGGATATTATTTTTTTCCAGGGAAGTTTTTTTTGGTATTATGGAAAAACCAACCAGTTAAAGGACCTAAAAACAGCCAAAAGGTCACACAGCACACTTCAGGAACCCCTGGCACATTTGATAGTTGAACATCATTGGGATTGATAACAAGTATGGGAACTTTTAAATTTGGATGAAGGCATTGTATTTTATGTCATGTATAGTTATCAGAGTATGGGGGCCAGGGTTTGATGGTGGTGGTTTGATTCAAGTGTCCCCCATAAACTTAGGTGTTCTGGATGCTGTGTTTCCAGCTGATGATTTTGGAATTAAAGCCTCCTGGGGGCAGTGTATTGTTGGGGCTGGGCTTATGGGTGTTATAGCCAGCTTCCTCTAGCCAGTGTTTGGCACTCTCCTGCTGATGTTGTCCAGGAGGTGATGTCCACCCTCTGCTCATGCTATCATTCCCCCTGCCATCATGGAGCTTCCCCTTGAGTCTGTAAGCCAAACAAAACCTCTTTTACCCACAAACTGCTCTTGGTTGGGTGTTTTCTACCAGCAATGTGAAGCTGACTCCAACAGTTAGGAAGCAAAGATGAGGAAACATATCCCACCCCAGCACTGAAATTTTCTTGTAACAGTCCATCATTTCTGGGCACATCATTATCCACCCTACATGGTCCTTTTGCAAAAATAAATAAATAAAATAAATAAATAAATAAATAAATAAAAAAAGAAATCTCTTTTTTAATGTATACATTATTATCTAGGAAGAAGTAGATTTCATATGGCTTATGGATAATATATTTCATGACTAACCTGTCTCACACAGTTCCTCATTCATTTTCATCTCTCCTCACAACCCTACTTAGATCTTTCCACCCATGGTATTCTCCCCTCTACATACCTATCTTTTACATGCTCTCCTTAAGTCCTCCCTACATAGCCACTTTCTAGCATCGTGACCTTTACTACTGACTTTTAGTCCAACTCACATAAATCTAAACATTGAAGCTGGGATCCACATAGGAAGGTATATGCAGTAGTTGACTCTCTGCTGCTGGGTTACTTCACTTAGTATAATCTTTTCCAGATCAACCCAATGCCCTGTAAATTGCATAAAGAGTTGCCAGTGTCCACAGCTCCTGCAATCTTAGTTGTTCATTTTTCTTTATGGATGAATAATTTCCATTGTGTCTATGTGAAACAACTTCAGTATCAAGTGATTTTTAAAAATAGTTTATTTATTTATGTAAGAGAAATAAAGAAGGAGAGGAGAGAGAGAGAGAAATGGGCACTCCAGGGCCTCTACCCCCTGCAGAGCAACTCCATATGTATGCGCCATCTTGTATATCAGGCTTTATGTGGGTATTGGGGAGTCAATCCTGGGTCCTTAGGCTTTGCTGGCAGGTGTCTTAACCACTACATGTGATGAATCGAGCAGTAATGAAATGAATTGCAAGCATCTCTGTGCTGATAGGATATAGAGTCCTTTGGGTATATGCTCAAGAGTGATATATCTCATATGCCATATGAGATATGGTATTCATTTTTTGGCTTTTGGAGAAATTCACCACACTAATTTCCATAGTGGCTGACCGTTTGTACATTCTCAGTAAAAGTAAGAGTTGCCAGTGTCCACAGCTCCTGCAATCTTAGTTGTCATTTGTTTTCCTGATAGACATCCTGACTAGAATGGGATGAAATATCCATGTGGTTTAAATTTCCAGGAAATCTTCAAATATTGAAACAAGAAGTGATTTATCTTTACTTATTTCATTTATAGGTGGAATATGGAAGATTCTATTTGCAAGAATGGTTCATTTTAAGAATAGTTGGGTACTCTAATGATTTTGCTCACATTGTAAGATTCTTTAGTGATAATTATTTTTTTAAGTCATCAAGCACATCTTGCTTAGTGATTCTGGTCCATGCATCAGGGATTGTACCTTTTTCTGTAAATGTTTTCTTGTATCTTTCTTCCAGCTGTGATCTGAAGTGACAGACAAACCATTTCCAATATGGCTGGGTGGATGAATCGGGGGTGATGCTCCAGGTAGCATAATCCCCTCCTGCCCGCCTGTAGTCCTTGTAGGGGAATTTCAATTCATCATTCAAAACCATGAAACAATCACTTGCTACAAAAGTAGAGCAGCATTCAAGGGCAAAGTACTCTTTTTTATACCAATTGCACCCAATGACAACCTGAGGGCGGTGGAACGGAACACTGTGGTCTCCGTCATGTGCAGGAATTGTGTTTGTACAAATTGCCTTGCATAAGGGACATTGTTTCCAGCAGCCACAGAGGTGTTCAGATAGGATCTTCTCAATTTCAGGAACCATTTCTTCGATGGGCATGCTTGCACAATTCTCTTCCACTTTACTCATGGCAGGATCCAAAGCTGCACTCATGGCTTCTTTGAGAAACTTGATGTCTGTTATTTCCTGGTGTTCAATGCTTATCAGATCTCTTCGTGGGAAGATCACATTGCCCCCTAGGTGGTCACAGAACAGATCCAGCCACCGGGATGCAGTGCTGCTTTCATCTTGAGCTACTGCTATGGACTCGTGAATGGCAGAGAGGACAGCATGCCTGATGTCATCTAGACTCCTTTTTAATGTAGTCTTTACTTTTTCACTTCTGTTGTCTGAACAGTATCTTCTAATGTGATTACCAATGTAATTCTTAAAAAAAGATTTAGCATGATGAATATACTGCCAGTAATTATCAAAGTTTTCTTCCTCTGCCAGAGAAATGAGAATGTGTTTCTCCAGATTAGCCCTGTTTCCACTGAATGCAGGACAGGTAGCTCGCATGTCCCCAGCTATTTTAGGAGCCATTTTCCCCCTTATGGTGGTAGAGATAGCAGGAATGAGCTTGTTCCACAGAAAATCAACAAATGATGTGATAGAGGTGGCACCTTGGCAGGAGATCTTAAAACTCATGAAGAAATCATCTTTTTTGCTTTCCAGATAGTTCACAGGATCATTTGCTCTCTTGAATTCCCTGTGCATTTCCTTAAATCTCTTTGCTGCTCTTTGGAACAAACATGTAGATAATTCAATGCAGTATTTGTTTGTAAATATGAATTCTTCTTCACAGGAAACAGATCTTACTTCTGTTTCAATTATCCTCAAGATTTCATGGAAGTCATTCAAATTGTAATCTCGCCGTTGCCTCCAAATATTATTAATTGTCTCATCATATTTTGAAAAAATGTGATTAGTAATCATCATGATGGACTCTTTGTGACGAACTGCTAAACTCTTTGGAATGAGACCAAGCACTCTTTTCATTTGCACATGTTTATCATAGTTGATCTGAAACTTCTCTCTAGAATATCTTTTTAGTTTGTCGGCTATGTTTTTCTCCTTTTTGAAGTACTCCAACAGTATGTTTTCAGAACCCACATCAATGTCAGGCTCAAAGACATTAGGGACAGATGATGACACTTGATAGACCCAACTTGTCCAAAGTTGACTGAATTTCTCATGTAATTTTTCATCACTTAATTCTTTACCCTTTAAACTTAAAGCCAACTTTCGGCTCTTCTCTAATAATTCATTTTCATACTGTGTCTTTTGTTGATCCAGCCTTTCTTGGCCTTTTCTAAAAATGATAAGTTCATTCACTTTCCTTCTAGTGTCTGAAATAAGAGCATCTTTAAGGATTAGCAGTTTATGTTCAAAATTTGCTTTCCACTGAACCAGTATTTCACTATCTTGGTCTTCCTTAAAGAATTTTTCAAAATCTTTCTTGATGGTTTCATATTTCTTGTTAATGGGAGTCTCTAGCATGATTGCTGTGAGTGTCAGGATTTTCCCATTCTGGACCTGGTTGTTCAACTGATTCTGCAAATCCAGCATATGACTCCTCAGCTCCCAGGACCACTGGTTGTACATGGTTTCCAGTTTGTTCATGGCCATGACCTCTTGGGTATTCCTGAAGTTGAAAATGAAGTTCTCACTCACCAGGGCTCTCCATAAGTCTTTAACCTGAAATTTTACATCTGATATCTTCATGATGCATCTCTTGGATTCCTGTTGAGCAGTCAAAAGAATGTCACTTTTCAGTTCCTGGACATTGTGGCTGTAGCGAGGATTGGGAGGCGCCATTGGGGGATTGCCATCCCAGAGGTGAGCAAAGTAGTAGACCTGAGTATTGACGTCAAACTTAATGACATCACTGAAGCGGGTTACGTTTGGGCACTCCTCCTGTTCAGCAGCTAATGCTGCCATTTTGTCCAGTCTCTGCTCTAGCCGCCGTCGGCCTTCCATAGTTTGGTCTTTAGCTGCGACTTCTCCCACATTCTGATGGACAAAGAGGCAACTGGGGGAGATTTTGACTTGTTTCATCCGCAGAAAAGCTTGGACTGCTATTTGTAGGATATCTTGCATTTCTGAAGGATTCTCCCCAAAAATGTTGATCAGAGTCAAGTTTCCAAGTCCAATGACAAAGGTTGCTAACTCATTGTCCCAATTCTGGGATTTGTTGTTGAGTTCTGGGGCCCGAAGTCCTTCTGTGTCCACAACCAGCACAAAGTCAAAGCCAAGTTCCTTCGTGAAGGTCTCCTCCACCTTCAGGAGCTGCATGTAGGCCCCCCTGGTACACCTGCCAGCACTGACAGTGAACTGGAGGCCAAAAAGGGCATTCAGCAGGGTGGACTTCCCTGAGCTCTGCAGGCCAAGGACAGAGAGAACAAATAGCCTTTTGTCCCCAAGCTTCTCAGAGACCTTGTCAAAAACAGCTGCCACCCACTTCAGAGGCACATAGGAAGCATCTCCATCCATGAGCTCAATGGGGATGCCACATATCATCAGGTCTGCAGCAATTTCAGGGAGGGAGATAGGGAGACTGTTTCTTTTGGGGTCATTTTCTTCCAGAGCTTCATAAATCTGGCCAACTTCTCTGAGAAGTTGTTCAATTCCCAAGGTACAGTTGCAGATCTCTATGGAGTTGGCTTCTATCTGACTCTCCCAGATTTGCACTGAGTTTGTCTTTTGTGTCTTCTGTTTTTCTTTGTGGACCATTGACCAGAGATATTGTTGCTTCTCTTGCAAGTTTTCCAAATGTGCTGTGGTCAGGTTTTCCAGGAACACACTCAGCCACTGCAAAAAGTAAAGTTTCCAGTGAGATTGTGAAATATTTTGAAGGATTTCTAGGACAGAGCGCATTAAGTCATTGAGAGGAAAGGCCTTTTGCAACTGCTGGGACCTAATTATTCTTTTCTCTCTCTCAATTTCATTCTTGTGTTGTTCAATGCTCTGATTCCCCTTTTCTCTCAGGTGATAGAGTTCTTTGTCCTTCTTACACCAAAGGTGCCACAGTTGTCCCTGAAGGGGAAGTAAGCTTTCCTTTATCTGAGAGAGTTCCAACTCTGTCAGGAGAGACATTATGGTCTGTGCCTTTGCTTTGGCTTCCTGGCAGTCACTCTGGTCTTCATCAATAAGGAATCCATGTTTGTGAGCAATCAGGGAACACTCCTCTAAGCTGAGGGCAGTGCCAGATTGCTCTAGCAGATGTTTGATTGCAGCTGTGAGCTCCTCTGCTAAATCTGCCTCGTTTCTATTCCTGATGCCAATTCTCATCCTTCTTCCAGTATTTTTATTCATGGTCTTTTCTTTGTCATCAAGCAAGCAGATCACAGGTTGGGATGCCTGCCACAGGTCACGGACAATTTTTTGGTTTTCTTTATTGTCATCAGAGGCTGACATGAGGACCACGATGAGAGAAGAGATCTCCTGCAGGAAGGTGAGCTGCCGCTCATGGACCTTTGCATCTCCGTGAAGGTTGGTGAAGGTCACACACTGCTCAAATCTGTCCTCATCCTCCCCACCAGGACAGAACCAGCAGAGCTCCACCACTCCACCCATCAAGAGACAGTTCTTGCTGCTTCCCCTGCAGTGTCTGTGAAAAAACACATCATGTTTTCGCTTACTGAGAAGAGAGTTCATGATCTGAGACTTGGAAGCAGAGAGGCCATGTCCAATTCTAATGAAGGACACGATGGGGGTGGACACATGACACATGTGCTGGTTCTTTCGACTGCTGCTCTTGTGTTGTGGTGATTTACTTGCTTCTTGCCAGCTTCTCCTAATTTGTCTGAGAGGCCAGAGAGAGAATTCAATCTGAGAAGTGGTCGGAGATGGCACCAGAAGAGGGAGGGCATATTGACAAATGGAAAGTTTACCCACAATATATTGTCTGGCAAAATGATCTGCACAGTGAAAAATGGCCATCTGAATATCCATTGGGTGGATGTGGGGCTGGGATGTTGGGCTGGAAGGGTTAGTGAGATCATCACTGTTTTCAAACACGTCTTCATAGGGATCCAAAGCCTCATCTTCCTGATGGGAGGAACCTGTGTGGACCTGGTTTTCTATGTCTGCACTGTCTTTGAAGACCAGGTGTCTCACCCCATAATCCAGCATCAGTAGCTTTTGCAGGAAATAGAAGGGAAGCTCCCGTTCAGATGTGGCCTGAGTATTGAACACAGAAGTCTTGTAGATCAGATGGAAGTCAGCTCTACTCATCCCTTTTGGGTAATAATGTTCTAGACCTAAACGCTGCAGCAAATCCAGGAAAGGTCCACTTTCTATCACTTCCTTTTTGTTGTTGTCATTATTTTGTGGTGTGTAAAGTTCATTCTTTTCATGGCAGAAACTTTGCAAATGTTTTTTTCTCTTGCTCATTTTCACAGCAGAGATGGTAACTTTGTCATCCCCACCAATGAGTGATCTCAAGTCTTTCTGTACATTTTCCCAGTCATGATACATTCCAAGCTTTGTGAGCACATGTGAAACTTCTTCTGACAAGAACTGTCCCATATGTTGTCTTATTAATGCTAAGCGCCGTTTTTTCTCTTTTTGAGAAATGGCCGTGGTTCCAACTGTGGCTGTCAGGGCTGTGAGCACTAGGAATGCATGTGCGCTCGAGACAGAAATATTTTTGAGTTCCTGATATTGTTTATGAACACTTTGCATTTTCTCCAGTAGGAAGTTCAATTCAGCACAGCCTAGAACATGTTGAAATATGTTGTTTATAGACTCATATCCTGCCGCCGCTGCAATGGTAAGAAGCAGTAGCTGCGTGTCTGGCTGCTCTGTTTCTTGCAGATGATTCAAGAAGCAGCTGAGAGCTGTGGTTACCTCATGTGTGGCCTTTCTTTGAGCTTCTTCCACTGCCTCTGGGGACTCTGATTTGAGGTTCGTGTCCATGAGGCTGTTTTGGGTTTCTTTTAAGGCTTTAATGAAGTCAGAAAATTGTGTGATGCTGACTTGCTCTTCCTCTGCCTCTGACTGGTGGATCCACTGCATGATGGAGTGAGCCTGAGGAAAGGTGGTCACTTTGTGCACATGAGGGTCTAGAAGGCTGCGTAACTGAGATTTAATAAACCCTGTGCTCTGGGTGGGTGAGTTTTTGCAAAAGTCAACAGTATTTATCAGAAAATTTTGCAGACCTAAGTCTTTGAGGCATGTATTTGTCCAAATATCATGAACTTTATTTTTGTCGCTCAACATTTGTCTGAAATGTATCAGCTTCTTAAGCTGTTCTTCAGGATCTGAAACCTTCCAGGATTTCATTTCCTCTAGGAAAAGCCTGGCTTCCTTTTCAGCACTCAGTACTTCCTCTCCATGCAGGGTCTGTCCAGTGAAGTTTGTCAGAGCAGTGTAGTGGTCTTTCAGGCAGTTAGCTATCCGAAGGGGGTTTGTAAAATCACTTTTGTGGCTAGAAAGTATGATGTCCCAAATGGGCACCAGCTGATGTCCTCGGTCAACAACAGACCAGGTTTGATTGTTGGCCATAAGGCCAGCTTTCCACTGGACAATTCCATCTGCTTCTGGTGGTCCACCTGTCTGGGCTACAGATAATTGGACTTGGATTTGAAAGTTTTGAAAAGCTTTGTGCTGAGAAGTTATTTTTGAATGTGAGTCTGACATGTTCACATCTAGAGCTGTTTCAGATCCAAAGCCACTGTAGCTCCTCCTTATATAAATATCCAGGGCCTGTGCTACCTGCCGCCTCACATCAGCCAGCTGCTCACTTTTGAAACCCTCTGCAATGGCCTTCCACCAGTAGATCCCTCCCAGATGAACAGGGGCCTTGTTAGCATGGGAACCAAATCTCTGGAAGAACTTTTCAATCCTGTGCCTCAGTAAGAGGAATCTGTTCTGACCAGCAATGTGATCTAGAAAGTCTTCAATGCTTTTTATTTCCTGGAGAGCAGACTTGGAGAGCTGTATCTGATCCTTGGGAATGTGGTAGGTAGCCAGGGGGACATAATTGAATGTGCATGAGCAGAAATATGTGTGTTTAGAATGTGATTGGCATGTTTCCTTTAATTCTGAATTCATGCTTTGATCCATTCCACCTTCTAAACTGAATCCACACCCTCCACCCTTAGCTGACATTGTGACCCCAAAGCCCAACTTCTCTATAGTCTGGGTGAACTGGGCTTCAGCTCCAGAAGAGGTGAATTCTATCCTTTCCATCCTCGTGCCCTGCTCAGGTCCCAGGAGTGAGAATTCTCTGGGGACACTGAGTAGCTCTTCTCGCTTCTCTGTCAGGTCCTTTTGGTGGCTGGTCTTGTAAATTCCCTGCAGGGCCAGGCCTCCAGATGCCCATCTAATCAGATCCCTGTCTGGCAGACTTTGCCTGAGGCTCAGTGCATGCTCCACGTGATCCAGATGTCTCTGCATGTTCTCCATGACTTCTTTTAGGGGAACTCCAGGCTTTGGCCAGTACTGCTCAGGGATGTCCATCGCTTGCCTCAGCTCTGCTTCTGTCCTCCTCACTGCCTCCTCCTGTCTCTGCTTCCCATCTGCCTGCAGCTCCCTCAGCTCCCGCAGTGCCTCTTCTGCCTGCTTCTGCCTTTTCTTCATGGTCTCCAGTGGAGACTCCTGGGACTCTGGATGGCTCTTTGACTGGGAGAGTTCAAGCAGCTTCTCCAGGGCCCTTTTCTCCCATGGGTGTTGTGCCTGGGACTTGAGCTCCTGAAGGTCATTTTCTTTTAAGGATTGTAAGTCCCGGGCAGAGGTCACACCTGCATGTTCCTGCAACTTAGGTATCCAGTCCTCAACACTTAATCCCACTTCTGTCAGCATGTCTTGCATGTCCTGCTTTCTTTTGCCTCTGTACTGAGGCTCAACTGGTTTGGCCATTGCTATGTGAAGAAGAAACACTCAGTTAGTCTTTTATACTTCTTGCTATTAGGAAATGTCAGCCACATGGCCAAAATTGTAAATACTTTACAATGTGAGGCTTCCTTATCCCTCCTTTAATTGTTCTAATATATATGGTTCACATTTTTTGTACTTGAAATTAATACAGACTCAACTGCATGGAAAGTATTATACTGAAGGATGGAGGTAAAAACATAGTTCAGTTACAGCTCGATGTTTATTTATAAAATAAATGTGATTATACCACCTATGGAATATCTTTCCTTTGTATTTATTTATAATCCCTCAAGTTGACTGATTCCATTTTTTTCTGTCCCTTTTTAAAAGACATCTAATGTTTCTTTGCACCTCTCTGTCCCTGTACTTGCAATTCGAGCTTGGTTTTGCTTGTCACTCATTTCCTTTCACCTTGCCTTAGTTAATATCATCTTTGTATTATACTATCAACTTTTCTACTCTGATATCAACCACATCTGGAAATGTCGATCCCACTGCTCTTTGTAGCCATTCTTCATCAGTGTTATTTCTATCCCCCAGATGTCCTAAGTGCACATCCTTAGCTAGGAAATCTGATGAGATATCACATGTTTCAACTTCATGGCTTCTATTATCCCTGTTCCATCCAAGGGCACTATTGTACTTAGCCAATGGGTGTCAAACTTGTCTGTCTTCTTCTTAATGTTGAATTTAGTAATTTTAACTTAGACTCTTAAGTCCCATTTCTTTTCAGCCATAGCCAAGCAACCATTTGTTAAAGAGATTAATATGGAGAAGAGGAAGCCATAAACTCTCCATCAGAAGTAATAGGAGAATTTCACCAAGGAATTTTGAGTCCTTTAAGAGTATCTTCCCATTTTAGATCCAGAAAGCTATGATATTGGGGAGACAAGATTTATAAAGAGGACTCAAGGAACTCACAGGACCCCCTGGTATTATGCCCCATGCTTCCTCAGAGCCCATATTCTAGGGTAACACTTTTTGGCCACAGCTGCTGAGGTTCAGGTGAACACAGTTTTGCTTTTTTATCAACAAAGTGAAGGTCCAATATAAACCTTGGTGACATCTAAATGTGCCAATTATACAGACACTTAAATACATGAAGTGTTGAAATATGGCCACCTCCACCTGGATTTCAAAGGGTGCTACAAACATCTGTCATTCAGGTAGATCTTTGCCAGAATCTCCCCTTGTTTTACTGCCATAGAGGAAGGGCTGCCCCTGAGATCCTTGAACTGCACAGCCACCACTGTGCAATGCCAGCCTTGAGGAGAGTCTCTGACCCCAGTTAGTAAGAATTCTTATTGTGTCCAACCCAGAAAAAGCAAAGGGGCAAGGACGCCTGAGGTCTTGTTTAGAATGTGTGAAATAGAATCAAAGGAGATCATTCTCAATCTTAATATTAGTATTATTTAACCAGTTGAATATTTTTATCCCACAGGACTTACAGGGTGACCTTCACTCATTTTTTTTCCCTATTTGTGTCTTTTGGGATAGCAATGTATCCTTTGCTTTTTCTACTGATATTGAATAAAAAGATAGGAAAATTAGAGTGACATGGGAAGAAAAGTTTGGAAAAGAATTAGGCCCTTAATCTGGTCTGTCTTTTTCTGCTGAGAGAAGCTGGAAATTCCAGTGCCACAGATATAGCCAAAAGTGCCTATGGAGACAATGCGTGTTTTTCTGGATATCTCAGATATTATAAATGCAATAAATAACCTGTGCTTACTTAGGGCCCAAAGGATATATAATGTTGAACTTTTAGTACTCCCCTTTCATTGTAGGTATAAACAATAAACCTCATAAATTCAGCTGATAACTTTGTTCACAAAGAAAATTCTTTAAGGTTTTAAATAGTTATAAAGTATACTCTGACTAGTGTTTAAAAGGGGATTATTTCTTAACCTTTAGAGATATAATTGGAAACCATAACATACTCATTAAAAAGTCACTTAAATGACATAGCCCTGAAGTAGTCCACACTTGAGCGTTTGTTCTTTTTTTTTTTTTTTTTAAGGTTTATTTTGGAGGGGGGGATTGAGGTAGGGTCTCACTCTCGCCGTAGTCCAGGCTGACCTGGAATTCACTATGTAGTCTCAGGGTGGCCTTGAACTCTCTGAGATCCTCCCAACTCTGCCTCCCAAGTGCTGGGATTAAAGGAGTGCACCACCATGCCCAGCTAACATGTTTCTTAGTCTTTCTCTGAGCATCTCTCTAACAAGCCCTGTGTGTAAGATATACAGTTAAAATATCCTTTAATAAATATCCAGCTTAGTTTTATAATGGCTTCCCTTGAAAATCCTTTTTTTGGGGACAATTCCCACAAATTCTAGTTTTGTTGAATGTAGGTTCCCCCAGGGGAAAGGGACCCTTTGGGACACTCTGGGAAATGGAGTGGAGATCTGCTTCTGTTGCATGGCCCTGAGGACACTACCATTGCAATCTGGAACCAGATAACTGTTTGATTTCACAGGGCCACAGCTAAAGGGGGGGATTTGCCTCAGGATAAATTCTACTTTGTCTCTCATAGCTGGTTAAGATAAAACTCTTGGGAGTTGCATGTGGAATGCATTAAGGTTTTTACAGCTATTGGAATGCACTGAGCGTATTTTCTGGATGAGAAGGACATGAGTGTGGATAGACTAGCAGCAGAATGTTGTGGTGTAAGTGTTTCTCTCCTTTGCACCTCATGCATGATCTCAAATGCTGTTGCAATTATCTTCTCATTGCTGAGCAAAACCTCTGACCAAAAGCAGCATATAGAAGGGAAGGGTTTACTTCAGTTGCAGTCTTGAGGGAAAGTTTCATCTTGCCATGTCAGAGCAGCAGCTGGGCAGCATGTCTCAGCTATAAGGAAAGAGTCTAAGTTCTAGGCTTGGAGCTGGGCTAATAATCTTCAATGTCAGCTTCAAGTTACATAGTAAAGGGCTATATCCTCACATGCAGAGGTTACTCTATTTTTTTTTTTATGTTCATGTTTTTCATTCATGTGATACCTGTGAAAGAAGATTCTTGTCAGATATAAGAACTGTAATTTTGGAATTCCTAGCATCTGGAACTGTAAGTAAATAACTTTGTTAATGATAAATTTCTCAACCTAAAGTATTTGTAGTAATCACAAAGTTATTGGTTATCCACCCAGGCTGTGTGTCACCCTTGCACTGGTGTGTGTACATCTTTACGGGGTGTTTGCTTCGGAGTAGTGTAGACCACTGGTTGGTCACACTGTTGTTGGCCACTTTCCCCTAGTGGCCTTTGTAGTGCTAGATGTAGTAAGCTAGATGGGCTTACTGTCTGGGGACTGGCTCTGTGCTGGATTCCAGCCAGGTCTCTCAGTGTTCTAACAGCAGCATATGGTGACTTACCTTTTACCTCAGGCAGGTAATCAAGTGCTTTGACAGAAGCTTGTCTTATTTTGCAAATCTCATAAGTCTCTCTGATCAACAGCTCATTGTGGGTAGCAACTGAATTTTAGTACTGGGAGTTATAGGCCACAGCCAAAAGAAATTTTAATGTAAGGCTTCATCCCACCCTCTCCAGGGCCTATCTTTTTAGGCACTGCCCCCATATTTCTGTTGAAGGTTAAATCTCTTAGTCTACCTTCAAGGAAAAGGTTTTCTATGGCACCAGTTCATTTTGGGTTTAGTTTTGTGTTTGTTTTCCCCTGCCAACCTTCCCTTCCCCTTCCACCAAACCCTTCCATCCCTATTGTCTGGATCTCTAGTTGTCTATCAGGTATGCCAGCAAATCAAGCTGATCCAGGTTAGGAGCCGCAGGTGAGAACATGTGGCATTTGTCTTTCTGTGATTGTGTGTGTTCCTTGAGTATGATCTGTTCCAAGTCTATCCATTTTCCTACAAATTTCATTGTATCATTTGTTTTCTTACTGCTGAGTAGAATTCCATATATATATATATATATACACACACACAACTTTGTTATCCATTCATCCAATGATGAGAACCTGGGTTGATTCCATTTATTAGCTATTATGAATTGAGCAGGTATAAACCTGGTTGAGCAAATATCTCTGTAGTGAAGCATGGAGTATTGAGGGTAAATGCCCTAAATAACTGGGAACAACTGGGTCTGCTCTAAGTTTTATGTTCATCTTTTTGAGGAATCCTGTTTCCTCACATCCTCACCAGCCTTTGTTGTCATTTGATTTTTTTAAACATTTAAAAAAATTATTTTATTTATTTTTGGAGAGAGACAGAGAGAGAAAGAGAGAGAAGGAGAGGGAGACAGATAGAGATGGGTGCCAGCAGTCTCTCAGCTGCTGTGAACGAAATCCAGATGCATGCGCCCCTTGTGGTCAAGTGTGGCATTGCGCCCTTGTGTCACTGCATCTGGCTAAATGTGGGACCTGGAGTTTGGAACCGGGTTCTTAGGCTTAGCAGGCAGGCACCTTAACCGCTAAGCCATCTCTCCAGCCCTCATTTTATTTTTATTTTATTTTATTTTATTTTATTTTATTTTATTTTATTTTATTTTAAATTTTATTTTTGTTTTTAGAGGTAGGGTTTCACTCTAGCTCCAGGCTGACCTGGAATTCACTCTGTAGTCTCAGGGTGGCCTAGAACTCATGTTAATCCTCCTACCTCTGCCTCCTGAGTGCTGGGATTAAAGGCGTGCGCCACCACGCCCGGCTTCATTTGATTTTTTAATGATTGCCATCCTTATTGGAGTATGGTGGAATCTCATAGTTGTTTTAGTTTGTATTTTCCAGATGATTAAGGATGTTGAACATTTTCTTAGGTATTAGCCATTTGTATTTCTTCCTTTGAGAGTACTCTATTCAGTTCTCTGCCCACTGGAAGTTACTTCTGATTTGTCAAGTAGATTTTGTTTTATAAAATGTGGTGCACCTGTGTTTGGTGCATATTGATTTATGATTATGATGTCCTCTTGTTGGATCATCCCTTGATGAGTAAAAAGTGGCCTTTGTCCTTTTTGATTAGTTTTAGTTTGAAGTCTATTTTTTCCAGATATTAATAGAGTTACACCAGTTTTTTTTATTTCCACTTTTGGAAAATCATTTTCTATCCTTTCACCTTGAGGAGTTATCTGCCTTTAGTGACATGGGCAGATAGCAGAAGAAGGGCCCATTTTACTGATCCACCCTGTTAACTTGTATATTTTGATAGGTGAGTTAAGAGCATTAATATTTAAGGTTATAACTGTGACATTTGAGTTATTCCCTGCCATGATGGGGTGCTTGATGTGGTTTGTTGCTTTCTTGGGCTTTGTACTTTTTTTTTTTGTTTTGTTTTTTTTTTGTTTGTTTGTTTTTTGTTTTTGTGGTTTGTTCCAGTTTGACCTTTCACTTTTTGTTTCTGCCTCATGTTGATCCTCCTACCAGAGTGCTGGGATTAAGGCCTGATCCATTTGATTTTTGTTATTGCCATTGTATATTTTGAATAGGTGAGTTAAGAGCATTAATATTTAAGATGTTATAACTGTGACATTTGAGTTATTCCTGCCATGATGGGGTGCTTGATGTTTTTTGTTTTCTTGGGCTTCAAGTAGATTTTGTTTTTGAGCCTGCTCTGTTTTTTTTTTTTTTGTCCTCTTGTTTTCATCCCTTTTTTTTTTTTTGTTTGTTTGTTTGTTTTGGTTTTTCAAGGTAGAGTTTCACTCTGGTACAGGCTGACCTGTGATTAACTATGTAGTCTCATGGTGGCCTTGAACTCACAACAATCCTCCTACCTCTGCCTCTCAAGTGCTGGGATTAAAGCCGTGCTCCACCATGCCTGGCTTTGTGATCTTTTCTTATAGGCTCTTGAGATTGGTTGTTTGACTCTTCTGTATGAATTATTCTCTGAAGTATTCTCTGTAGGTTTGGCTTTGTGTTCACATAATCATAGAGCTGACTTTTTACATGGAAAGTTTTCCTTTTAGTATATTATGAATGATACTTATGGTGGGTACAGTAGTTTCAGTTAGAAGCCATAGTTTTTAGACTTTGAAGTGTTCTATTCCAGGCCCTTCTGGCTTTCAGGGTTTCCATTGAGAAATCTGAGGTAATTCTGATAGGATTGATTGCCTTTGTATGTAAAATGTTGTTTTTCTCTTGCTTCTTTTAGCACTCTCTCTTTGTTTTCATTGTTTAGAGTTTTAACAATGGAGAGATTCTTCTTTGTTCTAGCCTGTTTGGAGTTCTGTTAGCTTCTTGTACTTGAGAAGGGTAGGAAAGTTTTCTTTGATAATTTTGTTGAATAAGTTCTCCATGACTTTGGTCTGAATTTCTTCCCCTTCTGGAATATCCATGTTAGGACATGTTAGGACATTTAAGGGTATCCCACAGTTCCCTCATGTTCTGCTCACAAAGGTTTTTGAATTTTATCAAAATTTTTGGACTTTCAAGCTGCTTCTTCTGTCTTGTCTTCCAGCTCTGAGGTTCTGTCCTCCACATGATTAACTGTTGTTGAGAGTCTCTAGAGAGGTTTTCACTAGTTCAGTTTAGTTTTCATCTTCTGCTGCCTTTTATGTATAGTATCCATCCCTTTTTGAGTTTGAATTTCAGGTCTTGTTTTGATTTTCTTAATGCTTCTTGAATTCATTCTTGCATTTACTTATGACTTCATTAAGCTTAACCAGCTGGTTATTGAGATCCTGCATTTTTTGGCTCACCTTCAGTTCATTTATCTCTCTTTTGAGGTGTTGCAGTCAGGTTCGCATTGCTGGCAGAAAACACCCGAGCAAGAGTGGCTTATGGAAAAAAATTATTTTGGCTTACAGACTAGAGGGGAAGTTCTATGATGGCAGGGGAAAACAATGGCATGAGCAGAGGGTGGACATCACCTCCTGGCTACCATCAGGTGGCAACAGCAACAGGAGAGTGTGCCAAACACTGGCAAGAGGAAATTAACTCTAATACCCATAAACTCGCCCCAAACAATACACTGCCTCCAGGAGGCATTAATTCCAAATATCCATCAGCTGGGAACCTAGCATTCAGAACACCTAAGTTTTTTGGGGGCACCTGAATCAAACCACCACATTCTGCCCTTGTCCCCATAAACAGATATCCATCCATGATGTAAAATGCATTGCATTTAGTGAAACCTTAAAAGTCCCCATAGTTTTTATCAATCCTAATGATGTGCAAACATCTTCATAATCCAAAGGTCCTTTAACAGATCCACAATACCAAAAAAAAAAAAAATCCCCAAACACCATAATGGCATAGAATAAACACACTGCAAAAGATGGCATTGGGCATAGCAAAGAAATATTCAACCAATACAAGATTTAAACAGGACAAACATCAAACTCTAGCTCCAAGTCCAACAACTCTAGCCAGTGACAAATCTCCAAGTCTGATAATTCTAACCAGCAACAAGTCTCTGGAGTTCCAATTCTATCCCTGTAGCTACGCAACTAACAGTCCTGGAAAACTTCATCTGGAGCCAGCAGCACTCCTTAGCAGCCATCTCATTGTCCTAGTATTTCCACTGGGTCTCCACTGCAACCCATGGTTCATCCTCACAGCTCCATCAGGTCTCCATGCAGGCATACAGCAAACCTGCTTCACCCTGCCCATGGCCATTTCCAAATCACAAGACCACGTTGTAAATTTAATGACCCTCTCTTTGCTGCATTTCTTTATTTTCTTTTTTGGTTTTTTGAGGTAGGGTCTCACTCCAGCCCAGGCAATCCTCTTACTTCTGCCTCCTGAGTGCTAAGATTAAAGGTGTTCTAACAGTAGCATATGACTTACCTTATCAGGCGGGTGTCCAAGTGCTTTGACAGAAGCTTGTCTTATTTGCAAATCTCATAAGTCTCTGATCCAACAGCCCATTGTGGGTAGCAACTGAATTTTAGTACTGGAGTTATAGGCCACAGCACAAAAGAAGCCACAATGTGAGCTTCATCCCACCCTCTCCAGGGCCTATCTTTTTAGGCACTGCCCCATTTTTCTGTTGAAGGTTAAATCTCTTAGTCTACCTTCAAGGAAAAGGTTTTCTATGGCACCAGTTCATTTTTGGGTTTAGTTTTGTGTTTGTTTTCCCTGCCAACCTTCCCTTCCCCTTCACCAAACCCTTCCATCCCTATTGTCTGGATCTCCTAGTTGTCTATCCAGGTATGCCAGCAAATCAAGCTGATCCAGGTTAGGAGCCGAGGTGAGAACATGTGGCATTTGTCTTTCTGTGATTGTGTGTGTTCTTTGGTATGATCTGTTCCAAGTCTATCCATTTTTCCTACAAATTTCATTGTATCATTTGTTTTCTTACTGCTGAGTAGTATATAAACACACTTTAAGTTATATACCACAACTTTGTTATCCATTCATCCAATGAT
Organism: Orientallactaga sibirica; assembly: GCA_036365145.1. Lineage (NCBI taxonomy): Eukaryota > Metazoa > Chordata > Mammalia > Rodentia > Dipodidae > Orientallactaga > Orientallactaga sibirica. The sequence continues at coordinate 23,372 of JAEOAD010001195.1, forward strand.
GAGAGCTCTAGGTTGATTCATTTATTAGCTATTATGAATTGAGCAGGTATAAACCTGGTTGAACAAATATCTCTGTATTGAAGCATGGCATATTTTGTGGTAAATGCCCTAAATAACTTGGGAAACAACTGGGTCTGCTCTAAGTTTTATGTTCATCTTTTTGAGGAATCCTGTTTCCTCATCCTCACTAGCCTTTGTTGTGATTTGATTTTTAAACATTTTTAAAAATTATTTTATTTATTTTTGGAGAGGAGACAGAGAGAGAAGGAGAGGGGACAGATAGAGATGGGCACATCAGCAGTCTCTAAAGCTGCTGTGAATGAAATCCAGATAATGCGCCGCTTGTGGCCAAGTGTGGCATTGCGCCTGTGTCACTGCATCTGGCTAAATGTGGGACCTGGAGTTTGGAACACGATTTCTTAGGCTTAGCAGGCAGGCACCTTAACCGCCTAAGCCATCTCTCCAGCCCCTCATTTGATTTATTTTTACTTTTAAAATTGTTTTTGTTTGTTAGAGGTAGGGTTTCACTCTAGCTCCAGGCTGACTGGAATTCACTCTGTAGTCTCAGGGTGGCCTCGAACTCATGTTGATCCTCCTACCTCTGCCTCCTGAGTGCTGGGATTAAGGCGTCGCCACCATGCCTGGCTTCATCGATTTTTAATGATTGCCATCCTTATTGGAGTTTGAGTTTTTTAATTTGTATTTTCCAGCTGATTAAGGATGTTGAACATTTTCTTAGGTATTAGCCATTTGTATTTCTTCCTTTGGAATTCCTCAGCCCCACTGTTACTTTGATTTGTCATTGTAGTTGATTTTGTTTTTATAAAATTTGTATTTCTTCCTTTGAGGTGCACCTGTGTTTGTTGCATAGATTTTGTTTATTTATGGTATTGATTTATGATTATGATCTTGTTGGATCATCCTTGATGAGTAAAAGTACTTTGTCCTTTTGATTAGTTTTAGTTTGAAGTCTATTTTTTCCAGATATTAATAGAGTTACACCAGTTTGTTTTATTTCCACTTGTAGCAAATCATTTTTCTATCCTTTCACCTTTAGGAGTTATCTGCCTTTAGTGGCAGATAGAAGGGCCCATTTTACTGATCCA